>JAKSZT010053770.1:47361154-47509219 GCA_026826555.1 Tolypeutes matacus | reverse complement strand
ATAGATAGATAGATAGATAGATAGATAGATAGATAGATAGATAGATAAAATGCTAGAGCGAATGTGGCAAAATGTTAAAATTGGTGGATCTGGGCATCTGGTGCAAAGGAGGTAGGGTATGTTAAGAGTTCTCTCTGTAAAGGGTCTATATTATTTTTGCAGTTGTCCTCTAAGTTTGAAATTATTTCAGTATAAAAAGTTTAAGAAAAATGCCATTAAAAATAATGCAGACAGAGGAGATGGTGACTTTAATATTTAACTACCATAATACCGGTAGAGGTAAATGTGACATAACTCATGCTGCCAACAACAGTATGGGTTACACAACACCTGAAGTGCTCTAACTGGATTCTTCCCTGCTCTTCTGAATTACTTCATTGTTGAAATCAACAAATCCAAGAGAGAGGCCAGCAATACAACCAAGACAAATAAAAAGCTATCGCTTACAAATACCACAATACATTCGACTCAGCAGCCACGCATGGTTGCAGGTCATTGTTTCTCTGAGAAGGAACAAGGAAAAAAGACATTCCAAACATTAGGGAAGAGAGTTTTGGAATGCAGGGTCAGGAATACATGAATGCTTGCTATTTAGCTGAGGATCCTTGGACATTTATGACTGCTGTAATTTACTTAAAGATAATGGATTATTTAAAAACAAGGATTTGCAGACTGGTATGAAAAAGGAAGAGGTGGAAAATCAATAGCAAGTAAACAGCAACTGATGTCCTCATAATCTGGAATCTATCACAGAGAATCTCTGGACTCAACCCAACCACTGCCCATTCTGGCCTCCATCTTTTCAATCTAAAAAAGTGTCTTACAAATGTGTGTGTTAAGAAAAAGAAGTGCTTACCTATGATGCTGCATAATCCTATGTTATTAAAAAGTAGAATCTAAAATATTAGACAATGGAAGAGGTTATCAGATCATCTGCTTTTAGAAAAGACAGTATCTGAAACATTTGATAAAAATAATACCCAATATTGATGCTTAGTGATGAGAATTCTACAACCTCCTTTAGAATCCTGTTTCAGCATTTAATAACCCTTTGATTCAGAAACTATAATTAATTGTTCTCTACCGCTACATTTTAAGCCCATTTTCTCCTTTTGATTCTTTATTAGATTATAATTAGTGTGTGCCAATATAACAATATTTCATATGCTTGAAGGAGTCAAAGGATGAGTCACCTTATCTAATATTATAATTTCAAAAGGGCAAAATAAAGTCCCAAGCCTTTTCATCTTTATTCTTAGGTCCTATTTTCTATTCTTTTTTACCATTTTGGTTGCTCTTTTTCTGATTCCACTCAAATTTCACCACATCCTTTTAAACCAAATTTATTCCAATAATAAAAATGGGATCAAACTATATTAAGCTCAAGCAATGCAAAAGATTGTTAATACCACCAACTTATTTACTGTACAGTCCTTTACTTTTTAAACCATTTTCATATTTATTTTTCTCTTTTAGACTCATTAGAAACTTTCAAGTTAAAACCAGAAAATAGAGATTATATCCCTGGTCTTACAAATGATACTGTAGGGACATAATGCCCATACTTTTTCTTTTAAACTTCACTTATATATCTGGTAGAGGAGGCAGAAAGAAAAGAAAAAGTATGAGTTATGATAAAGTGCGACAGTTAAGGTGGAAGAAAAGGAAGTAGAGGGAATTCATTTCAGGTGGACTCAATCTATTTTAAAATAGTAGGTGAGAGTGATGGATAAAGTGTGGCTTTTAGGACTTGAGAAGAGAGGAAGCAGCTTAAACAGCCACTAGTGGAATGTGACCAGAAATTAACTACAAACAACTGAAAAGCCATAATTGCTTCATTTCCCCCTCAACTAACCTTTTAGTTATTCTCCTTATGAGTCAAAGCTTGAAACAGAAGGGCTTGAATTTATTTTTCTTCTGAGATAAGTGTAATTTAAATCTTGGTCAAGCTAAAGAGTGATCCACTAAATCTTAGTTTAAAGTAATTCAACTTTAAAATCTAAGAAAATTAGTGAACAAAGTCTTAGGTATTTCAGGACAGAATTGGGGAGAATTGTTAAGATGAAAAGTAGAATTAGGAGCAGAAAAAAATGGCTTAGGACAGCCTTGGGAGGTAGAAAGATAAATCCATGTTTAGAAATGATGTTTTAATAGTTTATTATTATAGGAGTACATTATTTATAAATTGTTCATTTGTTTGTGCTGTGTTACATATTACTGTCCAAAGTAGCCAATTTTATAGAAAGTGAAAACAAGAATATTTATTGAAATGTGCCTGTTTTTTCTCAAGAAGACAGAAATAAGTTTCATCACCCTGCCCGTATTATCTAATGAGGCACCACTAATTACCTCTTAGCATACACATGCCTCAAGGTGAAAGAGAACCCAAGAGGAATTTGTCTCTCTAGAATTTAATTTGAAATTCCCCTGAAGTGATAGAAATATCACAAAGGAATACAATATTTTTAAAGAAAGTAAAGATCTAATTTAGTAGTCTCATTTTTATACACATTACTATGATTGCACAATAGCAAAATTTCCATGTCTCCAAGGTTCACAGGGCAAACATTTAAAAAATAAGAGTTCTAAGTTAGTGAAATTGTGTAACAAATGGAATCCCTAAAATCTGTCTTGGAAAAGATTTTTCAGTAAAAATATACTTTTGTGTGTACCAGAAAAATAATTTTGAAATATGAGTGATCTGCTAAAGGTCAAGGATGGTTTGGAATTTATTGCAACTAGTAGATGATGCTAAAACCACTCTTTCGGCAGCTTGATATCTTTTTCTAGTCTTGATCATGAAAATAACATTAGACAACTTATTGACTAAATTCAACATTAACAAGAAATTCTACTTCATTTATACCAAGACATCATGAGGTTCCCATTATTATGTACACGTACAGGCATGTTGAACACAAGATATATTTAGAGAATATATAAGGAAAATTGATACACTGCCAACAATCTAAAACTTATATGAATCACTGTGCATGGTTTATTTTTCAAGACATCATAAATGAAGTGTGCCTTTACCAAAATTTGATATAAATTTGGCGAGACTAAAAATGACTAGATACCGTCACACACAAACAAAATCATAGGACAGCATTCCTAAATTCATTTTATGTAAAAAGTTCTCTAAATAGACATCTTCTCTGACTCTTCTAATAAAGGACATCAGTTTCAAAACGTAGTAGCACAAGTAGGAATTTCAAGTTCTTAAGGCAAAACTTCAGAAAGATACCCATTTCACTGCATATAATGCAAATGTTTCATGGATTACCCTAAATGCTTCTTCCTCCTTCTGCAAGCCTAACTAGAATCTTTTGTAAAAGTCATTATTTATGGTAAAATCTTAAAGTTAAATGCTTAGGCATTGGTATTTTTCAAGCACAGCTAGACTGGGAACTCCCTAGGGGCTGCCAGAGCGCTCTTGACCAACCCCTTCCCTGACAGCCCAGGTGATACATGTCACCCATAATCTCAGCCATTCCCAGACTCAGAAGCAGATGCAACCAGAACCAGCTGGATGTTAAGACCCTGTCCTCACCAGTGAGTGAAGCCTAAATAAACAGCCTGTACATCCCTTCGTGACTTGCAATGCATGTAAAGAACTAAAACGCCTATGTGAATGTGAATGGTCAGTCTCTCAAATTGGCCCTCCAGGCAGATTTTGGCAGGCTCACTTAAAACAGTTTAAAGAAATAATGAATTCTTATAATACCTGTGATGGTTAGGCTAATGTGTCAACTCGGCCAGGTAATTGTGCCCAGTTGTTTGGTCAAGCAAGCACTGGGCTAATTGTAATACCAGGACAATTATGGGCTTTAGTCATCAGTGAGTTTACTGCATAGATGGCTGATTACATCTACACCAACCAGGGAGATTGCCATCAGCAATGGGTAACGTTTTATCCAATCAGTTGAATGCCTAAAAAGGGGAAGTGATTTCAGCATTCAGAGAGAATTTCCCAGCTCTTCTTTGGACAGCCAATGTCTCCCGTAAACTCATCAAGGACTTCACTGGACTTTCATTAGAGCCCCTGGTTTGCAGTGTGCTTGCGGAACCTGGACTTGTGCATCCCCACGGTCACGTGAGAGACTTTTAAAACCTCATACTATTAACAGATATCTCCTCTGTTTCCCTAGAGAACCCTGAATAATACAATGCCCATTTAACAAACTATAATATTATTGATAAGCCATAAGTCACTTCACTTCAGAGTGATTTGGTGCTCCTTAAAGACATGACAATAAATACTCAATTATCCCCATTCTAGTAAAACAAGAGATTTCCAATCACAAGAAATTGCAAATAAAAGAATACTTAATGAACCTTTGCTTTTGCGATAGAAACATTACCAAATTTACATTCAGATTTTAGAATTTCAAGTAGCTAAATGTAAATAATACTTTAGGAAGGCTACAAAAAAGCCGCACAAAAACTGGCAAATTATGAAAGCATATCATGTTTCTCAAATTTGCCAAATAATCCTAGAATCACATTGTCAAAAATAAATAAAACTATGAATGAAACAAAACTGAGCTCTCTGGAAGACATTAAATTCTGCCAATACAAGTTTCCAGAAACATAGCTGAAATCTTTTTTCTCTTGAGATTAAAAGCGGAAGTGTTTTTCTTCCCTATTTTTCTGCATGACAGTCTTCCCAGATTATAAACAGAAACAGAACAACACATTTAAAAATTCTGTAGAAAAAATAATCAGCATTTTGAGAACAGTCACTAATGTATGTCATGATCTCATTTGCAGCTGGTCTATTCTACACGCTCATTACTACCGCGCTAACTTTAGTCAAGCATTTCCCCGGTTCCCATTCCCAACTGTTCACACTTTTCCTTTAATTCCAGCATTTCCCAAACAGTGCTCTGCAAAACATAGGAGACTTCAAATGGATATTTCTGTCAAATAAGTTTGAAAAATATTGCAAGGGATAGCTTCTATCAGAAATCACAAAATACAGTTTTGGGCAAGAATATGAAGGTCCTTGAAAAACAGAATTAAGAGGTAGATTTTACTCTATAGACAATGTGAAAAGTGAAGAGGATTTTAAGCAAGGGAGAGATGATGTATCTGTTTCGTGAGAATGAAGAGGATGCTGGGAAGATGGCATTGGGGAAACCAATTAAGGAATCATTAAAATAATCATGCAAGACAGGCCAGGGATGAGGTAGTACCTATATAATTAGAGAAGAGCGTATATTAAACCATTTCTGAGGAGAAAGAAAAGTGTCTACTGAATATTGGATGTGGGTTGACAGAAGGGGAGAAACGAAGATGGCCTAGGCTCCCCATGGTCACTATTTTCTTAATAAAACAGGAGACAAGATAACCTGAGTAAGGAGGCACATGAGAATTTAAAGAGATGGAAGGAGAAAGATGAAGATCATGTTTTGGATCAACTCTTGTGGGCAACAGGAAATGGTGCTGATTGCTGAGTGAAATAAATTCCCAACATCATCATTCATGGAGCCGTTCCTGATGCACCCAGCCAGTTTTATCCTTTTCTTCTCTGAGTCCCCTATAACTACTTTTTAACCTTCCTTGTGATATGTTATAATCTGTGTTGTAATATTATTACTTACATATATTTCTTACTTTCTTCTACTAGATTTTAACTACTTGGTTGGGGGAAAGAGAGGGTTTTAGGTCTTATTTATTCTGTATAACCTTTCATAAAATACACCATACAGCAGGCATTTAAAATACACTTCTTAAATTGAAGGTATAAATAGATGTGTGTTTAAATATATGTAACCATGTTTCAATATCCACCTTTCATTCCCTTGTTCCTCTGTAGTAAGGTGTTTCCCTATCCCCCAGCTGTAGCTTATAGATTTTCTATTTGTTTTTGGTTTTCTGCTTTATGAATGTGATGTGCCTACTGTGATTTTTGTTTGGGGTTTCATTGTGGGTTGTTGTTGGATTTTTTGTTTGGTTTTTGTTTTAGATATTTATGCTACTTAGTGTTCTCTGAGCTTCCTGGGTCTGTGGTTTGTTTTAAGTCCTTAATTTTGGGAAGTTCTTAGCCATTATTACTTAAAATATTTCCTCTGTTCCTCTTTTTTCTCTCCTCCTGATAGTCCAAGTATGAATATTCCATTTGTTACACCTTTTAAAATTTTCCCATGGCTCTTGAATGTTCTATTATGTTTATTCTTCTTTTTTTTTTTTTTTTTTTGCATTTTATTTTGGGAAATTTCTACTGAAATAACTTCAAGCTTACTTACTCTTTCTTCAGTCACATGAAATCTACTGAAGGCCCATTGAAGGCAGTCTTCATTTCTGTTACAGTGTTTTTCATTTCTAGCATTCCCTTTTTATTCTTTGAGTTTACATCTCTCTAAGTACAAAACCCATCTATCCTATCCTTACATGTCATCTACTTTTTTCCATTGGTAATCTTAACATATTAATCATAGTTATTTTAAATGCCCTGATAATTTCAACATTTATGTCATATCTGAGTCTGATTTTCTTGATTACTTTGTCTCTTCAGACTGTGTTATTTCCTTGCCTTTTGGCATGTCTTATAAATTTTTGTTAAAAGCTAGTCAGTATGTATTGGGAAATAGGAACCAGCATGAATAGGCCTTTAGTGTGAGTATTTATATTCATCTGGCTTGGAATTGGGCTGTATTTATAGTTTGCTATAGCTATAGGTGCCAGAATATTCAAATTCCTTTAGTGTCCTTTTTTTGTTTGTTTGCTTCCCCTCTTGACTTTGGGCTTCCCTAAGTACAGCTCTTTAGAGAATATGCATTGCAGTTCTTTCAGCTGTAATCCAGTTTTATACAGGAACCCTGTTGATGTGGTGGTAAAGTATGGTCTAGAGGGGGGAGGGTTCTATACTATTCTTTTTTTTTTTTTTTTTTTTATTATGGGTAAAAATCAAAATTCTCACAATACATACAAACATTTGCAAAATTATATATAAATATATATGCATATATGTGTATTTGCTTACAAAAATGTTATTTATATATATATATATATATACATATATTTTAAGAGGTGCTTAGATTACCCAAAATATTACACGGAACCCACTGGGATTCCCATGTTCCCCACCTCCCACACCTCCCACCACATCCCACACAAACATCTCCCACAGTGTGGCCCACCACCCTCAATGAACTTACACATCCTGGAGCCTTGCCACCAACCATAGACCACAGTTCACACTGTAGACCACACTCTCTCCCACTCAGTTCTGAGTGGTGTGTGCTGATTTAAAATGGCCTACATCCGTTGCCACAACAGTACTCAGGACAACCTCCAACTCCCAAAGAAGCCCCTGTATTTCAACTGCTCATCCTCTCCCTACCCCAAAAGTGTCAAGTGGCCACTGGCTCCACCTCATTGTTATAATTTCTTGCATTGCTAGAATCACCATATGTGAACAAGAGAATATCATCAAGTCCACTCTAGTCCATAGTTCTTCCCCCAATCCTGAGGGGACCGGGATGGTGATGTCCACTCCAACTCCAAGTGAGAGAGGGCTTATATCCCATGGATATGGTGGGTGGGATGATCCTGCCTGCAGATGCAGGCCCTCTCCATTCCCTGGGATGGCCGTTGCCCATCGTTGTCTCCTCACCAGGTGACTTGGATGAGTCCATTGAGCTGTAGGGTAGGAGTTGCAGCTCCACCTAGATTTCATGCACATCTGGCACATAGGTAGGCGGGAGGCTCCAGTCTCTGGAAGTATACCTAAAAACTCCAGCATCACATATAGGTTTGAATAGAAGGGACTGGTGAACCATGTGCAGGGAGGACTTATTTGAGTCTAATTCTGTCACTCTCAGGAGCACAGATTCCAAAATAGATCCCACTGATAAGGCATCAATCTCTGGGGCTATCCCCCCTTATATAGGACCAGGGTATCTCCGGAGCTCTCAGGAGCCCCACTGAGTGGTGTGATAGGCACTTAGATGTTCTATGAGCTCCTACTGAGGTATGCTTAAGAGTTACCTCTGGGATGACCTCCCGACTCTCTTTGAAGTCTCTTAGCCACTTGAACTCATTTGTCTTTACCATTTCCCTCTTTTATTCAAGGTCTTTTTCCAGTTGTGTTGCCAGTTGGCACTTGGTATTAATCCCTCGTTGCCAGGGAGGCTCATCCCCGGGAGTCATGTCCCACGCTGGGGGGAAGGTAATGCAATCATATGCTGAGTTTGGCTTAGAGAGAGGCCACATTTGAGCAACTAGGAGGCTCTCAGGTGGCAACCCTTAGGCACCCCACAACTGCAGGCTAAGTCTCATTTACAAGAGCAAAGACTCACCAGGGTAGTTATCAATAAAAAAAAACACATCAGTGGGTCATCCTATTTTGACAGGCACTGTCCCTACACTCAGAGGACTATTGCTGCTCCCTTGGAGACTGTGGCAGAGCTCTCCAGGCTAGGAATTCAGATTCCATCATTTATTGTGTGATTATCCACCCATCGTGACCATGCCCCATCCCCCGATCCTTTGAATGATTTTGTATATCTTTCATGTATATTCGGATGAACTGATCCCCACGAAACACCCCCACCCAATAATCCCCCGCAGTACCCATTGTAACCCTTCTGTGATCCAAATCCTCCATGAACATTTAGTCCATAAAATAATCAAATACACTTACTAGGAAAAAGAAACAAGTGTGATAAGCTTACATGCAAGAGACAAACATAAGGAAACTCAGGGGGGAAAAAAAAAAAAAAAAAAGAAGAGAGAAGAAAAAAAACAAATAATCAAACAAAGAACAAAACAAAATAAAATATAATTAGTGGATTGGGACATTCAAAAAATGGGCAAAAAAGCAAAGGAAATGCCTTTAAAATATATATATATTTTCATTTTTTTTTCCTTTCTCTTTTCTTTTTTCCCTTTTTTCCTTCCCTTTATCACTGTGTTATCAGATGTCTGGTGTGCCATGACACCTTCCTCCTCTCAATCCCCATTGTCTCCCAATTTTTCATTTAATTTTCAAAGAAGTTTTAGGTCACAGCAAAGTCACACACGGAGTGCCGGAGAATCCCAGATACCAAACCAGCCCCCCTTCCCCACCCCATATTAACTCCCCCCTCCTTTTTTTTGGTTGTTAGCATTGTTATAACTGTTATGCAGTTAGCAAAATATAGCAACTAAACATTGTCAGTGATTTACAGTATAGTTCACAATTTAGATGATACAGTTTAATAATTTTGATGATATTTACCATGTCCTGTGTCCATTACTGTAAGGTAATGAAAAACCTTCCCCATGACCACCAAACAACCCATAAGATCTTGACTGTTCCCTTCTCCCCGGCCCCCCAGGGCCCGTGATACCCCCCTCTCCAAACCCATGGAATGTCAAGATTCACAGTTACATGCCCTGGGGATTTGAACCAGCCCTTCCTAATCCACCCACCCCCCAGTGCTGCACCACCAAACCCAGGAACACCACCACTCATCTGCCCCATCCCCCAACATGCAACCACACTCTATCCCTTTACCATAGATTATGTCCATATGGGTGATGGCTCAAAGCCTGCTCTTCTCTTACTCTCCTTTGTTAACCTATTTTTCAGACAATGGTTCTCAGAGACTGCTCACTTTCCTCAGTTCAAATCAGTGAGGTCATATACTATTCATCCTTCAGTGCCTGGCTTGCTTCACTCAACATAAAGTCTTCAAGATTCATCCACGTTATTCCATGTGTTAGCACTTTGTTCCTTCTTACAGCTGAGTAATATTCCATTGTATGTATGTACCACATTTTGCTTATCCATTCTGTTGATGGGCACCGGGGCTGATTCCAACTTTTGGCAATGGTGAACAATGCCGCTATGAACATTGGTGTGCATATATCTGTTTGTATTTTTGTTTTCAGTTCTTCTGGATATATACCCAGCAGTGGAATTGCTGGATCATACGGAAGATCTATTGCTAGTTTTCTGAGGAACCGCCAAACCGTCCTCCACAGTGGCTGGACCATAACGCAGTCCCACCAGCAGTGGATGAGGGTTCCTATTCCTCCACATCCTCTCCAACATTTAGTGTCTCCTGTTTTTTTTAATAGCTGCCATTCTGATGGGTGTAAGATGGTATCTCATTGTAGTTTTGATTTGCATTTCCCTGATAGCAAGTGATGTTGAGCATTTTTTCATGTGCTTTTTAGCCATTTGTATTTCTTCCTTGGAGAAGTGTCTTTTCAGGTCACTTGCCCATTTTTTATATGGGTTGTTTGTCCTTTTATTTTCGAGATGAAGGATTTCTTTATATATGCAGGATATTAGGCTCCTATCAGATACATGGTTGCCGAATATTTTTTCCCATTGGGTAGGTTGCCTTTTTATTTTCTTAAAAACATCCTTAGAGGTGCAGAAGTTTTTAATTTTGAGGAGATCCCATTTATCAATTTTTTCTCTTGCTGCTCGTGCTTTGGGTGTGAAATTCATGAAACCATTTCCTATTACAAGGTCCTGTAGATGCTTCCCTACATTATCTTCCAAGGTTTTTATGGTTTTGGCTCTTATATTTAGATCTTTGATCCATCTTGAGTTGATTTTTGTATAAGGTGTGAGATGGTATTCTTCTCTCATTCTTTTGGATATGGATATCCAGTTCTCCAAGCACCACTTGTTAAAGAGGGCACTCTCTCCCAACTGAGTGGGTTTCGTGGCCTTGTCAAATATCAGATGACTGTATATGCGAGGATCTATATCAGAACTCTCAATCTGGTTCCACTGGTCAGTAGGTCTATCCTTGTGCCTATACCACGCAGTTTTGATCACTGTAGCTTTGTAGTATGTTTTAAAGTCAGGTAATGTGATACCTCCAACTTCATTTTTCTTTTTCAATATATCTTTGGCAATTCGGGGCCTCTTGCCTCTGCATATATATTTTGTGGTTAGTTTTTCCAGTTCCTTAAAAATATAGTGTTGACTTTTATTGGGATTGCATTAAATCTGTAGATTAGTTGGGTAGGATAGACATCTTGATGATGTTTAGTCTTCCCATCCTTGAACAGGGAATATTTTTCCATTTATTTAAGTCTTCTTTGATTTCCTTTAACAGTGTTGTGTAGTGGTTCTATACTATTCTGATTGAATCTCAGTCTTTTAATGAGCCTGTGTCTTGAACTGTGATCTTTAAGTGTTGTGTTGTGTTTTGTTTTTATATAGCTTTCCCCTCACCTCAGTCTTTCATACTAGAGAGTAGGCTTTGTTATTGAAAAGGGCCTGAGTGTATTTCACAATAATTATTAATTATCTCCTCCAGCCAGACCCATGAGAGGATCTTGGGTGGGGTTCCTGGAGCCCAAGAATATGTGGGGGCACCTCTAACACTGAGACCCCCAGGAGTTTATAATTCTTAACTAGAGCACACTTCGGTCTCCAGTAATTTGTCAAAATTGTCATTTAAGTGTTCCTATCAGTGGATGGCTTCAGCAGCTTCAGTTCCAGGCAAGTATCTCTTGGCTGTGACTCTCTAGAGCACCTGTCCCTCCAGATTTCAGGGCAGCAGTTTTCTGTGTAACATCAGTTCTTTGATGGGTCCAAGAAAAGTGAATTTGTCTCACGTTTTCTTGTTTTAAGGATGGGAATGACGACTTCTAAGCTCTTTAAATGTCAGAGCTGAAACCAGAAATCTCAATATCTACTTTCGCTATTAATTCACACAAATCCCATTCTTTTAGATTTCTGTTCTCAACAAGGGGGAAGGTAAGACAATGTCTGTGTACAGCACATTCAAAGGTGCCAATGACTGATGATAATTTAAGTAAACCTTGTATTTGGAGTCAGAAGTTCTGGCCCTGAATCTTTTCACATGGGATACACTGTGTTCATCTTTTAACTTCTCTAATCTTAATTCAATCAAATATATGTGAAATCACTTTTTAGTCATAAGATGTGTGTTAATTATGATAACTCCATGTATCATTGTCATTAAAAAAAAAAAGCCAAGAAGGACAATGCTTTATATTACTGAATGCAAACACTTAGGAAAGAATTTCAGAAAAGTAAGAGAATCAATATTCTCTGTATAGTCCTTATTACTGTAGCTAGGTTTCTTTGTTTCACTGCTTCTGTTAAATCTTCCCAAGAGTGATCAATTACTTAAGTTAAAAACAAATGAGGAAATAAGGAAATAGATTGATGGAGAAATAGATGGAAAGACAGACATAATGATAGCGCAAATGTGGCAAAATGTTAAAATTGGTGGCTCTGGTTCTGTGGGGCGAGGCTATGTTGAAGTTATCTGTATGGGTGTGTATTATTGTTTAATTGTCCTGTAAGTTTGGAAGTATTTCAAAATAAAAAGTTTTTACGCAAATGAGGAGAGGGTTATATATATATATATATATATATATATATAAATAAACAAATATATATATATATATATAAATGTTTAGTTATGGAAACTTTCAAACATACACGGCAAAATAATGGACCTCTATTTACCCAAAATACAGCTTCAATAATTATCAATAGTTTTGCATATCTTATCTCATCTCTTCCTCCTACTTTTTTTTCTGAAATATTTTAAAGTGAACCCCAGGTATCACACAAATACTGGAGTATGCGTCTCTCGCAGATTAGAAAGTCCATTATGTTTATACATTAATATACAAAAAGAATGACAAAATCTCCTTTAAAGCAATGGTGTATGTATGTTTTAATCATTAACCCATATTACAGGATAAGCACCATAATAACTACCCATGTTTTCTTCCTTGTTTTGATTATATTTGTACATATTAACTAATATTCTCCCACGTCCCTTGATGGTGGTGAACACTATAATTTAGTCCTTACAGTAAAATATTGAGGGGAGATTATGACTGAATTAGAAACCAAAGAAATACCACCTAGAGGTGGATACAGTGACCGAACTGTTTCAATTTCACTTTTGGGAAAAGTGAGGTTATTTTCCTATGTATAAGAGGCAGCTGCATGTGGTTGCCACACTGTTGCCATGTAAAAAGTTAAGCATTAGAAGAGCATGTGTAGGAATCAGATGTGGCTCAAGGGGTTAAGCGTCTGCTTCCCACATGGGAGGTCCCAGGGTGGGTCCCCGATGCCTCCTAAAAACAAAAGCAAACAACGAGCAAACAAATGGAAAAAAACAACTTAGGGGAGCCGATGTGGCTCGGTGGTTGAGCGCCAGCTTCCCACATGCGAGGTCCTGGGTCCAATCTTCAGCCTCGGGGGAGGTGGGGTAGAAAAATAGTATGGGTAAAAGTTGAGAAATCAAAGTAAGTGAGTTGGCTACTATGCATTGATTCTTTTATTCACCCTTCTATCCTTCATCAGTTGAGGAGGGCAATAAGATAAAACTATTTTTGTTGCAATTAAAATTCTGGATGAGAATTAGTTCCACAAATAAAAGCAACTCAGACAAGATGATGAAAACAAATGTGAAGAGGAGGCTATTTTCCTACCCCCTTTTGGCTGTTTCAACAGCAAATAAGGACAGGAAAGGTGAAGCTGTTTTACAACAATGATTATAGTGCACTCTCCAATTTTGAGAATGTTATTAGGTGATTGTGGCCATAGCAGCAACAGTTTAATTCTGGCTTCCTGATTATTGGATTGTAGCTATGCTGGTATATTCTTAAATTCATAGCTCCAGCAACAGCTTCCAACATACAGTTCTTCAGTGGATCAGTTCTGAATTCTCTGGAAGTCATTCCAGGAAGGACAGCCTAGATCCCAGTTAGATCTTCCAACAATTTTAAAAGCACCTAATTCTTTTGTATTTAATGTCTTTTAAACATTCAACATGTTTTAAATACATGTTTTATCTGTTTCCTGGACTGAATCCTGACTAGTAAGTACACTATTTGATGTATCTGTGTGTGTCTGTGTAACTAATATAAAATTTTCATATTAGCCTTTATTGTGTGATACACTAATTTTTCTATTTTATTTTGCCCAGATAAAATTTCTAATTTATATTCTTTTATATTTAACTTCTATACTATTCTCTAATCTTTATATAAAATGCTCATTGTGATGTTTCAATCAATATCGTGACCCACCAATGGTTAGTGTGTCTCAATTTAAAAGACACTGTTTGCGGAAAAGGTGAAGATCAGTGTTTGAGCACCTGCTTTTCATGTATAAGGTCCCAGGTTCAAACCCCCAGGTTCAATCCCCTAAAAAATAAAATAAGAAAATGAAAGACACTGCTTACACCGTAATCTTATTAAGGGAGCTGTAAGTATACTATAGGAAATCACAATAGTATTTACTTATTTTTCTTTTAATCCATCCTAGCCTTCATGACAGACAATATGGAGTTTTTCCAGCTATCATTTTACTGATCTCTACATGAATGGGAGACATTTTTTAGACAATTGTCCACATAGCTAAAAAATATTTTTAAGTAATATACAAAAATGCAGAACAGAGAAAAAGTGGTCTGCCTGATATTAAGGTTTGGGGAAAAACTTCTCCTGACCTAACAGAATGCAAATTTTTTTCATAAAATCATTTTCTGAAGGCTTTCATTTACCAGACTTGATTTAGTTATTAAAACATACCTCTAGAAGTCATAGGCAGCATTTGATTTTTTCCCTCCATCTACTCATTAGTCAAACAGAAATAAATCTAATGGGGACCAATGCAACTTTTATAAACTAAACATCCTTAAATATACGAATAGTGAACTCTATTCAGTTTTTAGTTCTTGATTCCAAAACCAATAAAATCACAGCAAAATGTAAAATGAATCCATAGATCTCAGAGGATAACAGATCATAAAACTCCCACATATTTGGCAAGGTGGCAGTCTCTGACAGAAGGAGAAAGTATATATATAAATAGGTAAAATTTCTCATTACTCTATCCTAAAATATTGAGCTTTATGTAAAAAGTGTAGTTCCTATATATAAAATATTCTTTATTTTAACATATATATTGCATGAATGTGTACTATATTTATGTATTAAATAATTTGTCTTCTATAGAAAAAATGTTTTGAATTAATTTCTCATAGTTAAAGCTCAAATGTTGGTTTTTTAATATAAATCTTTTCAAAATGTGCTATCTTCTTTCTTGTCTAATAATACAGAATAAAGTGAACATTCATTAATTAACCTTTTTGATGCTTCAACTTTTCATTTTCATGATCAATTACCATTGCATGCAGAAATCCTGTGCTGTTCTCAGGAATTATTATCATGAGGCAACATGTTAGAGTGAAAATATCATAACTTTAGTATTAGACACAGCTTGGTTCAGATCTAGGTACTTACAACTTACTATTCCTATGATGGTAGGCAAATTAATTCACATCCCTGCATTTTAGTTTCATCTGCTATAAAACAGGTACCCTAGTGCTGCACACATAAGGTAGTAATAAGGATTAAATGAGAGAGTATATGCAAGAAAATATATGCAAGTCACACTATATAGTACTATATAATAATGCCATTAACATTATAAAATCAAATATCTGGCATTTCTCACATTAGAAGATTCCACTATTCTGAATAACTGATATAACTACAAATAAATGGTGGGTAAGTGGGACAGTAATTTGTACCATTGAATATCATAAAGTTTTAGAATTGAGAGCACAAAATAAAATGCTAAATTTAAACTTTAGCTTTAAATATAGATAAATAAATGTTATTGTAAACTGTATCTTTTCAAATTTCATTTTGTTTATTGCCGATAAATAGACATACAACTAATTTTTATTTTTGTCTCGTATACCAGAAACCTTGCTAAATAGGAATATATCTAAACAAAAGACATATACAGACTTCTAAAGATAAAAGTATACAATTTCATTGAGTCATTTAAGAAGAGGTAGATAATGTACATAGGAATCCTGTGCTGCCCTCAGGAATTATTGATGTGAAGACCCAATTTTCCCCAAATTGTTCTAGGAAAATCCCTCCCTAAAATTTGTCTTAGAGTATTGTGTGGAAGTCAAGCAGCTTATTCTAAAATTAATATGGAAATGGAGAAGAGCAAGAATAGACAAGACAATCTTAAAGAACTCTGTGAGATATAACGAATTACTATAAATTACTAGCAATTAAGACAGTGTGATATTGGTACAGTAACAGAAAAACAAAAGGTAAATGGAAAAACTAGACAACCTAGAAGCAGACCTATACATATATGACAGGTTGATTTAGGACAAAAGCAGCACTTCAGGGAAGTAGGGAAAGGACAGTTTTTTCAATAAACAGTATTAGGACAACCAGAGAGCCATGTGGAGAAAAAAATTGAAACTAGACTCTTCTTTCACATTACCAGAAAAAAAAATCAACTTCAAGTGAGTTTGTAGAGCTAAATATGAAAGACAAAATCAAAAAGCCTTTAGAATATAGGAGAATATCTTCATGAGCATGGTGCAGGGAAAGATTTCATAAACAACACACAAAAAGCATTATCCATAAAAGAAACAACTGATAAACTTGACCACATTTAAAAAATAATAAACTTTTGTTCAACAGAATACATAAAGGTGAATTAAAAGACATGGTACAGAATGAGACAAAACATTGCAACCCATATAACCAACAAGGGGTTTCTATTCAGAATCTACAAATTGGTGAGTAATTCTACAAATTGATAAGAAAAGACTGACATCCTAGCAGGGAAAACAAATGAACAAAGGACATGAATATGTACTTAAAAATAGGCAGAAGTGCTTTTCTGGTCCCAGGTGCTCTGGGAGCTGTGGTTGAGGGTGCAGACATGGTCAAGTCCAAGAACTATATCACAAACAATCAGTCCCAAAAATGTCACAGAAATGGCATCAAGAAGCCCCCTTCACAAAGATATGAATCTCTTAAGAGGGCAGACCCCAAGTTCTTGAGGAACATGCACTTTACCAAGAAGCATAACAAAAAGGGCCTAAAGAAGATGCAGGCCAACAAAACCAAGGCCATGAGCACATGTGCAGAGACCATCAAGGCCCTCATAGAGCCCAAGGAGAACAAGCCCAAGATCCCAAAGAGCAGCAGTCACAAGCTCAACTGACTTGCATATACTGCCCACCCCAAGCTCAGGAAGCGTGCTCATGCCCACATCGTGAAAGGTCTCAGACTCTCCCGACCAAAGGCCAAGGCCAAGGATCAAACCAAGGCCCAGGTGCTGGCTCCAGCTCAGGTTACGGCTCCCAGTCAGGCTTCCAAAGGTGCCCAGGCCCCCAAGAAGCCTCCTGAGTAAAGCCTCCGTTTGCCAATGTGAGGATGGAAGGACTGAGGACCCCAGGCCTGCCATCTGCATAGAGCTGGAGTCCTCCTGTGCTATTTGTACAAATAAACCTGAGGCAGGAGCTAACAACAACAACAAAAAAATCAGAAGTAAAGTGTATTATTTGGGGATGCATAAAAGGTTTGAAAAGCATTTTATTAATGAAGAAAGTGTATAACCATTAATGTCAGGATAGTGGTTACCTCCAAGAATGAGACTTCTGGAGTAATAGCAATATTCTATTTCTTGACATGGGAGGTGGTTACATTACTTATCTTCATAATTATTCATAATACTGAGTAATTCTTATATGCACTTTTGTGTATGCTTTATGTTTTGTGATAAAAGCTGATCTTTTTTAAGTGTGCTAAAAGAACACAGAACAGATGGTGACAATTTACCAGATAACCCAGGCTATATACCCCAAAATAAAGCTTCTTTTTAAAAATGTAACTTCTAGATTCAGATTTTTTCATTTTGTTGTTCTACAGTTAGACTAACCATGTGTAGGTAGAAAACAATCAAATATATTACTTTCTCCAGAGAAGGCACATGGAAGAGATAGCATTTAGTCTGAGTCTTAAGGGATAAGATTTTGATATGGGTAGACTGGGGAAGGAATTTAATTAGTTCTACTAATCGTCCCATCAGTTTGATGAACAAATCTTCTCAAGTTAGCTTGTTTCCCTGGGTTTCAGTTTTCTCATTCAATTAAAAATAATAAGGATTACACCTTAATAAAAATGAAAGTATCAAGTTTTCTCTCCCTGGTATTATGCCTTCACAGTATGTATGTTTGAGAAGGAGTCAATATCTCTGGCCCAACTATTAACTATCATTGTGATGTATGCAACCAATAAAAAAAGTAAAGGGGATACAAGAAATGTATAGGAAAAGTGAAAAGCTGCATCTCTGACTTCAACTAGCAATAAAAATGAAATTAGATATGTTTGGAACCAGGCAATTCTGGCCCCAAATTTCAAACGGAAACAATAACTTCCATGCTACATATCTTGAATGCCATATATCACGATGGTTACCAAAGTGATTTGAAGAGGACAGACTGTAAAGAGGGAAATAGTTTCTCAACATAAGTAGGGTACAGTAGATAAAATAGGAGAAAAGAATCAGAGATTCTGGTTTGGGTATTTACTAGCTGAATGTCTGAGCAGAGAGGAGTCAGACCAATCCAACTGAAATAATTTAAGGTTTCTTCCATCACTATGATTATATCTAAATAAGTCCATCCCAAATTATTTACCATGTAGAGTGTTATACTCTCTTAATACTGATTTTAGAGCAAATCTAATAAATAAAAATCCAATATTATAATCAAGATAAAAGTGAACCTCCACTTTATGAAAGAATTTTAAGTTTCTTTAAATAGTTTTCCCATAGTTTACATTTCTATTTATTAAAACAACACTTTACATATACCTTTCTTTAAAAATGCATTTAATGTGAAAATTTAAGTTATATTTCAGTTTACCTACAACTATCTCTCACAGCTGATTGGGGGGGGGGGGGGGAGTATAGGTTTCTGTTAAAACCAAACTGAAAATTAAATATAATGAAGCCAGTTTTTCATGTACACATTCAGGTAACTCAGGACTGATATTCAACAGTTCTACATTGGTTTCTGAAGTACTCAGGTAGGACGAGCCATTTAACAAAAGGCTCCAAGTGCCTCTTTCCCATCTGATCTACCTAGTCCCTCATCCAGAACCCCTGTGTAGACCACCTACCCCAAACTCCCCACAATTCAGCAACTACAGTCCTAAACATTAGTACTACTGGGGGGCTCAGGTATTCCAGCCCTAACTCCACTGGTTGTTAAATATTTGGAAAAGCATCCTTGGGTAAACTGGAAGTAAGTAAAATATATATATATTTTATTTTAAAGGAAAAACAAGAGATTTACTAGGTCTGACATCAAATTTTACTGTCTCTTTGGTTGAAATGATCAGTTTACTTGCTTTACATAGGTAGACAGTCAGAGTCCTTGTCCTTTCTGGGATGCCACTTCCTTGCCTTTATGGTCATTACAATGACAAGAATTCCAGAATTAACACTTGGATATGAAAACTTTGCTAGGCCAAGTAAAATAATGCATTTGCCTCTAAAATATCAGACATCCAAAAGTATGTGAGTTTCTTTCCCTGATCTCAACTGTGAAAAAAAAAAAAATTGGTTACAAAATAGTTTTCAGTGAAATATATTAAAACTTACACTTTTCCTCTAATGCCTCATAAATACTTAATCGAATAGGACGTACTTGCTATCTAGAATACCATCAAATGTAGTAAAGGATTTCAAGTCAATTAAATTTACTGACTAAGCAGTGGATTAAGATAAATAATATTTGAATAGTGCTTTTAAAATCCTTTCTTCCAAATATTATCTCATTAGGATCTGACCATTTATCTTGAGATAATATTATTATCTCTATTTCTTAGATGAGTAAACTGATGCTCTGAGAGATTTGCCCTATATTACTCAGTTGGTAAGTAAGAAATCTGCTATTTGCGCACAGAAATGTTGACATTTGAAAAAAGAGCACTAGCCCAGGATTAGGCACTGTGTACAGCTATAAAAGAAGCCTAAGGTGTTTCCTAAAGAAATTTAAAATTCTAACTAAAGTGCAAAATCAGAGGGATAAAATGAAGAGTGTGAGGCGGGATATTTGGCTACAGGGCCTCTCTTGCATTGTCATTATCATATTCATGCTACTACACAGGCCAGAGCAAAGCAATGAAGGGAGCCCAAGTGCCTGCACCCAGTTTACACGTGATGATCAGGCTAGCCCTGCTGTTGCTTTAAGATTATCATGTATAAATTATAAGGCATATACCAATCATTTAATAAATTACACACCAATAAAATAACATATGCCAGTTCTGATTCAGTAAAACATGCATCAGAAATTAGAAAAGCACATGTCTAAAATAATTTTCCAAAAAGGAAATTATTAATGAACACGACAGAAAAGACATGCTTCAAAATAGGAGTCTTTTCCCTGAGACTTGTTAGATATAAATCCCATTTAAAAATTAATTATAGTAATTTCAGCAATAGAGTGTTATAAATCTGCTAAATCTAATGCTCTTTATTGAATTATGAAGGAAAAAATATTCCACTTCATACAAGGCTTCTCACATTATTTCTTAAAATTAAACAGGGGGATGGATGTGGCTCAAATGGTTGGGTGTCTGTCTCCCATATGCAGGGACCCAGGTTCGATCCCTGGGACCTCCTGGTTAAAAAAAAAAAAAAAAAAAAAAAAAAAACCAAAAAACTAAACAGGCCTTTTGGGTACCATCATTCATTGATGGCTGAATAGTAAAGTATCGTTTCAATATGCAGCCTATCGAATTACTTAGAGTTTTAACATCATGAAGTATTGCCTGATTTTCTTTAGATTATCTCAATCATAATTGTCCCAATTTTTTCCTAATTTTTTTTCCTAAAGCAAAACCTGGCTTTTTTTTCCCCCAATGGGCTTGAAACCTGCTTACATTTACTAGGAGGTTCCGTTAATGTAGGACTTATTCTCAGAAAGAAAACTAATAAAACATTTCAACGATATTTTCACACCATCTTTTAAAAACTGGCTTTGCCATCCATGAAACACTTCCTCACCCTATGAATAAGATCTGTGACAGAGAACTGTGAGAAAGTAAAGTATTTGGTATAAAAAAACACACAGAGCCTCTGTATGTTAACATTTATCAATGCAACAGTGTCTAGGATGTAGTCTAGAGTGTACCCTCCGAAAGGCAAAAGTATTAAATGAAGCACTTTAAAAGGAGGTCCAGCTGTGACATATGCATCCAAAACAGGAGCTCTATATTCCTCGGATTTTTAAAAATAACTTCTGAGAATTTCTTCTAAGGCCAACCTGCAAATAGACTGTTCATACTGACCTCCTTGTTTGCCCAAGCATGGCCTAAAGAGTGAAACCACAATATTTGGTCAGTAAAGCTATCTTCCTGCTTCAGACTCCACTCAAAGAGGGCTATTATGTCAATGCAGCCCTGCTACAAACAACTTCTGTAGATGTTTTATTTCTGGCACTGGGGATCTTCTGTCAATGGAATTTGTTTGCATATATTAAACAGGATATTCTTTACGTAACAAGTACATTGAAGTAAAACTTATGAGCATATTTGAAGAGCATTACATTTCACATAAAGCATTTTTTCTTAATGTTTTTAAAAAAAGATGTTTCTTGAATCTCCACACGATGGTCTATATTCTATTTAGCCAAGGGAATATACACTCTTTCCTCTAGCCCTAAAGAGGTTATCCAATACTTGACCCATCATATCATTTCCAATAAAAACATACCTAGATCACTAAATGTTGATATGTGCAATTATACTACCAAATATATTAATAAAATATGTTAATTTTTAAGTTTCATTTTGCAGAGGATATGAGAATGCTATTCTAAATCATGCCAGATACACAGTGAGCAATATTAATTGATCTTTATATAATAAAAATTCATTTTCTCTAACACTTCCTTTATACTCCTTATTATAAACAGCAATTAGCATTTACTGGCGAATCCAGACAAAGACTGGGTTTTCATCTTTGGGCAATGGTTTTCAGGCTGTCCAACTTTCTATTACCAGACTCATCTAACTGATCAAAATATTCTATTTAAAGGATTAAAAACTATCTTCTCTATCAGATATTCTTTATCTCTTTATAGTAGTCCCTTATGAGGTGATTCTGAACCCCAAAAGACCAATTTATCCATTTTGAATCCCAAAAGACCAATGTATCAATTTAGATTACATAAATGTTACAGCGAATATACAGGGGATTCCCATTTACCCCACCCCTCCCCTTCCCACACTTTCCCCCATTCATAACATCTTTTATTAGTGTGGTACATTCGTTACAATTGTTGAACACATATTGAAATATTGCTACTAACCATGATCTATAGTTTACATTATGGTTTACACTTTGCACTGCACAATTTTATAGGTTTTGACAAAATGTATAATGGCTTGTATCCATCATTGCAATATCATGCAGAAGGATTCCAATGTCTCAAAAATGCCCCATATTACACTTATTCTTCCCTCTCCCTCCTCTCAGAACCTCTGGTGACCACTGTCTTTATATCAATGTTACAAGTTCTTCCATTACTAGAATAATAATAAGTCAACTTTAGTCCATAGTTGTGTTTCCCCTTTATGTTTGTTCATTCTTCTATCTTGAGGATTTGGGGGTGGTGATACCCACTCTATTTCCAATTAAAAGGGGGCTTAGATCCCCAGATGGATGGAACTGTCTTGCTTGCAGTTACAGATACTCTCTACTTCTTGGGATGAGCGTTGTCCATCATCATCCTTATTTTAGTTGACCTGGGTGAGTCTGATGAACTGGAGAATAGGTGTTGGCTGGAATTCTGCTGAGATTCAGGGCTTACCCAGCATATGAACAGCCAGAAGATTAAGTCTGTTGGACTTATATTTAACAGATATAGTGCTGAAAAAAAAAAGCTTATCATTTTGATGAAGTCCAATTAATAATTTTTTTCTTTTATGCTCTCACCTTTGTATACTATACCCTAGGTCACAGATATTCTGTTTTCTTTTAATAGTAGTATAGTTTTAAGTTTTGAATATAGGTTTATGATTCGTTTTACTTTGATTTTTGTGTATGGTGTGAGGTAAGAGCTGATATTATTTTCCACATGAATACCCACTTGATCCAGTACCATCTACTGAAAAGACTTTCCTATCTTCTTTTAGTTACCTTGACACTGTAAAAAACTATGAAGGGTCTGAGATTTTATCCTACTTGCAATAAAAACATCTTAGATAAAGCTTCCTATCATTACTGTATAGGGAGTAAGCTGAGACAACGATACAAAGAATACATGGCAGATTTTGAAATGTAGATCAATATAGAAATATAAAACACGTATGTATGTGTCTGTAATGTATACACACATATTCTAAGTTTGCCCACTAAGAGAACCTAGAAACAATGAAAATCCAGTTGAAAGAAGTTTTCACAAGGAATGCCCAGATCTTGGTTTCTAAATATCATACTCAACCAAAAGAAACCATGTCTTGTTGGAGAAATAGACAATTCCAGGACAGTGCCAGAATAGTGTAAGATGATTTTGGAACATCTTCATGTGCAAGAGAATAAGGAAAAGCTCAAAGAATGATGGGCTTTTTCTAACAGGAAAGACAAGCCATCCAAAGGGGTTCTCATTGGCCAAACGTGAGATCATTTTAACATGAAACTAACTAAAAAACAATAATAATGGGTTATAACCTTTGAATAAAATTATAATCCATGGGTTCTTACTCATATAATAAAAAGTGTGGGAGAAAGGAAAGCACTTCCTTATAATAGAATACCAATTAATAAATATTGGGGAAAATGACAGAATTAGAAAATCACCATTAGACAACTGTCATGGTAATATTTGATTCAAGCAAGAATCAGTGGATGCAAAAACTAATGTGTCAAACTTTGATGAGAAAAGGGATATTTATAAAGTCTCAAAGTACCTTCCTATAAGATATTTTTTAATTAAAGGGTAAAATATTAACTTTGGAGTGGAGACAGCTGGCAGATACCACCTTAGCCAAGTGATCACAGTTAACATTCCCCAACAGTAGCTTTGAAAAACCAGCAAAACTGGCAGAAATATCTTTCTAACAGCTTCAGAAAACAGTTACAGAATTGCAATAACAGGGCAGGCACTGAATCAAGAAAAAGGCTACTTAATACTGTTAAAAACTTATGGTGCTTTGGCTGGCCCCTCCCCCATCCTTCATGAGCTCTGCTCGGAGCCAGCTGGCACTCCCAGTGTGTAGGCCTGGTCCCAGTTTCAGAGGGGGCAGAGTATCCCTCCTGCACATACTGGGAACAAGTATGTCTGGCTCAATCTGTCTGGCAGTGGTCCAAGGGAATAGCTGTCCCAGAACTTGCCCTGTGTGTAGAAAGCAACTCACAAAGTGATCCTACTATAGGCTGTGGTAGAGGGAGTCAAGTAGTTCCGCCTGGGGCAAGGAATGCTGGCTGAAGAACACACAATGCAGTGCGCTGACCATGAAGGAACTGTTTCCTAGGAAAGAACGGATATATGTACACATGTAAATGCAGGAATTCCTAGGGCCACATAAGGGGTGCACAAAGGATCAAGGAGACCTGTACACTTTGGCCTGGAGTTATTCTCCAAACACACTGTATGGCTAACCTGAAGGTGAGCACTCTCACAGTACAGTACAGTGTGCAAAGACTTGGAAGGGTATTTTCTTTTTTTCCTCATCCTTTTTTTTTCTTTTGTTGTTAGCTACCATCATTCACGGAAAGCCCTGTCATTACACTAGCTGGATACAAGCTTATGGAACAGATGCCTCAGAGTAACTTCCAGCGATACACTGAAATTTCACCATGTCCAGGTTTCAACAAAAGATTACCAAACGTACAAAGAAACAGAAAATGGTAGCCTAGACAAAGGAGAAGATTAAAGAATTAAAAACTATCAATTGAGGAGGACCAGACCTCAGACATACCAGACAAAGACTTTAACAATATGGTCCTAAATAGGCACAAAGAGCTAAACAAAAATATGGACAAAGAACTAAAGGAATTTAGGAAAATGACACACAAACACAAAGAGAATATCAATAGAGAGATGGAAATTATGAAAATCACCACAATAATAGAAATTAAAAATTCCCCAGGGGGTTCAATAGCAGATTTGGCACTGGCAAAAGATTAAAGATAAAACAATTGAAATCATCCAGTCAGAGGAACAGAAAGAGGGAAAATTTAAGAAAAGTGAACAGAGCCTTAGGAACCTGTGAGACACTATCAAGCATACCAATATATTCATTGTGAGAGTACCAAAAGGAGAAGGGAGAAAAGGGCAGAGAGAATATTCAAAGAAATAATGGTTGAAAACTCCCCCAAATTTAACTAAAGACATGAATATACACATCCAAGGCAGACCCACGCCGTTGCATATTTTAATCAAACTACCAATTGACAAAGATAAAGAAAGATTTCTTAAAGGTGGAAGAAAGAAGCAACATGTCACATACAAGAGAGCCTCAAGAAAATTAACTGCCAAACTCACTGGAAACCATGGAGAAAAGAAGGCAGTGGGAAGACAAATTTAAAGTCCTGAAAGCAAAAAATTGCCAATCAGGAATTTTGTATTCATCAAAACTTACTTTCAAAAATGAGAGAGGAATTAAGACATTCCCAAATAAAAAAAAAGCTGAGGCACTTTGTCACCCCTAGATGGGCCCTACAAGAAATGTTAAAGGGGGATCTGCAGATTGAAAGGGAAGTACACTAGACAATTGACTGAAGCCACATGAAGAAATAAAAATCTCCGGGAAAGATGATGCCATAGGTAAATATAAATACCAGTACTTTTGCATTTTTTGTTTGCAACTCCACTTTTTTACTTCCTGCAGGATCTAAAAGGCAAATGCATAAAACATAATGATAAGTAAATGGTTTTGGGTTCTTATGATAAGTCAATGGTTTTGGATTCATAATTATACATATGTAATTTGTGACAAGAACTACATAAAGGCGAATGCCAAGAGGGGTACAGAAACAGTTTATGCATGCTATTTAAGTTGTGATGTTGGTACCAAAGCAAACAAAACTGTTAATAGATTTAGGATGTTAAATTTAAGCCCCATGGTAATAAAAATGAACATATCAGAGAACAGGAAAACTCATAGAAAGTAGAGTACAGGTTACCAGGGGTGGGGGACATGGGCAATGGGGAGTTAATACAAAATGAGTGTAGGGTTTCTGTTTGGGGTGAAAAGAAAGTTATAGTGATAGACAGTGGCAAGGGTATTGCAACATTATAAATGTGATTAATCCCACCTAATGGTATGCTTGGGAGGAGTTGGGGATGGAAAGATTTATGTTGTATATATGTTTCCACAAATTTCTTTAAAAAGAAGCTAAAGAGATAACGACAATTAAATGTAGTACCAAACCTGAAATTACGTTAAATGAAATATGAATGAAAATAAAGTTTTATTCTGAAAAAAAGGATATACCCTAAGCAAAAGAGAGTGAAGTATGTAAAATTATATATTTTCCTGCAATTGGTAAAAAGGAAATGGAGAATAAAAAGTGAATAAACAAACAAACAAACAAACAAACAAATAAATAAATAAATGTGGTACATGATCCTGGATGGGATCTAAGAGTGAAGGAGAAGAGACTCTAAAGGAAAATATTGGGACATGAAAAAAATTGGATTATGAACTGTAAGTTTTATAACAACATGAAATTTCTTGAATTTGATAACTGCACTTAAGGTGACTGCAAAAGCCTTGTTCATAGGAAATTTATATGAAGTATTACGTGTTCAAGGAGTACACTCTCAAATGTTCAGAAAATAGAAAGATGGGTGGGTGGGTTGATGGATGGGTGGATGGATGGATGGATAGATAGATATGGCAAAGGTGGCAAAATGTTTAAAATAGGTGGATCTGGGTAGAGGGGTTATGTTGGAGTTCTCTGTATGGGGTTTGTATTATTTTTTCCAACGATCCAGTAAGTTGAAATTATTTCAAAATAAAAAGTAAAACAACAATAAAAAAAAGAAATATGTTGGGGGGAGTTGGGATGTTTACATCATGAAGCCCTTTCTTACAATTCTATCCTCAAACTCTTCCTCAATTTTAATTCTAAAGAATCTTAAAAGGGGCCCACAGAAGTTACCTCACCAGCTAATAAATTAATTATCTCTCTACAATAATAATTCTAGTCTGATGGTCATTTAGCTTGAGGAAAGAAGGCTCACCTTGTAAAGCAGCCCCCAATCAACCCAATCCTGAATGTCTCTAATTTCTGAAATTATTACAATAATATGCTTCCCTAAAATTTCTGCCTATCAAATGATTCCAGTCCGGCCTTCCATAAGAAGGCAGATTAAGTTTATGCCAATTTTCAGAAATCTTTCCTTCAGATATAATCTCCTTCTCCAGATAGCTCATACCATTCCCTCAAAATAAAATGTCAACTCCTGAAAACATAATCTTGTCCATTCTATGGATGTCCAACTATCCCTTAATATAGGAAGTCTACAATAGAATAAATACTCCAAAGGTATATTGAGCAAGACCATTCTTAGGGCTCCTTGGAAACTGATTTCAAAACTATAATTACCATAGCCCATTACTTTGGCCATTTGAGTATACTCATCAAGTTATTGGCTCATATAAAGCATGTTGTCAACTAAAAACATTTTGTAGTTTTCTTAAACTTAATATTTTATGTATCATTAAATGCATGCATATACATTTATCCATATTAAATAGTTTTCTTTGCTATGTCATAGCATATAAGTCCATTGAGATAAAATTAAATTCTAATTTCTCCACCCAATATATTAGCTATTCCTTTCAACTTTGCATGGACTAAAAACATGTTCTGAATATCTCCATCTAAGTCATTCAGAAAAAATGTAGAACAGAATTAAAGAAAGAGCTCTCTTTCCAAATTGACACTGATCCATTTAGTCTAATGGGAACATTTAACCACCCAGCTGTGAATTATTTTAACTGAATAGTTGTTCCCTCTAATAATTTTTAAATGATTATGATTCTTTCATGATTCTTGATTGGTAGTATATGTGTGATTAATAAATTTAATTGAATACAAGTGAAAATATTAAGGATTAAGAAAAGAAATCATAGCTTAGAGAAAAGTAAAGATAAAATGATAAAAACACAAATTTAGCAATTACTTTTGAAACATTATCTTAGGTTCTAATTTGATTGTTCAGTTTCAAGAAAATCACAAAAATAAATAGCATCTTTATCTTCCCCTGTGATAGTGGACTCACAAAACAGACCCCAATTTGCCAAGACTCTCCTATGAAAAAGAATTTGTACTTACTCTGAGAAAGATGAACTTGCCAAAATTTTTCAGATGTTTTTACTTGTAAGATAATTTTAAAATCAATCTTGTAAAAGAACGATACTATTGTCATTTCCACAGTTGAAGGTATAAAATTAATTTTGGTGGACTTAATTCAGATTTTAATGTTTGAATGATTGTCATTTTAAATTTAACATAATACTTAGCATAAGGTATTTTGTATATAATATTTTGATATGAAAAATGTCTTTAGAGAAAGGCAGAATTCTGAAAGGCACTATTGTTATCCTAAAGACAAGCAGGCCAAGCAAAAAGAGAGTTCTATTCAAACAGAAAATTCCCCCCTCTAATTGCATTTTTGCCAGGCAGATTATCTAATTCATCATTTTCATCAACCGCTATGTGCAATAGTTACATCAGTGGAACTTTTGCATTTTTATGGAAAATAACATAGACAACTAATTGCAGAATGTTAATACAAGAATATTGCTCTCTTAACAAATCATCCTGTTTATCTTTAAGTTTTGAAAACTGTATCTGTTATGGTAACAGAAAGCACAAGCTCAGAATGGGTTGCTTCTTTAAATTTCCCCCAAATGTCTCTGAAATGTTTTATTTATTTCTATCAACTGGGAAGTATTTAAAAAGCTTTTAATTATCTACAGTTTCACAAATTTCTTCCTGGTTGAAATAGTTATAATTTTTAAGAAGAGCAGCATGTAGAATTTACCAAAAACCAAACAAACAATAACAACAAAAAACCCCACATCAAACTATGTGCTTTGATCACTTATATGAGGGTAAACTAAAGAAGACAAGAAAGAAATTGTTCAAAGACCTACTGACTACAGAAAATATTTAATCTGTCTTATTCCCAATCCACTGTCAATATTGAGTAGTTAAAAGACACAGAATTCATTTAATTATTACATAACTTGACCCCAGAAAAAAATTCGGTTTCCACAAGTTCATTGAATAGGATTCAATGACAGAAACCAAATGACACAGTAAAGTTAAAAGAACAAAATTTCTTTCATTTAAAAGCAGAGCTAATTACCAAACTTGCAAAGTAAAATGGAAGATGCTCAGAAATTATATCACACTTAGAGGAAGATAAAAAAAAACTGGTATCTTCAAATAGTGTTTGATATTAACATTCTCAGAATTGTTAATATTCTGTACCCTCAGAAAAGTACATATAGTCCCAGAAATGCTAAATACATGTTTCCAAAAGATCTCTAGTAGGGAAAGTTTCCTAATAGGGTATATCATTAATTAAATGAGTAAACTTAATACAGAGTTCCTCTGTTTTTCTTATAATCAAATATATACCACCCACTTGCCCATTCATATAAAACTTGAAGACCATTTACCCTGAGAATGAGCACTGCTTTCCTAATAAGCCATTCTGCTCTCTATTCTCCTCTCTACCTAGCTGGATTAAGTGGCATGCTGAAGTACAGAACCATATATCATGTGCACTATTCTAACCTCTTTATATCCAGGTAACCAGAATTTCTCAACCTTCACCAGCCTATAAATAAATCTTTACTTCCTTCATTACAGTTTGATCTCATTGACTCTAAGCTCCTACTTGCTTGACCAATGGCTCTAGCTTGCTTGACGCCCAGAAGCCCTTTTTTTCAGAGTTGCACAAGTCCCCAATATTCCTGGAAATCAACAGGAGCACTTTCATAAGTCTATAGATTACCCCTGATCTCTATACCTGTTATAAGTCATAAAGATCCAGCTCCAATGGGTCTGAGGAGGTGCTAACCAAATATGGTACTCATAACCACATTAGAGAATTCTACTACACCTTGAGGCTGGAGAACAATGCTATAGTTCCTGTCAAGAGAGGAGGCATCACCCTTTAAGCTCCCTGTAGGGAAAGAGTCTGATAGAGGCCTAAATCTACTCTCTCCCAGTCTCCAATGGGGTAAGTAGGTTATCACCACAAAACCTTCTTACCAAAAGGAAGCACTAATAGAATATAAATATAATTTATTTGTGACATTTCCAGAGGATGGCTCTTAAGAGAGAGGAGTGTGCCTCCTCTACACTCTTGCCTCTTTGACCAGATGGTTGACAATGAAGCCTATTTGGGACCTCAAATCCTGAATGACTGCCCTGACAACCTGAAGCACCAAGAACCATTATGTGAGTAGGAAATAAATTTACTGAATTGAGCCATTAAACATTCAGTTTGTTACTGAAATCTAGCCTGCTTTAATGAAACAAAATCCTACAGTAAGGTTGACTTCCTCTCTCGCATTCTTTCCCTACAATACACCCTAAAATGTACCTATAATATGCTTTAAAAGTTCATGTATATCTGAATGCCACTGTGGGGAGATTTTCAAGTACCTTTTTTTCCTGTAGAAATTCCTTATGTAAATCTAAGAATGCAAATATTAAAATAGGGAGGAAACACATCAAACTCCACCACCAAAGGCATCAGATTTTCAGCTGAGTTTGCTTACCTAGCCTATTATATCATGTAATTTGATCCTCACAACAAAACCATGAAGGAGATATTACATCCATTTAGCAAGAGAAAACACTGAAGTCTGGATAGTTTAACTTTCTAACAGTTACATATGGAATACTAAGGATGAAATTTTAACTGATCTAACAGATATCCAAAGCTCGCTCTCTTTTTCTATACTATACTTGGATTACACTATATTTCCTTTCCATGTAGCCCTCACGTTTTTACATATTTGCTGGTACATACTGTCTATAAAATAAAAATTACCACTTCAACATAGAATAATCAGGTCTTCAAATAAAATTAGCATTTCAATTCAGTAAAGATTTATTGGGCTTTTATACATGATATATATATAAACATTTATATATAAAACATATATGTGTACATATATATACACCATATTATATATGTTTTATATATAAATGTTGAGAGAGAGAGAGAGAGAGAGAAAACTAAGGGGGACATATGTGTGAGAAGTGGAAGAATACAAACATGAAAGACCTCTTTTTTGTGCTAAAGCAGTAGTTCTCAATCCAGGACAATTTTGCCCCCCAGGAGACATTTAGCAAGGTCTGAACATGTTTGTCAGAAATAGAGGGGAGGGATGCTACTGGCATCTAGTGGGTATAGGCCAGGGACACTACTTAACATCCTACAATGCACAGGATAGTCACCACAACAATTCTTTGTTAAAAATTATCTGGCCCAAAATATCAGTACTGCCTAGATTGAAAAACCCCGCCCTAGATTAATTTACAATCTAGTGTAAAACCTTTTATTTCAACAAGCATCTAAAATTTAGGATGGCCACTGAAGGAAAAGAAGAGTAGATAATATATTTCAAAAAATGCATATACACATACACAAACTAGACCTTGAAATTGTGTTTCTCAAGAGATGGGGCAAGGGGGCAGTTCAATATAATTGAATTGCTTGAGAAGATATAATCAAGCAAACACTGCTTGACCTCAGGCAGATCATAGAATTAGGAAGGGGTAGGGATACAGGAAAACGTACACTTTAAAATTAGAACATTGGTACATTAAAATTAGTAAATTGTATTTTTTCTCAAAAGGTTACCTGAAGGCACCATCCCACTGAATGAAAAGTGAATATCTTTTGCTATAGAAATATTTTTAGACATTATAATGGGTCATGGACCTTACTTAGGTTTAGGGCCTTCTTTTCAAAAATCAAAGGCTTCACCAAATATCTTCTTCTATAAACAGGCATAAAAAATAGTGAGATCTCAATTTTTTCATCCTTCTATAAATTGCAAATAGAAACAAATGGTTCATTTCTCTCAGTAGGATTTCTGACTAAACTGAACAAATAAAACTAATGAAGAATATTAAAGCACAAAAAAAAAAACCTCAAAAATTTTGTTCCATAAAATACCACCAAGATTTTATAAAATATGTACTAAATATAAGTCTGGATTATTTTTAAGACCTCTTCTAGCTCTTAACTTGTATGATTGTGTGCATCAAATTTTTCTGTTACTAGGTGGGAATAACACTTTATTCCAGGTAATAGGAAAAAAGGGAAATTTAATTAATTTTTCTATTAGCATCTGTTCATTGGGGGGAAAGAACCGGCAAATATTATGATCTGATATGTTTAAAGCACTTATTTATACAGGCTGCCATAAATACAGTCAGGATGTTTTTCTAAGCCAGATAGTTTAAATTCTATATTAACTTTTCTGGTTGATGCTGACCATAGCCAGATGCTTGTGTATATTGCTTTTTACAATCAATATGGTCTTAAAACGACCTGAAAATTGAATTTCTGAAAATAAAATTAGGTTTAAATCCACTAGGTGAGTGTGTAATTTAAAACCATCCTGTGGAAAATTATTTTGCACAGTTAAATGTTTTGAAATGTGAATAAACCTGTATGATTCTGAATCACTTGCTTTAATATGGTTCATAACTGTGATTACTTGCCTTGGAACATTTTCAACTCCTATTTAAACTTATAAAAGCTTATTATAAGACAAAGTCTCAACACCAATGTTCAAGTCAGTAGTTGGTTGATTTTTAAAAATTTTTTCTCTATAAAATTTATAAAGTATTCCAAACTACCAGTTTTAAGTGTCCCTATTAAATGTCACCATAGTTAACTCTGTGAGAAAACTATAAATGGGCATCATATAATTACAAAGTGAAATAACAAGAAGAACAAAAAATAAACAACTTCCTTAAATTCCTGTCCACATGGAACTTAGAGTCTAAAAGCCTGGAACCCAAGCAGCAGAATGCAAATTCTAACATAGTTTACTTACAAAGATATATCATGTAAAACTAACTTCCATCTGTTCTAGGATAATCAAAAAATTTACTCACACGATTGACAGAAAAATTTATTCCCTCTTTTCCACAGGTCAAGATTCATCAGAACTTCGAAAGGGTATGGGCTGCCATCAATGGAAAGGAATCACCATTTCTCATGTTTCCTTTCTTTCAACATGGCAATGTGCAGCAGCAAACACTGAAGAATTGCGTGTACCCATCTGTCATGAAGGGTACATTTAACCAACAGCAGCAAGATAGCAGTAAATATAACAGCTATATAACATACTACTCTGAACAGGCAATAAAGAAAAATTTTAATTTAGGCATAAAATATCCAGAATTACTATTAAGATGGATTTCTATTCTTTTCAAAATCTTTAAACATTTCCAGATATATGGATCATATCCAATAAATATTTATTGAGAGATTAATTTAGAAATATGTAATTAACTTAAAAAAAAATATATATAGCAGAAATGGGATAATGACAAAGCAAGCTTTCTTTAAAGATTTTTAACACTCCGATTTTAAGAGACAGTGTAACCCAGGTGTGTCCATTCTCCCTCTACATCTAAGAGTTTTTGTTCACTCTCATGCTGTTTTAAAATACATTCCTTTGAAAAATTACCAGTTATTGCTCTGCCACAGCTTAGCCAGAGAGCAAAAGGGAATGCTTTTAAACTTCTTTGGTTAGAAGTGATACACACAAATCTGTTCCATTCATATATTTTTCCCAACAGATTAATTGAGCCTCTTGGCACAGTCATTTTTTCCCCAAAAATGTTAAACCGACAACAACGAAAGTTGGAGATGGTCAACTTTTAACTCAGAGACAAGCAGAACCAGAGAGGCAAACACAATCTATCAGTTCCTTCACTCCTGGCAATAAATGCCACCACACTGCAGCATTAAAAAATATTACTTCCTTAATACTTCCAGGATTGCATCGTGGCCCAGGCGCTTTGGTACACGATATGCCACATCCAGCCACATCATCCTGCTCCCTTACTCTGTACCCTTAGAACAAGCACAAATGTGTAGCTAGTACTACGGGTCACTCCTTTCCTTCCTCCTTCCCCTTATGACTTCATAGATGAAAAAAGAGATGAAAGAAGTCCAACCACATATTTCAAAAGCAGTGGCTCTCGCAGTAACTACACAGTACAGTCACTAAGTAATTCAAAGATCCATGCCTGAATTCCACCCCAGACTAGTAATAAACCAGAATCTCTCAGGCTGAGAGACCACACTGATAATTTTAAGAAGTTCCTTGGGTTATTCTAAAGTGCAGCCAAAGTTGAGATCCACTGTCACAGATCAAACAAATCAGGAGGTATTTGGCACATGTTTGGGATTGTGAGCATTACCTCCCCCTACTTTAAATTATTTCTGTAAAGAGTTAAGAAAAGATTAAGACCAGAGTTTCTCAGCAAAAGAAAAGATTCTTGTTTGAATACTGCGGGACCGAGCAGATGTTATGTTTTTGTTTCTCCATCAGAGAGACTTCAGACTGAAGTAGTATCCCCTTAAAAATAGCATGTTCTTGCACTGTACACAGTAGACTTTAATTTCTAAATGGCTACACTTGGAATCAATAATGAAGCATTTTGTTTCCCAAGGTACAGAACAGTTGAGTAACCATAGTTTGTAATAACTAAAAGAACAAGGAGATTTTATTTACTCATTAATTTTATTTTAGTTTTTTAAAAGATTTATTTTATTTATTTATTTCTTCCCAGCCCCTTGTTGTTTGCACTTGCTGTGTCTGTTCTTTTTCCTTGTTTCTATAGGAGGCACTGGGAGCTGAACCCGGGACCTCTGATGTGGAGGGAGGTGCCTAATTGCTTGAGCCACCTCTACTCCCTGCTTTGTTGTGTCTCTCATTCTGTTTTTCCTCTCTGCATCTCTTGTTGCGTCAGCTCGCCATGCCTGCCCATTGCGTCAGCTCATTGTCTTCTTTTAGGAGGAAATGGGAACCTCTGCTCCCTGCTTTTTTGTGTCTCTCATTATGTTTTTTCTTCCAGTGTCTCTTGTTGTGTCAGCTTGCCATGCCTGCCCATAGCACCAGCTTACTGTCTTCTTTAGGAGGCACCAGGATCTGAACTAGCGAACTCCCATATGGTAGGCAGGAGCCCAGTCACCTGAGCCACATCCATTTCCTACTCATTAATTTTAGAGAAAAGGCTGGACCTATATTTTACGAATAATTCTTCATATGAATTGAGGTATATATAAAAATAATTACTCAAATTTTTTATAATAGACTTGAATCTGGCTACTGAAAACAGAAGGAGACAGCTGTTTTATTTTGTCACTAAGAATAACACCTTATTAAATAATTTATTAAAGAATCCTAAGGATAGAAAAGAACTAATCACAACATTTTTAAAAGGCAAATTTCTGATTTGTTCTTATACAACACTTTTTAAAAGACACATCCTTTAAAAGTATTGTTATGGGATTTTTTTGTAAGCTAAGGTGACACTGGGAACTCTCCAACCAAAAAGCCTCATGATGACACTCCCTAAGACACATTCACTGGGTAATAGTGCAGTATGGCTGTCCAAGGAATAAGAAGTTAGCCCTCTTATTTCTAGACATAGCTATTATATTTATCACAGATGGAAAGTAAACAGTAGATTCAGATGAACACTTTTACTACAGCGCAAGGACATCTGTAGAGCACAGACTATAAACAGGTAAGTTAGGCACCTATACTGTCCTTTTAAATTACCTACTTTCAGGTTAAAACATACCATGCTTTCTTTTTGACCCCCCCTATTCTATTTTTCCAGTGAGATGATAATTCCTCTTTAATTTTTCTTTCCCCTTAGTTCATTCTACTTCCAACCTTTGGCAATATAATTGCTTTTGACTCTGTAGATTTTTCATTAACTCTGGGTTCCAAGCCTAAAAATGCAACCTCATATCTAAACTGCTTTCCTCACCTCCACTTGAGTGTTCATTTCAATAAAGACCCTTGAGTTCTCCTCACAGAAATTCCTAACTAGACATTCCTTTGGTTTTAGGCACATAGTACTTTTCTCAGGCCCCTTCAGGCTAACAGAGCAGGCCTGGAGAATGGACAGTGCCATAAATGGTGGCTGGAAAGGGATTCCCATATTCAAGTGACCTACCTGAGGTACCCACCCCAGTGTCCTCTCAACTCTTTCTTCCTTTCTCTACTTCCTGGAACCTAGAGAACTTGGGTAAATTCCCAGATTGATCACATTCCTGACTCCTGTTTCAACAGGCTTCTTAACATGGTTCACATCAATATATGAAACTTTCAATATATCAAGAAATCGATTCTGGAATATTATGATTTTTGTAATAACTGTATGCTTATAATATCATACTCATATTTTCACCACATATTTTTTTAACAGTTTGGAGCTTCCCCTTAACCACTGAGGGATAGCAAGTTTCTGTATGAAAGGCAATTTTCACCCCAACAAAGGAATTTTGAAGAGCTAGTTCCTTTCCCCTTAACAGAACAGCACAGGTATTTGCCACAGATGAGGCCAACTAATAATTGCTGGAGAGATGGCAATTACTACAAAGTTATTTTATTCTGAAAAGCATAGCTTGTGCCACTCAAAAGAATACTAAAACATTCCAAATAACTTTTTCAATGACTAACTTTTAGGATAGACATACTTGAATTAATGCCATTTAGAAAGAACAAGTTTTCCTTTTTCCATTTGTTTTTCTGATATGCCTTTGAAAAGTGGGAGCTTAATAACATTTTAATTAATTCCTTAGTTATTTTAAATACACTTAGAAAACTTCTGAGGAAGGTTTCAGCTTTGGTACTAAAAACTAACTCCTTTTGAACTGATGAACAAATAACCCTAATCAAAATGATGATGAATATGGAAAATGGAGGTTAATTAAATTATAAATGAATATGACTAACACATTTTTAAAAATTGCATTTCTATTTTCTTACATATTGTAAAAGTCCCTCAAGTCATGATTTTATTCTCCTCAAGCAAAAGTCCATTGAGGGAATCATATGACAATTAGATCTGCTAGGAATCTCAGAACTTGTTACTTTTCTATGTATTATAAGATACAAAAGTTTTTATTCAGTGCAGCGATCTAATACCTTCGACTTTCAACTTTTCTGCATTTATATAAAACGTACACTTATCACTACGATGGTTATTCAACATGAGAGAAGAGACCACTGAAAAGCCCCAACATTTTTATTTCAAAAATAAAGTTTTCTTTTAATAGCTCAAAAGAATAGTTACATAAACATTCACATTTTAATTATAATGCCAGCCAAGTCCTTGTTTATAACAGCAATTCCCTGAATTCAAGTGCAAGTGTACTTCTAGACCTAAACAATATGGATCCCTTGAGAGTTGTAAAATCCAGTCCAGCCTTCTACCACTAAAATTTCTTATGTGTAAAACTTCAAATTACTACAGCAGTAATAACAGACCTGGGAATCATTGTTTTCTCACCATCTGCTTACATCAGTAACAAATTATTGGTTTGAGAATGTAAGACACAGAGCCCTAGGCAAGAGAATTACAATAACAATATTTTTAAAAATCAGGACTAAGAATCAATGGTTGAAATTATGTTATCTCTACTAAGTATGGTGACTTTTCTTATGATTCTCTTTCATCAAAATTGCAAGCCAATTCTATTAAAAGTTAATTAAAACAAACAGATTATCTGTCACTCTTTGAAAGATAATATTCAAAGATAGTGTAGCCAACAACAACAAAAAAAACATTGTTCTTGAAGTGCTAATCCTGTAACCTAACTAGTTGTATAACTTGGAGAGACAAACTTGACCTCTCTGCATCACTTACCTTATCTGCCTACACGTATACTTTATAAAGAAGTTTAAGGGGTGAACTAGATAATGTGCATGAAAACCTTTTTTATAAATTGGCCTACCAATCAATACCCTACCATTTAAAGTTCAAAGTACAGGACTTTTCAGAATATAGAAACTGTTTCCAGGAGATTAAATAACATAAGCACAATAATTAAGGGGGGAAACAACTGTATGTATTCATCTTCATATAGAGTCCTTGTGAAATGTAGAAGCAGAAATCTACCACTCAGAAGTGGTGAGAAAGGAGAATACATCAAAATGCTGGAATGTTTTTTTTTTAACAAATCAATTTTATTTATACATATTAATAAAGCATACAATTCATCCAAAGTGTACAATCAATGGTATTTGATATAAGTACATAGTTGTGCATTCATCACCTCAATCATCATTAGAGCATTTTCATTATTTGAATAATAATAACAAACAACAAACAAGAAAATTATTCACCCCTTGATCTCTCTATGCTTCTCCTGCTGTACATAGCTGCTATTTCTGGCTATTCTTGTACATTTATTTATTTATTAAGCAACTGAGATATATTCATATACCATATGATCTATCCAAAGTGTATAATCAATGGCTTTTAGTACAATCACAATGTTGTGCATCCATCACCACAAAAAATTTTTGAACAATTTCATTACTCCAAAAGGAAAAATACCACACCCCTTAAGCAGTCCTTCCTCAGCCCTACATAATCACTAATCTAACTTCATCTTTATAAAGTGGTTTATATTTACATTTTATATAAGTGGAATCATACAATATGTAGTACTTTGTGTCTGGTTTCTTTCACTGGGTATAATATATTTTTTTGTCTGATATTAACATCTTGTGGTGGTAACATACATTTGTTCAATTTCAAAGAAAAATAGTCCTATATATGCAATTTTCCCCACATTCATATTTCACATGTGGTTTTACTATGCTATACAGTTCCTGTGTGACATTTTTTAGCTTTCCTTCTAATAATATACATGACCTTAGACTTTCCCTTTAAACCCTTTCATACCCACATAATAGGACTGCTGGTTACAGACATTATGCTGGGCTTTCACCTTTTCTATTCATTTCCAAAGATTAACACACATCCTTTTTTAGTTCACATATGGTGATTCTAGCAATGGAAGAAATTATAACAATGAGGTGGAGCCAGTGGCCACTTGGCACTTTTGGGGTAGGGAGGGGATGAGCAGTTGAAATGCAGGGGCTTCTTTGGGAGTTGGAGGTTGTCCTGAGTACTGTTGTGGCAACGGATGTAGGCCATTTTAAATCAGCACACACCACTCAGAACTGAGTGGGAGAGAGTGTGGTCTACAGTGTGAACTGTGGTCTATGGTTGGTGGCAAGGCTCCAGGATGTGTAAGTTCATTGAGGGTGGTGGGCCACACTGTGGGAGATGTTTGTGTGGGATGTGGTGGGAGGTGTGGGAGGTGGGCAACATGGGAATCCCAGTGGGTTCCGTGTAATATTTTGGGTAATCTAAGCACCTCTTAAAATATATGTATATATATATATATATAAAAATAACATTTTTGTAAGCAAATACACATATATGCATATATATATTTATACATCATTTTGTAAATGTTTGTATGTATTGTGAGAATTTTGATTTTTACCCATAATAAAAAAATAAATAAATAAATAAAAAATTTGCACAAGTTAACCCTCAACTTTCCATTCTCTAACCTCATTCTATTTTCTGGTGACCCATATACAAGTTACTAACTCCATGAGATTACACAATATATTTAGTTCCTAGTAATGCAATCACACATTATTTGTCCTTTTTTGTCTGGCTTGCTTCACTCAACATAATGTCCTACAGGTTCATCCATGTTGTCAAATGCTTTACAACTTCATTTCTTGATACAGCTGCATAATGCTCCATCATGTGTATACACCACAAATTGTTTATCCATTCACTAGGTGAGGAACACCTGGGTTGTTTCCATCTTTAAGCAATCATGAATAATGTTGCTATGAACATCAGTGTGCAGATATCTGCTCGGGTCACTGCTCTCAGTTCTTCTGGGTATATACTTAGTAGAGGTATTGCCGGGTCACATGGCAAGTCTATACTCAACTTCCTTAGGAACTGCCAAACAGTGCTCCACAGTGGCTGTACCACTACATTCCCACCAACAGAAAATAAGCTTTCCTATCTCTCCACATCCTCTCCAACACTTGTAGTTCTCTGTCTTTTTCATAGTGGCCATTCTAATAGGTGTGAAATGATATCGCATTGTGGTTTTGATTTGCATTTTCCTAATCACCAGTGACAAACATTTTTTATGTGTTTTTTTGCCATTTTTATGTCTTCTTTGTACAAATGTCTATTAAAGTCTTTTGCCCATTTTTTAATTGGGTAATTTGTCTTTTTATTATTTAGTTGTAGCATCTCCCTATATATCATGGATAATAAACACTTTCTGACGTGTGATTTCCATATATTTTCTCCCATTGAGTCAGCTGCCTTATGACAAAGTCCTCTGAGGTGGAAAACTTTAATTTTGAGGAGGTCCCAATTATCTATTTTTTTCTTTTGCTGCTCATGCTTTGGGTGTAAGGTCCAAGAAACCACCAAAATACCACAGGGTTTGCAAGTTGTTTACCTACATTTTCTTCTAGTAGTTCTATGGTCTGAGCTTTTACATTGTGGTCTTTGACCCATTTTGAGTTGATTCTTGTATAGGGAGTGAGAGAGGGCTTTCATTTTTTTGGCTATGGTTATCCAGATTGTCCAGCACCATTTGTTGAAGAGACCGTTTTGTCACGTTAACGTGGCTTTGGTAGATTTGTCGAAAACCAGTTGGCCATAGAGGTCAGAGTATATTTCTGGATTCTCAATTCTATTCCACTAATCTATGTGTCTTTCTTTATGCCAATACCATGCTCTTTTAACCACTGTGGCTTTGTAATATGTTTCAAGGACAGGCAGTGAAATTCCTGTCATGTCACTCTACTTTTTTAGAATGCTTTTGGCTATTTTGATACACTTTCCCTTCCAAATGAATTTGGTAATTGCATTTTCTATTTTTGTAAAGTAGGCTGTTGGAATTTTAATTGGTATTGCATTGAATCTATAAATCAGTTTTGGTAGGACTGACATCTTCATGATATTAGTCTTCAAATTCATGAACACAGAATATCTTTCCATTGTTTAGGGCTTTGCTAATTTCTTTTAGCATTGTGTTGCAGTTTTCTGCATATTGATCCTGTACTTCTTTGGTTAAATTGATTCCTAGGTATTTGAGTCTTTTGGTTGCTATTGTAAGTGTAATTTTTCCCTTGATTTCTTCCTCAGATTGTTCAATACTAGTATACAGAAACACTACTGTACCCTAGTATTTTTACCAAATTTTTACCAAATTTGCACAAATTAAACCTCAACTTTTTTTTTATTTTGTATCCTGCCACATTGCTGAAATTGATTATGAGCTGAAGTAGCTTTGTTGTAGACATTTCAGATTTTTCTAAATATAGGATCGAGTCATCTGCAAGTAGTGAGAGTTTTACTTCTTTAACTATTTGGGTGCCTTTTATTTTTTTCTTGTCTTATTGCTCTAGCAAGAACTTCTAGCACAATGTTGAAAAACAATGGTGACAGTGGGCATCCTTGTCTTGTTCCCTATCTTAAAGGTAAAGCTTTCAACCTTTCCCCATTGAGTTTGATGTCGATTGTGTTTTTCATATATGTCTTTTATCATAGTGAGGAATTTTCCTTCAATTCCTATCTTTCGAAGTGTTTTTATCAAGAAAGGATGCTGGATTTTGTCAAATGCCTTTTCTGCATCAATCACATAATCATTGTTTTTTTCCTTCAATTTATTAATGTAGTGTGTTACGTTAATTGATTTTCTTATGTTGAACCAGCCTTGCATACCAGGAACAAATCCCACTTGGTTTTGATCTATAAGTCTTTCGATATGCTGTTGGATTCTATTTGCAAGTATTTTGTTTAGAATTTTTGCATCTATATTCATTAGAGAGACTGGTCTGTAATTTTCTTTTCTTGTACTGTCTTTATATGGTGTTGGTATTAGGATGATATTGGCTCCATAAAATGTGTTGGGTAATTTTTTGGAAGAGTTTAAACAGGATTGGTATTAATTCTTCTTGAAATGCTTGGTAGAATTCATCTGTGAAGCCATCTAGTCCTGGACTTTTCTTCACTGGGAAATCTTTGATGACTGATTCAATCTTTTTAAATGTGATTAGTTTGTTCTTGTATTTCTTACAGCATCAGTGTAGGATGTTTGTGCATTTTTAGGAATTTGTTCAATTTCATCTAAGTTGTCTAGTTTGTTGCATAAAGTTTCTCATAATATCCTCTTATGATCTTTATTTCTGTAGGGTCAGTTGTAACTTCAACTCTCTCATTTCTGATTTTACTTATTTGCATCTTCTCTCTCTTTTTTCTTTATTAGTCTAGCAAGGGGTTTGTCAATTTTATTGATCTCTTCAAAGATCCAGGTTTTGGTTTTATTGATTTTTCTCTATTTTTTTTTCTCAATTTCATTTATTTCTGCTCTAATCTTTATTATTTCTTTCCTTCTCCTTGCTTTGGGAGTGGTTTGCTGTTCTTTTTCTAGTTTCTCCAGTTGTTCAGTTAGATCTTTGATTTTAGCTCTTTCTTCTTTTTTAATATAGGCGTTTAGGGCAATAAATTTCCCTCAGGACTGCCTTTGCTGTATCCCATAAGTTTTGATAAGTTGTGTTCTCATTTTCATTCATCTTGATATATTTACTAATTTCACTTACAGTTTCTTCTTCTTCTTTTTTTTTTTTTTTTTTTAAGATTTTATTTATTTATTCATTTATCCCCCCCTTGCTGCTTGTGCTCGCTGGGTCAGCTAACCACGCCGCACAGGCGGGCTTGCCTTCACCAGGAGGCCCCGGGAACTGAACCCGGGGCCTCCCATATGGTAAACGGGAGCCCTACCGATTGAGCCACAGCTGCTTCCCTACAATTTCTTCTTTAACCCACTGATTATTTAGGAGTGTGTTGTTCACCCTCCACACATTTGCAAATTTACCTCTTTCCTGTCTATTATTGACTCCCAGTTTCATTCCATTATGATCTGAAAAAGTGCTTTGTATAATTTCAATCTTTTTATATTTATTGAGAGAGCTGCTTTGTGACAACATGTGGTCTGTTCTGGAGAAAGATGGGCACTTGAGAATAATATATAACACGATGAGTTTGGGTGCAATGTTCTGTACATGTCTGTTATGTCTAACTTGTTTATCATATTGTTCAAGTTCTCTGTTTCCTTGTTGATCCTCTGTCTAGTTTTTCTATCTAATGATGGGAGTGGTGTGTTGAAGTCTCCAACTATTATTGTAGAGATGTCTATTTCTCCCTTCAGTTTTGTCAGAGTTTGCCTCATGTATTTTGGAGCACCCTGGTTAGGTGCATAGATATTTTTGACTCTTAGTTCTTCCTGGTGGATTGTTCCTTTTATTAAATTAATATATTATGGCCGCCTGTATCTCTTACAACTTATTTGTATTTAAAGTCTGTTTTGTCCAATGTTAATATAGCTATTCCTGCTCTTTTTTTTTTTTTTTTTTTTGGTCACTGTTTGTGTGGACTATCTTTCTCAAACCTTTTACTTTCAGCCAGTTTCTATCCCTGGGTCTAAGGTGAGGGTCTTGTAGGCAGCTGTATTAGTCAGCCAAAGGGGCATTGATGCAAAATACCAGAAATCTGTTGGCTTTTATAAAGGCTATTTATTTGGGGTAGAAGCTTACAGTAACCAGGACATAAAGTGTAAGTTATTTCCCTCACCAAAGTCTATTGTCAAGTGTTGGAGCAAAATGGCTGCTGACATCTGTGAGCGTTCAGGCTTCCTGGGTTCCTCTCTTCCTGAAGCTCCGTTTCTCTCTGGGCTCAGCTGTGGCACTTTCTCCAGAAGGCCAGCTGTAGAATATCAGGTGAACAGCTCTGTGTCTCTCCCAGAGGCCTCTGCCTGTGTTTAATGGAGACTTCTCTCCTTCCTCACATATCTGCCTCTCCTGCGTGTTTACTTCCCAGCTCCAGGATGAAAACTCCAGCTCCAAAACTCCAACATCAAAACTCCAACTCTATTCTTTTGCTATGTCTTTTATCTGTGAGCCCCCACACACCAAGGAGCGGGGATTTGATGCCCTACTGATGTGGCCCAATCAATGCCCTAATCATAATTTAATTAAGTAAAAGTAAAACCTCTGAATCCAGTATACTCCAATATGCCCAGAGGAAAAGACCAGTTTACAAACATAAACCAATATTACTTTTTGGAATTCATCAATAATATCAAACTGCTACAGCAGCATATGGATGGCTCTTGTTTTTTTTTTTTTTTTATGCATTCTGTTAGCCTATATCTTTTGATTGGGGAGTTTAATCCATTAAAATTCAATGATATTCCTGTAAATCCATTATTTACTTCCATCATTTTATTTTTGGTTTTCATATGTCATATGTTATTTTTATCTATCTTTGTACTCTTTTGGTTATCCTTTCTACTATTCTTTCTTCTATACTCTCCTCCAAGTCTCTCTCTCCTGTCTTTTTCTTTCAGGCTTTAAGGCTTCCATTAATATTACCTGCAAAGGTGGATTCATTTTTATGAACTCTCATAGTGTATGTTTATTTGTGAATATTTTATTCTCCTGTTCATATGTGAAGGACAATTTTGCTGGATAAAGAATTCTTGGCTAGCAGTTTTTCTCTTTCAGTATCCTAATTGTATCATACCATTGTCTTCTCACCTCCAAGGTTTCTGATGAGAAATCCGCATTAAGTGTTACTGGGTGACCTTTGTATGTGATGATTTGCTTCTCCCTTGCTGCTCTCAGAATTTTCTCTTTATCTTTGACATTTGACATTCTGAGTAGTATGTGTCTTGAGGTAGGTCTATTCACATTTATTCTGATTGGGGTATGCTGTGCTTCTTGGACATGTAAACTCATTTCTTTTGTGAGAGTTGGGAAATTTTCAGCCATTATTTCCTCAAATACTCTTTCTGCCCCTTTTCCCTTCTCTTTCCCTTTGGGAACTCCCATGACACATATGTTGTTGTGTTTCATGTTATCATTCAACTCCCTGAGCTCCTGCTCAATTTTTTCCATTCTTTTCTCTCTGTTCTTTTTACTTTTCAATTTCAGCTGTTCCGTCTTCTGTATGACTCATTGTTTCTTCTATCATTTTGAGTCTGCTGTTGTATGCCTCAAATGTTTTGGGCTTTTTTTTTTTTTTTTTTTTTTGAGGTACTGGGGCCAGGGATTGAACCCAGGATCTCATATGTGGGAAGTCAGTGCTCAACCACTGAGCCACACTGGCTCCTCTGAGTTGGTTTTTCATTTGTTTGCTTGTTGTTTCTTTTTTTGTTGTTTTGTTTCATTTTTAGGAGGCACCAGGAAGTGAACCCGTGACTTCCCACGTGGGAAGCAGATGTTCAACTGTTTGAGCCACATCTACTCTCCTCTTATGTGTTTTTGATCTCACCTATCATGTCTTTCATTCCCATGAGCTCTGTTACTTTTCTATTCAGGTTTTCAAATTCTTTTTTGTGCTCATTCAATGACTTCTTGATGTCCTTTATCTCCTTAGCCATATTGTCTTTCAACTCATTAATTGATTTTGGAAATTTGTGGGCATCTCGTTGATTAGTTGTCTTAAATCCTGCATCTCTTCTGGGGCTTTCACATATTCTTTTGCTTGGGCCATTTCTTCTATTTTCTTACTAAGGCTTGTAAGTTTTTGCTGATGTCTAAGCATCTGATTTGGATGGTGAGTTTTCTCAGATGCTCAACTTCTTGCTCTTTCATAGGGATTTAGTGGCTGGAGCCTGTGTGTTACTGCCGTTCTTTGATTCTTGGTTCAACCTGTTCTGGGTCTTTAGGATTGTCCCTGTTAGTTGCTCAAACCTGGGCCCTGGACTCAGTAATGGGTTGCAGACCTGCTTCCTAGGGTCTTGGGGAGGAAGGCTGTAAAGGCAGGAAAAAGCCTCTTTTACTTACGTACTTTTAATTTCTTCACATTCACTGCCTTGGTCTGCCAGCAGATGGTGCTCTTTGGCAGCCCTCTCAGTTCAGTGCCTAGGCTGAGTGTGAGTTTTGCTGTCGCAATTCTTTACCTTTGCCCCTCTCTTTTCTGGGTGATGTCCAGCCTTCCCCTGGTGTCCTAAACCCTAGAACATTTTTTTCCAGGCCATTTCTGCCTGTCCTCTGGCTATTTTTCTGAGAGAAAAGAGAGTCCCATGTCTTTCTAGTCTGCCATCTTCCCATAAGTTCCTACTTAGTTTTAATTTTAATGTACTTGACTTAGGCCTTCTTTACCTTTTTTTTTCCCCTGGCTTTTCTGAGTTCCACTGACTTCCTGCCTTCTCCAAATTTTAGCTTCCAGTCTGCAATGGTTTTAAAATAACCTAAGACTGTTTAAGTCACTAGAAGTTACAATAGTGACCATGTGGGATCAATGCACTACAAAAAGGTTAATAAGAAATGGAGTTCTCTAAGAACCTGATGTTGGAATGCTGAAAATAAAAAAGACCTTTTTTCCCCTTTTATTATTATTTTTTAAACCAACCTGACCTAAGGAGAAAAAGACATTAAGAATATAAGAGGTCTTATTTCAAATGCTAGAAAAATCCTTTTGGGCAAGAGAGTTTAAGATTCATTACTTTAGGACAAAACACTTGACCCTTCTAGAAGTTAGTTGCTTCATATGTAAAATGAGAGGGGTAAGTAATTCACTGGTCTTCAAATTCCATTTTCAGAGTTAGGTGGAGACCAAGTCAAATCCCATTTAAACCAGAGCAACTAAAGTTTTAATTATTTTCTATATTGGGGTCTTACATAGAATTTCATTCAAAAAAACAAAGGATTCTGTTCCTGACAATAATTGCTAAAAAAAAAAAAAAAAAAGTAATAAAACAATAAAAATAAATCATCTCAGATCACAATTATCCAAAAAATTATGATTATAATAAATACTTCTATTGAAAATAGAAATTGTAAACACTTCTGCTATAATGGAGTAATTGGAACTGATTCTCTCTCACCGTAAACAACTAGGAAAGTATTTCTTCAGACACTGAGACAACAAGTAGCCCAGGACTGTAGTCCCTGAGTGAAGGAAAACAAACAAAGGAGGTAAATTCTTCTAGGAGGCACTTTCCATTTCACAGTGCAAGGAGAGGAAACCCAAGTAGATCTTGGCAGTCTCATGGAGTTGGAAAAAAAATGAGATAAGACTTTGGAGATACTGAAGAGATGGAATTTGTGGGGTAGAGAACAAGAGTGAGAGCTAGGCAGAAAACATCTCCAGAAATCTGCACAAATGTTCCTTAAGCCTTTGCTTGAATACTCAGCTATACATATTTAAGATGAAAGCTTCATGAGGTTAGGCAACCAACTATTGGGGATCTGTACACTATTTCCCATGCTCACACCGGTCTTAGAGACATTCAAGCTCTGACTGACATGAGTAGAAAGACTCAATGAACATCTCAGACATTGAGGAGACCTAACAGGCACTTTATGTGGGTGTCAGACACTTCAAACCACCACAAAAGGGCTTTGATATTTTGTGGCTTTCAAGGAATTTGTCCATTTCATAGAAGTTGTTGAATTTATTGACAAGAAGCTGTTCCATAAGCTTGACCTTAATTTTATTTAAATATCTGTAAAATTTGTTGTGATGTCATCTACTTTATTCCTGATATTGGTAATTTGTATATTCTCTTTTCTTCCTGATCTGTCTGGCCAGATCTTTTGGTTCATTCATGCTTCTTTTTGTTTTACTGTTTTCTATTTAATTTATTTTTGCTTGGATCTTTATTATTTTTCCTCAGCTCCCTTTGAGTTTACTTTGTGATTCTTTTTCTAGTTTCTCAAGGAGTAGGTAATTGACTGGAGACCTTTCCTCTTTTCTAATATAGTGTTCTAAGTTTCCCTCTACATAGTTCTTTAACATCACTCAAGCACTTTTGAAATGCTATGTTTTCACCTTAATTAAATTCATAATACTTTATCATTTCTCTTTTGATTTCTCTTTTGATCTATCAGTTATTCAGAAGTGCCCTATTTAGTTTCCAATTATTTTGGGGGATTTTCCAGACATCTTCTGCTATTTAATTCCATCATTGTTGGGAAACACACTATTTAACTTGAATCCGTTTTAATTTATTGAGACTTATTACATGGCCCAAAATGTTGTCTTATCATGTTAAATGTTTTGTGTGCACATGAAAACAACATTTACTTTGCTGCTGTTGTTCAATGGAATGTTGCATAAATGTCAGGTCAAGTTTTTTATATATGTTCTTTATAACCTTGCTATCTTTCTGTCTACCTGCTCTATCAATTATTGAGTAAAGGATATTAAAATCTCTGACTATAATCGTGAATTTGTCTGTTTCTTCTGGCAGTTCTATCAGTTTTTTGCTTCTTGTATTTTGAATCTTATTTTTAGGTGCTGTTGTGGTTTAGAGCTGTATGTACCTCAAAAAAAAAAAACATGTTCTTAAATCCAATCCATTCCTGTGGGTGTAAACCCATTGTAAGTAGGATCTTTTGATGAGGTTTCTCCAGTTAAAGTGTAAACCACTTCATTCAGGATAGGTCTTAATCCTATTACTGGCATCCTATATTAATGGAATGCATATAGAGAAAAAGCGAGGGAAGCAAGAAGTTGAAAGCAACAATATCTGCAAGAGAAGGAGAGACCAGTAGATGCCGCCATGTGCCTTACCATGTGGCAGAGGAGCCAAGGATCACCAGCAGCCCATCTTTGGAAAGAAAGCATCACCTTGATGATGTCTTCACTTGGATATTTTCCTCAACTCAAACCGTAAGAAAATAAATTCTCACTGCTTAAGCAGAATCATTTCATGGTATTACTTTAAGAAGCCTAGGAAACTAAAACACCTTTCAGGAATAAACAGATAACATGACTAGCTGTAGAGGTTGATTTGATTTCTAGATAACTTAAATTTGTGGTTAAAAAACTCCTGACAAAACAAACTCCACACTTCGATGGCTTTACTTGTAAATTCTACCAAACATTTAAGGAAGAAGTAATACTAATTCAACACACTCTTCCAGAAAATTGAAAAGGAAGGAACACTTCTCAAATCATTATATAAGACTACTACTACTTGGAAACCAGGCGGAAAAGGCGTTACAATAAAAGGAAAACTAAAAATCAACATCTATAATGATTCTAGATGCAAAATTCTTAAAAAAAAAAAAAAAAAAAAAAAAAGAAAAGAAAAGAAAAGAAAGAAAGAAACCAGCAATAAAATCCAGTAATATGTCAATAGGTTAAGAGGATAATATATTATGACCGAGCGGTATTTATCCAGAAATATAGGTTGGTTTATCATATTAATTAATTTTAAAAATCAATTAATATAACTAACAACATTAACAACTAAGAAAGAAAAGCATACTATCATCTCAGTAAATACAGAATAAGCATTTGAAAAATCAAATATCCATTCCTAATAAAAACTCTCCATAAACTAATAGAAAGGATCTTCCTCAAACTAATAAAGGACATATACAAAAAAACCTACACCTATACTTAATAGTGAAAGACTCAATGCTTTCCCCCTAAGATCAAGAACATGAGAAGAATGTCCACTCTCACCACTTCTACTCAACATTCAACTGGAGACTAGCACCTTATAATAATTCAAAGAGGAAAAAAGGCATCCCGATTGGAAAGGAAAAATTATTCACAAATGATATGACAGTACATGCAGAAAATCCAATAGAATCTACTAATAAAGCTACTAGTACTAACAAATGAGTTTAGCAAGATTAAATTATAAAAAATGAAGTAATAAACAAATAACTGTATCTCTACAATAGCAACAAACAACCAGAAACCAAAAAATTTTAATTAACATTTATATTAACAGTAGAAATAAATATTTAGGTATAAATATGATAAAAGATATGTAAGATATATACAATGAAAAGTACAAAACATTGCTGGGAGTAATTAAGAAGACCTAAATAAATGGAGATACATAGCTTGTTCTCAATATTGAAAATTCAATATTGCTAAGATTGTGGTTCTCCCCAAATTTTTCTGTAGATTCAATGCAATCACAACCAAAATACCAGCAAGCTCTTTTGTAGAAATTGACAAGCTAATTCTAAAATTCATATGGAAATGCAAAGTACCTAGAGAAGGGGTTCTTAGCAAGGGGTTAATGAGCTTGAATTTAAATAAAAATTAAAAAAAAAAAACATTATTCTTGTGGGGGTCTGTTGGTGTGGGTGTGATATATTTATTAAATAATACACAGTATAGTGTGGACTTAGCAAGGGGTCTGTGATTTTCACCTGACTAGCAAAGGGGTCCATGGAACAAAAAAGGTTAAGAACCCCTGACTTAGAGGAACCAAAACAACTTTAGAAAAGAACAAAGTTAGACGGCTAACTCTACTTCATGGCAAGACTTATTATAAAGCTACAATAATCAACAATAGAAATCAACTATTTCTCAACATAAGAGAAACAGATCAATGAAATAGAATCGAATCCAAAAATAGACCCACATGTAAATTACAATTGATTTCTGACAAAGCTACAAAGGCAATTTAATAGAGAAAGGATGGTTTTCCAACAAATAGTACTGGAACAACTGGATACCCATATGCACAAAAAATAAACATTTATCTATAACTTACAGAATACGAAAAATTAACTCAAAATGGATAATACACTTAAAAAGTAAAACCTAAATCTATAAAAACTAGAAGAGAACACAGAAGAATATCTTTGTGACCTTGGGTTAACCAAAGATTTCTAAGATTTGATACCAATGGATGATCCATAAAAGAAAATCTGCTAAATTGGACTTAATCAAAATTTAAAACTTCTGCTCTCCAAAAGACACTAAGAGAATAAAATGACAAGCCACAGACAGGGAAAAAGTATTTGCAAAAGTATATATCTGATAAAGTGCTTATATCCAGAATATGTAAAGAATTCTTAAAATTCAACAAGAAAACTAACAATAAAGAAAAAAATGGGAAAAAGATTTCAACAGACTCATCACAAAATAAAATATGCAGATAGCACAAAAGTACAGTAAAAAATGCTCAGTATGATTAGTCATTAGGAAACTTCAAATTTAAACCACAACAACATTTCACTATATACCTATTAGAGTGGCTATAATTAAAAAGACTTACCATAAGTGTTGGCATAGGTGTGGAGAAATTGGAACTCATACTCTGTTAGAGGGAATGTAAAGTGGTACAACTTTGGAAAACAGTTTGGCAGTTTCCTAAAAAATTAAAACATATACCTACACTATGATCCAGCTAATGCACACCTAAGTGTTGACCCAAGAGAAAAGAAAGCATATGTTCATAAACACATATGTTCATCGCAGCTTTATTAATAATACCCCAAACTGGAAACAACCCCTATGTCCATCAACAGGTGAATTGGTAAACAAATTGTAGTTTAGCCATAAAAAAAACAATCCTACTGAGCATTAAAAGAAAAAAATATTTATATCTGCAGAACATGGACAGTTATGCTATACAAAAAGAAACCTGACAAGATAAAAGTATATATGCTGTAATGCCATTTACATAAAATTCTAGAAATGCAAACTAGTCTATAATGACAGAAAGCATATCACTGGTTGTCTGGGGAGAGAAGACAAGGAAGACAAGGAGGACCAGGAGAGAGTGATTATACAAGGGCTCAAGGAAACTTTTCAGGGTGATGATATCTTCACTATCTTCATTGCAGGGATGGTCTCATGGGTGTACTTATTTGTTTAAACTTAACAAATAGTATATTTTAAATGTGTACAGTTTATTGTATATCTATTATACCTCAATAAAGCTGTTTAAAAAAGAAGAAACTCTAACAAATTAAGCTTTGAAAAGCAAAAGGATAAAATGAGAAAGAAAAATGCCAAGGAACTTCAGTTTTGCACTCACCTAATGTCTCCACTGTGCAACAGCCAAAGTATCATACAATGTTAGTGTTTAGGAAGACCTTGGTTCTCATTTGGCTCTATCATCCTGATTTTGTACATGAGAAAACTGAGGTTCAGAAAGCAAGCTCATGTCATCTCCAGAGCTTTGACTCATTTTTCTTTATGGCCCCATCACCATCATGAATTACAAGCTATATAACTTCCTAGGGGAATAGGCCAAGATTGACCTCCTAAGTCAAGTGTTCTTTACATTATATGACTTGGCCTGTTAAAATAACTGACTTATGAGTCACATTTTATTATGTGTAAACAGGCAGATTTAATATATACCCTACTAAAAGATCTTTAACTACAATATTTAACATTTAGATTAATCAAAATGCTTATTTCATATCAGATCAAAACAAAGCCCTTTTTTCTAATGATGTTCAAAAAACTGTAAGAAACCATCACAACTATTTTATTACATAAATGCATATTATATTCCTCTGTATTCTACAAATAAGTTTAAACATTTCAACTAATAGAAGCAGCCTGACCTAGATTTTTCAAATAATGAATAGACTGCATAAAAAATGATGGGAGAAAACATGATTTAGTAAATAAGTGCTACAGATGTACTAAATGTTTACCCTGTTACATTAAGAAAATGATTCTCGGATTCTAGAGTGCTTAAGAATCACCTAGAGAGCTTGTTAAAACAGAAACTACCTGAACCAGTAAGCTGTGTAATAAGCTACTGTAAGGTAGTTTCCAGTGTATTCTAATGGAAAACTATGGACTTTTTAAAGTACACCCTTCCTTATTATCTGATTCTTGTGTTTCATTGCCCTTGAGTTATTTTACAACTCAAACTAAGTTGTAGATAACTAATAAAAATGCAAATTATTGTTGTCTACAGACTTGCAAGTAAATTCTATCCAAGGAGGTTCGCTTGACTCCCTCCACCGGAACTGAAAAAGCCAGTTTCCTGACCATCTGCAAATTCATTTCAATATTCCTTTACTCCATATAAATTTGTACTTCTTTGACCTCTTTAAATGGTGTGGTAGTTTGAGTCTTTTGTGGACCCCAGAAAATTATGTTCTTAAGCTAATCTATTCCTGTGGTTGTAAACCTATTGTAGGTAGGACCTTCCTTTTGATTAGATCACATTGGTAGGACATGACCCAGGGTGGGTTTTAATCCTCTTATGAAGTCCTTCATAAATAGCATAAATACACAGAGAAAGAAGGCCACAGAGATAGGAAAAAAATCTCCTAGAAGCTGAAAAAGGAAGCTCCAGAAGCCAGAAGTTGAAAATCAACAGAATCACAGAGACAGGAAGCCATAGTAACGGAGAAAAAACTGGAAGCAGCCAGATGCTGAAAGCAACAGAGCCTGGAAGAAAAGGCAGAGATGGCAGACACCGCCACTGTAGTCCTGCCATGTGCCTGATCTCCCACAGCTGCAGCTCGGGGAGAAAACATCTCCTGATGATGCCTTGATTTGGACATTTTTCTCAGCCTCAGACTGTAAACTTATAAGTTAATAAATCCCCATTGTAAAAGCCAAGCCATTTCTGGTATATTGCCTTGGCAGTCTTTAGCAAACTAAAACAAACAGGTTATAACACTTGCCTATTGGTCTGATTCCCTCATTTAAAATGATTTATGCAAAATTTCTACCGTTAAGGTGTTCAACATTCATAAAACTCATTTTACATCTGTATGAGTCATGATTTTACCTTTTTTTTTTTTAGCTTTAAGAGTAAGTTGTTATATTTTTTGTGTAACATTTATGTAATCTAAGTATCTTAAAAGAAAAAAAAAAGAGCAAGTTGTATAGTATGCACCTTAAACCAATGGTTTTTCAAAATTTGGTCACTAAACCAGTAGCATCAACATCACCTGGGAACTTGTTAGAAAGGCATTCTCAGGCCACATTCAGACCTACTGATCAGAAACTCTTGAGATAAGGGCCAGCAATCTGCTTTCTAACAAGACTTCCATGTGATTCTAATGCAAACTAAAATTTTAAAACCATCAGACTAAAAGAGTCCTCAAAATTCAGATAACCATTGTTAGGGGTTAATTATATTTAGTTTGTTTTCCCTTTGGTAAAGTCTTTGGTAAAGACTACCATATTTCATTGACAGTCTTATAAAAAAGTAAGTAACTGAAAAGATTTAATGCAAAGTTTAAAGTAAGGAAAAGTTAAGTACTGAGAAAATCTAGCTATATCAGAAGTTATGCAATAGTAGAAATACTGGTTAATACTAACACCACCACCATCATGGAAAGGGATAGAGAGGTGGAAGCAACTGTCAATCCAATCTAGGATTAGGCTAAGGAAGAATACAAGTATTTGAGCTAAACCTGTTCTAAAACTGAGACTCGGGTTACATTACACTTAAAGAATGGTTTACTCTCAATATAATTTGACTCACAACTTCTTAATTTCATTTTTATAAAATAGTAGAAGTTTCTCATTTCACTTTAACACTGTTTTAACAAAGGATAAGAATATGTAACTGAAGTAATTACGTACATAATTCAAATATTTAAATCCTGTTTTCATAACTCAGTAGGGTTTGTTTGTTTTTTTGCCACAGGCTACTAATGCAAAATACCAGTTGGCTTTTATAATGGGAATTTATTAGGGCAAAATCTTACAGTTCTGAGGCTGTGAAAATGTCCAAATCAAGGCATCAACAGAAATGCTATCTCACCAAACGTCAGTTGCTGGCCATCCTGAACTCCTGTCACGTGGCAAGGCAAAATGGCAGCCAGTATCTGCTTTTTCCTCCAGGCTCACTATCTTCCTGAGCCCATCTGTGAGTTATCAGGCATATGGCACATCTCTTCAGCTTTGGGCTGCTCTGCTGATCCCAGCCTCTGACCTCTCTCTCAGCATTTTGGGGTTTCTCATTCTGTAGCTGTAGGCAATCCTGCCGTCCTCTCTCTCATGGCAGGGTAAAAAAAAAAAAGCAGCAGCTCTGCTCCATTTATATAGTTCTCTATTTATATAGGACTTCACTGAGAGGATAAGGACCTACCCTGAACACCGCAAACTAACAAAAGGCCCTCAACCAAAGTGATATAATCAAAAGTGATCTAAACAAAAGTGATCCAGTCAAAAGGTCCTTTAACTTAATCTAACTAAAAGATCCCACATAAAACAGGTTTACAAGCACATTCCTGTTTGCTTTAGAACAGAATTTTCTGGGGTCCACACACGACTCAAACCAGGACAGGATTATTTATCCAGGATTTCTAATCTAGTCAGATGTACTAAAATTGACTAATCTGTCCAATTCAATAATTATTTAAACACAGTGTTACAATTTAAAAACAATTTTTGAAAAATAATTATAAAACTGCTGATATGGCCTCATATGGAATTTTTAAAAATGCTGGAGACATCTCTTAAAAATAATTAAATGAAAAATATCTAAAATAAAATTAAAGTATGAGGAGATATGAATGTTATATCATCAAATTATAAAGGGACATCCTGAATTTTTTTTACTTTGTTTGGAGCTATTTTGTCCTGAGTTGCAATATACACATTTGGGTTCTGTCTACATATTTCCAATATCTGTTTCTAATAACATTTTTGGTATTTTAGTTTAGTTGACCAAACATTAGAAGGTAAGAGTTTTGCATCTAGAAACATAGGTGAAAATACTTAGCTTTCTTGCCACAAATTTGCAAATATTTACAGTTAGCCATTTTGTAAATTTAAAAAAATCATATACACAAAGCATGTTTTCTCACCTTTAAGCTAGACTATTGTATTATTTAGTATACAAAAGGTGATAAAAGATCTGCATTTCAAAGGAAAAAGAAGCTAGAAATAGGAAACATCAAAAAAAATGTATACAGTAGCATAAGAAGAAATTAGTACAGTTGTTGCAATTGATATACAAATATTGAAGCATTGCTACTAAACATGGTCAATAGTTTACATTATGATTTACATTTTGGACCATAGCCTTTTATAAATTTTGACGAAATTTAAAATGGCCTGTATCCATTATGGCAAGATCATGCAGAACAATTCCAAAGGAAAAAAAAAATTTATTACCTAAAATTTTAAAAATTGTTTTGTACTTTATATGTTATTTTTTAAACTATCATATTATGTTGTTTTCTTATTATTATTTTTTTTAAGGAACATGCAAATACATAATTTTATTAATAGTAAATATAAAGGCATGCAAACTACTCTAAATTATCAGTGGATGAATACATATTCAATGCAATTTCAGAAAAACTACATACATAAAAATTAGAATCAGGATAAATAGAAATAAGGTGTGTTCTTATTATTTTTATGTGGTTATTTTCTTGGCTTCATCTTTGGAGAGGTTTTGGATCACAGAAGGGTCACAATTGAGGCAGGGGGGATCGATGATGAGTGCAAAGTGTCAGTGATGGGGGAATGCATGGGAGGGATTTCATCCAGGGAATGCCTCTAAGGCATATGAATGTGCTCAAGTGTTCATGGGGCGTTGTCACAGTGGGTGGAGATCCAAAGAATAACCAAAAGAATATCAAATTCCCATCCTGGGGAGTTCTGCTACATTTTCTAATGGGACAGCAAGAATCCTCCAAGTACAAGGGTACTGCCTAGTAAAGGAGGATGGACCAATGCGCTGGGCCCTTGATATTGATGATTGTACTTATGAACCTTTTCTTTTGAAATTGAAACCTAGCCTAGTATTACATGTTGCTTAAGAGTTACCTCCTGAGGGTCTCCTTATTGCTCAAATGTGGCATCTCTCTAAGCCAAACTCAGCATATAAATGCACTATCTTCCCCCCAGCATAGGACATGTCTCCTGGGGATGAGCCTCCCTGGCACCAAGGGATTATTACCAAATACTGACTAGCAATGCACCTGGAAAAAGACCTTGACCATAAAGGGCAATGGTAAGTACAAATGACTTTTTATGGCTAAGAGATTTTTTTTTTTTTAAAGATACTAAGATTACACAAATGTCATATAAAAAATATAGGAGATTCCCACATGCCCCGCTCCCCACATCTCCACACTTTCTTAAATTAACAACATCCCTCACCAGTGTGGTACATTCATTACAATTGATGAACACATTTTGGAGCATTGCCACTAAGCATGGATTATAGTTTACATTGTAGTTTACACTCTCTCCCACACAATTTTGTAAGTTATGACAAGATACATAATGGCCTACATCTGTCATTGCAATGTCATTCAGGACAATTCCCAAGTCCCAAAAATGCCCGTGTATCACACCTATTTTTCTCTCTCCCTGCCCTCAGAACCTGCAGGGGCCACTGTCTCCACATCAGTGATATAGTTTTTCCGTTACTAGAATCACAATGAGTCTATTGTAGAATAGCAGTAAGTCTACTTTAGTCCATAGTTCATTCCCCAATCCTGAGGCTTCTGGGATTGCAATGTCTACTCTCCTCTAATTGAGAGGGGACTTTGATCTGATAGGGCCGATGGGACTCCCTTGCTTGCAGTTGTAGACTCTCTCAGTTCCTTGGTATGGTGGTTGTCCATCATCACCTTCTTGTTAGTTGTCCTGGGTGAGACCAATGACCTGGAGAGTAGGTGTTGCAACTCTTTTGAGATTCAGGGCCCATCTGGCACATGGACAGCCCAAAGATTTAAGTCACTTGGATGTACACCTACCAACTCTAGTACTAATTATAGGTTCAAATAGAAGGACAGAAGTGGCTAAGAGATTTCAAAGTAAGTTGGGAGGTCATTCCAGATGTTACACTTATGCACGTCTCAGCAGGATATCATTGACTGCTAGAGTAAATAGTACCTGAAATAGCAGGGCTCTTGAGGGCTCTAGAGACATCCAGACACTATAGACAGGGCATACAGCTCAGGAGCTTGGCACCCTGCCAGTGGACCTTCCCTTGGAATTTATGGTCCCCACTGTGAGAGTTGAACTCATTTGTGGTTTCCCTACACATGGCTCTTCTGCCCCTTCTATTTGAACCTATAGTTATAGGTGTATGTCCAAGACACTTAAATCTTTGGTCCACTCATGTGCCAGTTGGGCCCTGAATCTCAGCAGAGTTGCAACACCTACTCTCCAGTTCATTGGACTCACCCAGGACAACTAACAAGGTCATGATGATGGACAACACCAATACCAAGGAACAGAGAGTGTCTGCAACTGCAAGCAAGGTAGTTCCATCCATCTGCCCCATGGGATCTAAGCACACTCTCAATTAGATATGGACTGGGCATCACCATCCCAGAATCATAAGGATTGGGGAATGAATAATGGACTAAAGTTGACTTACCATTATTCAACTATAGCCTTATTGTTATTCTAGCAATGGAAGAACTTGTATCATTGGCCACCAGAGGCTCCGAGGGGAGGAAGAGTGAAAAATAGGTGTAATATAGGGGCATTTTCAGGACACTGGAATTGTCCTGCATGACATTGCAATGACAGATACAGGCCATTACATATTTTGTCACAACTTACAAAATTGCATGGGACAAAGTGTAAACTATAATGTAAACTACAATCCACAGTTAGTGGCAATGTTTCAATATGTGTACATCAATTGTAACAAATGTACCACACTAATGAAGGATGTTGTTAATGTGGAAAAGTATAGGAAGGGGAGGGAGTGGGGCACATGGGTATCCTTTATATTTTTTATGTAATATTTATGTAATCTAAAGTTCTTTAAAATAAATAAATAAATAGTCAATTATTTAAAAATAAGCTAACCACTAAGTCAGAAGGAAAAAATATAATAATCATGCTTTGAAAAGAAAAAGGCCTTTTTTTCCCAGAATTAAAAGGAATGGGTCATACAAAATAGTAGTATAAATATCATTTTGTATAAAATATTTTTCCATTTCCCATGTTGCTATAATAATTACATAAACACCCCTTTTAATAGTTACATAAAGCATTCAGGGAAAATACTTAAAATGTTGCATATTTAGGATAAGTACATATAACTTTTAATAAATATAAATAAAGGTACAGAGAAATTCCCCTCCTATTTCGTTACATAGGCTATGCTACAAGAAGTAGGTCTACTACTTAAAGAGTATGAACAGGTCTTATTTTTGCAAGAGAAAATCCCTCTTCTCCTGCTGTCATAGTTAATGTAAAAGGAGTATTACTTTTTATATGGCTAAAATACTGTCTTTTTAACAAGATTTAATTTCCAAATCTTCAACCATTTTTGTAATTTCACTGAATTGTAATTTTTTTCTTTTAAACAAAGTTTGAGATGTTGATTTTCTGCAGAATAGGATAGAATGAACTATTTTATTTGACATAAACAGTAGAGAGACACTGAAAAAGAGTTAGAAGAGAAAAAGGATGCCATAAAATAACATTTCTTACTTTGTCAACAATATGATGCTGTCTTTCTGCTTGATATTTTATCAAATCCCATCTATTCCCAAATATTTTATTTTTATTACTAAACCTCACTGGCCTCTTATTTTGAGGTCACCAAGGAGCCAGATTGCTCATGTTGTCAATTACAGTTCATGATTAAAGGGATGGTGGTCAAAATGATACCCACACAAGAAAACAATTCCAAGCCAAAGGCTGTTGTCCAAAACCTATTGCTGGACATCTCAAATATGGTTGGAAAGTAGCAGAATCATTTAGACAACTGAAGATTTGACATAAGCCACACAATTATTAGAAAGACAAATCAAAATGATCTACAATTAGAAGCATCATTTTTAAAGTACACATTATACCCAAAAGACAGAGTTTTTAATTTCATCTTTGAATATCAACATTTTATCCCATCTGAGACGGTAAGTTTAATCATTTTATTGAAAGAGAGAAGGAAGTCAGGTGGACAAGAAAGAATATGAAGGAAGTGGGAGAAAACAGAACAGGTACTTCTAGAACTTGAGCCACTGGACCTACAGATTATAAAAAGAAGAAGATAAAGTTTGTGGAGAAAGTAGCATGCCACCTTGAAGGAACTTATCTAACATTTCTAATTTTGTTCTACTAAGAGGTATAAAATCATGTTCATCAAAATTTGCTTAGTTGTATTTTATACAAGCTGATATCAATTTAGTTTCCAAAGCTATAAAAAATTGCACAATCCATTTTGGAGAGTTCTTTGATGACTGTTTCAAGCTAGAGAATAATCTTAGGACTGAATAACACAGTGAACCCTTGGGTGGATGAGAATTGTGGTTAATAGTACAAATGTAAGAATGTCCTTCTTGGAACCAGAATGGATATACATCACTTTTTCAGGGTGGTGGGAATGTGGAGAAGAATGGGAAAGATACATTTAATGTAACCTATGGACTATACTTAACAGCAATACTGTAATATTCTTGCATCAATGCCAAAGATGTACTGTGTTAATAATAGGGGGGTATGGAAAAAATATACCAAATGCAGGCTATGGACCACAGTTAGTGGTAACAGGCTGATGATATTATCTCATAATCTATAACAAATGTTCCACAACGGTGTGATGTGTTGCTAAAGGGTTGTTGTATGGGAATTCTACACATACGCATGATTGTTTCGTAAGTTCACAACTTCTGTAATAAAGAATATATTTAAGAAAATGACAGGAAAAAAAATTGCACAATCCCTCTTCCACTGAATATATTAAAACAGCTATCACTTCCCGTCCTTCCACCTGCCAAATCTTCACGATAAATATCTAATTTTTTCAAGTTTATCATATACATCCAAATCTGGCAATACCATCAGCTATTAAAATTAAGCTGAAAAATATTTACTTATCTGGAAGAAAGTGCTATGATGCTATTTTATAAAGAGTGATAGAGAGGAGTTTGAGGAAACCCCCTCAGTTATGAGAAACCTTTCTCTATAATAAGTGCAACAATTTGTAACAATGTCAAATGTGCTTCATAATTGCTGAGGAAACACCGGCATTAGTGTGAAAAGACTATATATTTGTGTATAATTACAAATGTCAGTTAACCATGGCAAACCACCTAAGATGAAGATTTTACCTGAAAAATTAAAAACTGGAGCCTGAGAAGAAAATTATCTAATATGAGCAGAAAATGCCCAGAAGAAAATTACCTATAATAATAAGTTTTTAAAAATTGTACAGTGGGCCTCTGAGGACACTGAGGAGGGGAGTACTCTATTCCAGAAAGAGGGTGTGACATTTGGGATCAAAAACCTAGGCATCCAACACCCATATTCCTTCATTCAACTATACACAAATAAAGTGATAAAAACTTTGAGCAAGCAATCACCTCCCATTATTCTCTATCATAACTCCATGGCAATTTATAAACATTGATTTACTTATTTATTATCTCTCTAACTACACTGAAAGTTCCACAGATGAGATAACTTCCATTTGTTCACCATGGAATAAGTGTTGGTTAGCTCAGAACATGGCACACAGTCGCCACTCAATAAAACTAGTTATATGAATAAATGACTATATTATAAATATTTCTAAAATTACCTGATGGTGAATATAGCATTCTTTTGATCAGTGGACTCTGATCAAAACTTTTACCACCATTCTCATAAGTTATTTTTATGTAAAATGTCATAGTAAAATGTTCCAAAGACTTATGGGGTACCTTGGAGATCAGCTAGATCAGAAATTTTCAAACAGCATGTCATGACCCAGTAATGAGTTATGAAATCAATACAGTTCATGACCAACAATAACAAAGTCATAATATAAAACATTATAATGCAATACATAATGTAAAGGTGAGAATTATTTCAGGAAACTTTTCGTTCACATACATATACTCACATATAAATGTGCTAGACTGTGAACTGGGTCAGGCTGTAGAATGAATGCTTATTATGAATTATAGGTTGTGGTCAAAATGTTTGGAAAAAACACAGGTCTAGACAATTACACAAGTATTATGAGCTTTCATATCTAATATTTGGGTATTCACAAATAAAAATTAAAAGGTACTTCAAAGCCAAAAAATTATTTTTACATTGTCAACCAGTATGAAATACACTCAACTATTCCTTCTTCTTATTAGATCATTGAAAATTATGCCTATGTAACATCAAACTAGAATTTGGCTTCCATTAACTGGTCACTGGATATAGAAGATAGCTGTCCAGTTCAAATAAAGAGTTCACACAGTTAGAATTCAAACAAAAACTAAGTAATTAGCCTTGCTCTTCTACCTAAGTCACCAAGGAATTTGATATTTCCTCTGTGGAAAATTAAGAGGTAATTACTATGTATGTTTCAATAGGTATTCAGACATCTTCCCTGGGGTGACCTTGATAATAACAGACTACAAGTAACTGCAAATCAAATGAAAGCAGCTTTCCAAAAAATAAATAATAAATTCACATTATCTAGAAGTAACCTAAAATTACTGTCAAATCTTTGTATCCATTTGCTAAACAGTAGTGCTTATTATCTTCCGTAAAAATGTAAGGGTGATACACCCAAACCACACATCTCATTGACAGAGGGCCTACAGCCCTCTCCCCAATTCATGACTGTGATGGTTTGAATTTTGTGAATCCCAGAAAAGATTATGTTGAACTAGTCCATTCCTGTGGGTGTGGGGCCCTTTGATTGTATTAAATTCAGTTAAGGGGACATTAATTAAATCACTTTGATTATATCACTTTAGGGCTTTTGATTGGGCTATGTAAGGCATGACCCAGATTAGGTCTCCACCCTCTTGCTGGGTCTTATATAAACTGAGAACATACAGAGGGAAAGAAGAGACACAGGGATAGGAAGCTGCCATTATGATACTGCCATGTAAGAGAATGGAGAAAATAGAGAGAAAGAGGACTCCAGGTTCACCTACAGATGCAGAAAGACAAAGAAGTCCAAGAGGTTCAAAGAGAGAAGCCCAGGGAGACATGCCTGATCACACATATCTGAGCTCAAAGAGAAAGTAGAGGGAGATTGGAAGACCTGCAATCTTGTCTTGCCACATGGCAGAATAACAGGATCAAGAGTAACTGACTTTGTTGAAAAAGTCTCCCTGATGGTTCCTTGATTTGGACATTTTATGTCCTTGGAAATGTAAAATTCCCATGATAAAAGGCAACTCAGAGATTTCTGGGAAGATGGCGTCGAAGTCAATTTTCTCACAAAAAACAATGGAGAAAGGGCAAAAAGCTACCTGAGGGAGTTGCTTTGGGGATCTGCAGAAAAAGAAAGTGCTGTGCATCATCCAGGAGGGAGGAGGACAGAGAGATATAGAGACCAAAGAAAAACCATGAGTTCATCACCCCTGAGGCTGGGAACAGCACATATACCTCACCCTCAAGGCAAATAACCTTGGTAAAACCCCTGGCTCACTGCAGCCAACTGAGTGGGAAAGAACATTCCTTGGAAGGAAGAGGGGTCTGGCAGAGGATGGAGAGTGATTTCTTTTCAATGATTTGGTCAGCTGAGTCCCCTGTGAATCTCATAAGAGACTCCAGTTAGTACTGAAGTGGCCCCGGAGAGAGGGAGGATCTGATCAGGCAGGCTGTCAGACTCAATCACCCTGGGAAAGAGAGGAACTAGGTCAGTGAGGGGGCAGAGACAGGCACCGAACAAGCCCGGCTCCAGCAAACTGTGATAAGCCCAACTTGCCTGAAAGAATGGGGACACGGCAAAAGCCAGATAAGCTTTCAGAAGCCTACATAACCTGTGGAGTGGGTGTAGTTCAGTGGAGGAATTCGTGCCTTGCATATATGAAGTCCCTGGTTCTATTCCCAGTCCTTTAAGAGAAGGGATCCAGAGAGTGATCCACCAGGTTATCAGGCACCCACCTGGTACCTTATAACAGGGAACATATAGACGAAGATAATTTTGTTTGTTTTAGTTTTTTTTTGAGCTGTTATTTTTTATTTTTTATCAGGTTATTTTTCTTTTATTCTTTATTTTTATTCATTAAAACAGGGTACCTTACCTTTGGAAGGCAGTCTGCAGGGTGATTGACAGATGAGCACTGGCAGCCTGAGAAGGTCCCTAGCAGCCTAAGAGGGAAGCCTCTTTTTTCTGTGTTGATTTTTGTCGTTGCTGTTTTATTTTTAGTTTGTTATCTTTTCTATTTCTTTGTTTTCTTTTTATCTTTTCCTTATTCTTTCTACCTACTTTATTTCTTTGCTTGTCTTCATTTTTTCCATCTTCTGTATTCTGTTGCTTCTCTTTTGGTCCAGCTCTTCTTGTTTGATCTTATTTTTTCGTTTTCTCTCTCTCTCTTTTTTTTTTTTTTTTTTTTTTCTTCTCATCTCATCTTTCTGGCCATTTAATTCATTCTATTATTTTTCTATTTTGCTTCTTGTTTCATTTTTTCCGTCCCATCTTTTTTATTCTTATTCCTTTGCATTTTTTTATGATTTTAAAATTGTATTACTTATTTTCCTAGCTCTTGTACAGTTCCTCTTCTGACTTTCATTATTATTATTACTATTATTCTTTTTCTCTTCTTCTCTCTTTCCTAATATTTTTTTCCAAGGGAACACAGACAACTGCAAGGATACAGAATAAGGGGAACCAAGTTTCAAAAAGTAAACTTCACACAAAAAAAATAACAAATAAAAAATATTTATAACCCTAGAGAAGAAAGAGAATAAGCCCATCAACATAAACAAATGCTTAGACACCAAAAAAATTTGAAGCCATACTAAGAAACAGGAAGGCATGACCCAGTCTGTTGAAAAAAACAAAAAAATATGAGGAGATGCAGAACGTGGAACAACTAATCAAGGATGCCCAAACAAATATCATAAATCAACTTAGTAAAGTGAAGGAAGAGATAAAAGATATTAAGAAGGAAAAGGAGGAACATACTAAAGAAATCATAAACATACATAAAAAGGTAACAGACCTGATGGTGATGAATGGCACAGTGCAAGAAATAAAAAATACACTGAAAGCACATAACAGCAAATTTGAACAGGCAGAGGAAAGAATCAGTGATGTAGAAGACAGATGTCTAAAATCAGACAGATAGTAGAACAGATAGATAAAAAGACAGAAAAAAAAACAGCAGGGACACAGGGATTTGAATGACAATATGAAACACACAAACATATGCATTATAGGCATCCCAGAGGGAGAAGAGGAAGAAAATGGGGCAGAAGGAGTGTTGGAGGAAATAATGGTTGAAAATTTCCCAATTCTTTTGAGAGACATGGACGTACATGTCCAGGAAGCACAGGGCACCCCAAACAGAATAAATCCTAAAGGGCTAACCCAAGACATGTAGTTATCAAATTGTCCAATGCTCAGGACAAAGGGAGAATACTGAAAGCAGCAAGAGAAGAGAAATCCATCACATGCAAGGGAAGCTCGATAAGATTAAGTGCCAGTTTCTCATCTAAAACCATGCAGGCAAGAAGGCAGTGGTATGACATAGTTAAAGTGCTAAAAGAAAAAAGCTGTCAGCCAAGACTTCTGTATCAAGCAAAGATGGCATTCAAAAATGAGGGACAGTCCAAAATATTCACAAATAAACAGAAATTAAGAGTTTGTCAATGAGTAACCTTCCATTCAAGAAACATTAAATGGAGCTCTGCAGGTAGAAAGGAAAAAACAGGAGCGAGAGGGTTGGAAGAGAGTGTAGGAAGGAAGGTTAATGGTAAGAATAATTAAAAAGAGAAATAAAAACAACACATGACATACAAAAATTTAAAGAAAATGTGGCTAATATAAGTAATACCTTGACAGCAATAACATTAAATGTTAATAGTTTAAACTCTTCAATTAAAAAACACAGACTGGCAAAGTGGATAAGGAAATATGACCCATTTATATGCTGTCTATAAGAAACTCACCTTAGACCCAGGGACACAAGGAGGTTACAAGTGAATGGTTGGAAAATGATTTTACATGCAAACAATAACCAAAAAAGGGCAGGAGTAGCTATATTAATATCAGACAAAATAGGCTTTAAATGCAAAACTACTGTAGGAGACAAAGAAGGACACTATTTATTAATAAAAGGGGTAATCCATCAAGAAGAAAGAGCAATCATAAACATTTATGCACCTAACCAGGACACCTCAAAATACATGAGGCAAACATTGGAAAAACTAAGTGGAGACATAGATGCCTCTACAATTATAGTGGGGGACACTAATACACCATAATCAGCATAAGAAAGAATGTCTCGACAGAAGATCAATAGAGAAACAGAAACCTTGAATAAACATTAAAAGATCTAGGCCTAATAGACATATACAGAACATTACACTCAAATATAGCAGGATACATATTCTTCTCAAGCACACATAGATCATTCTCCAGGATAGACCACATGCTATGCCACAGAACAACTCTCAATGAATTTAGAAAGATTGAAATTATACAAAGTAATTTATCTGACCACAATGGAATGAAGCTGGAAATCAGTAAGAGGCAGAGAACAAGATTAGGCACAAAGAAATGGAAATCAAACAACACACACTTAGACAATCAGTGGGTAAAGGGGGAAATTGTAAAAGAAATCAGTAACTACCTAGAAAAAAATGAAAATGACAACACAATGTATCAAAACCTTTGGAATGCAGCAAAAGCAAGGCTGAGAGGGAAATTCATAGCCATAAATGCATATATTAAAAAAGGAATAAAGAGCTAAAATCAAAGACCTAACTGCACACCTGGAGGTATTAGAAAAATAGCAACAAACTAATCCCAAAGCAAGTAGAAAGAAGGAAACAACAAAGAATTGAGAAGAGCTAAATGATATTGCAAATATGAAAGCACTAGAAAAATTAAAGCAAAAAGCTGCTTCTTTGGGAAGATTAATAAAATTGACAAACTGTTAGCTAGACAAACAGAGAAAAAAAGTGAGATGATGCAAATACATAAAATAAGAAACAAGAAAGGGGATATCACCACTGATCCCACAGAAATAAACAGTATCATAAAAGAATGATACTTTGAAAAATTCTGTATCAACAAGATGGATAACTTAGATGAAATGGACAAATTTTTGAAACACACAAGCAGCCCACATTAACAAAAGAAGAATATGGTGAACTCAGCAGACTGATCATAAGTACAGGGATTGAATTAGTCATCAAAAACCTCCCAAAAAAGAAGATCCCAGGACCAGATGGCTTCACAGGTGAATTCTACCAATCATTCAAGAAAGAACTAACACCAATCCTGCTTAATCTCTTCCAAAAAAAAAGAAGTAGAGGGAACACTGCCTAACCCATTCTATGATGCCAACATCACCCTAATACCAAAGCCACATAAAGACACTACAAGAAAGGAAAACTACACCCAGTCTTTCTTAGAAACCTGGATGCTAAAATCCTCAACAAAACACTTGCTAATCGTAGTCAAAACACATCACACAAATTATATACCATGACCAAGTGGGCTTCATCCCCAGTGTGCAAAAATAGTTCAACATAAGAAAATCAAACAATGTAGTATACCATACTAACAGATAGAAAGAAAAAAATCACATGATCATCTCTATTGGTGTAGAAAAAGCCTTTGACAAAATACAGCACCCTTTCCTTATAAAAACACTTCAAAATATAGGAATAAAAGGAATAAACCTCAATGTGATAAAGGGCATATATGAAAAACCCACAGCTAACATCATATTGAATGGTGAAATGCTAAAGGCTTTCCCTCTAAGATCTGGAACAAGACAAGGATGCACACTGTCACCGCTCTTATTTAACACTGTGTTAGAAGTACTTACTCAATCATTTAGGCAAGAAAAATATATAAAATGCACCCAAATTGGAAAAGAAGTAAAAAATTCACTGTTTGCAGATGACATGATTCTATACATAGAAATCCCTGAGAAATCTACAAAAAAGCTTCTAGAGCTGATAAACGAGTTCAGAAAAGTGGCCACATATAAGATCAATGCAAAAAGTCAGTAGCATTTCTCTACAACCAATAATGAGCAATCTGAGGAGGAAATTGAAAAAATATTCAATTTGCACTAGCAACTAAAAGAATCAAACACCTAGGAATAAACTTAACTAAAGATGTAAATGACTTGAATGCAGAAAGCTACACAACATTGTTAAAGGAAATCATAGAAGACCTAAATAAATGGAAGAATATTCCCTGTTCATGGACTGGAAGACTAAACATCATTAAGATGTCTGTCCTACCCAAATTGAGTTACAGATTTAATGCCTATCCAATAAAAATTACAACAGCATTTTTTACTAGGAAAACCTAATTATGAAATTTATTTGGAAGGGCAAGGAGCCCTGAATAGCCGAAAACATATTGAAAAGAAAAATGAAATTAGAGGAATCATGCTACATTACTTTAAAGCACACTACAAAGTTACAGGGTCAAAACTGCATAGTATTGACACAATTAAACATACTGACCAATGGAAAGGAAATCAGAGTTCTGATATAGATGTAGATCCTTGAATATGTGGTGAACTGATATTTGACTGATATTTGAGTGTGCCACCAAGCACACTCAACTGGGACAGAATGCCCTCTTCAGCAAATGGTGCTGGGAGAAATGGATATCCATATCCATTTGAATAAAAAGAGGATCACCATCTCACACCCTATACAAAAATTAACTCATTTGAATCAAAGACCTAAATATAAGAACCACAACCATAAAACTCCTAGAAGATAATGTAGGGAAGCATCTATGATATCTTGTAGCAGGAAATGGTTTCATAAACTTTACATCCAAAGTGTGAGAAATGAAAGAAATAATAGATAAATGGGACCTCATCAAAATTAAAAACTTTTGTGCTTCAAAGGAGCTTGTCAAGAAAGTGAAAAGGCAGCCCACTGCATGGGATAAAATACTTGGTAACCATCTATCCAACAAGGGCCTAATATCTAAGAATATATTTTTAAAATCCTACATCTTGAAAATAAAAAGACAACCCATTTAAAAAATGGGCAGGAGATTTAAATAGACACTTCTCCAAAGAAGAAATACGAATGGCTAAAAAGCACATGAAAAGATGCTCAACTTCACTAGCTATTAGGGAAATGTAAATCATAACTATCATGAGATATCATCTTATACCTATTAGACTGGCAGCTATTTAAAAAAACTGAGAACTACAAGTGATGGAGAAGATGTGGAGGAAATGGAACTCTCATCTGCTGCTGGTGTGAGTGTAGAATGGTGCAGCCACTGTAGAGGATGGTGTATTATTCAGGTTTCTCTAAGAAACAGAATCAACAGGAAATATCTATAAATAGTATGAAATTTTACAAGATTCTCTCACGTGACTGTGGGGATGCACAAGTCCAGGCAGGCTGCAAACCAGGGGCTCCAGTGAAAGTCCAATGAAGGTCCTTGATGAGTTTCTGGGAGACGTTGGCTGTCCAAAGACAATCTGGGAACTTCTCTCTGAATGCTGAAATCACTTCCCCTTTTAAGGCATTCAACTGATCAGATAAAACGTCACTCATTGCTGACGGCACTCTCCCTGGTTGATTGTAGATGTAATCAGCCATCTATGCAGTTAACTCACTGATGACTAAAGTCCATAAATGTCCTTGTATTACAATTAGCCCAGTGCTTCCTTGACCAAACAACTGGGCACAATTACCTGGCTGAGTTGACACATTAGCCTAACCATCACAGTCCACCCCTTGTCAATTCAGCAATCATACACATTACCTTACCCATACTTAGTATCTAAGTAAAACAATAACACATGCATATATATATATTTCCAAATAACAATGTTCACCTCTCCTGCGTACAACCAGAAATGCATTAATTCCCTACAGAATAGGGTGCAAGTCCTTGGGTAATATTTGCTCTTAAGCTTGATTTCCGTAAATACTATGACATCTAATATAACTTGTCATATGATAAGGGAAAAGGCTGGGGAAGAAAATAAAGAAATTCATTTTATGTACATATACAATCATACTCATAATGAAACAAGAAGAAAGATTCATGACTATTAGAGTCCTCGTTTCTGTAATTGGTCACATGGTCAAAGTTCTTATTTATACTACCTTCTTCCACTATCGATTCCATGTTCCTGTTACCCTCAGCAAGCACTTCAGCTAGCCATGGTTCTCTGACTGGTAGGGTGACCCAAACTTTCATTCCTGAAGATTCTGGGCTATTGTTAGTCCTGCTTGGATTGGGTTGTTGCAGTTTTCCATTGACTTTAATCCTAGAGGATTTCCTGTATTCCAGGGAAACTCTTCTTTACCCAAATTATGTAGATGCAGTCCTATTTGCCGTTGATAGTCAGGATCAATCACCCCAGCCAGTATAGTAATTCTCTTCTTTGCCTGTTGATTCAGAGGTAAGAGAGCCCAAAGTGCCCAGGTGGCAGTCTTAACTTCCAGTTCAATGGAATCATTGTTGTGTTCCTTGGTGGCAGCACCCCTCCTTTTGGAACTAAGACCTATAGACCAGCAGAGCTTAATGTTGCAGGGACAGGAAGCAAAAATTTCCTAGTGGGTCACTAGGAGTAATAGTGAGGAGTGCCACTCCCATTTCCACCCCTTGATTCTTGGACTTATGAATCCTGGCTATGATAGAAACAGCACCATAGAGTGGATGCTGATTTAGAGCAAACACAGCCTCCTGGAAAACACTGCCCCAGGCCTGCAAGGTATTGCCACCTAGTTGGCGCCATAACTGAGTCTTCAAAAGGCCATTCCACCGTTCTGTCAATCCAGCTGCTTCAGGATGATAGGGAACATGGTAAGACCAATGGATTCCATGAGCATGTACCCGTTCCCGGACATCATTTTTTGTGAGATGGGTGCATTGATCAGAAGCAATGTTGTGTGGATTGCCATGGCGGTATATGAGACATTCAGTATGCGGAGTGTCTATTCAAATTAAAACAAATCACTACTCCTTCTATGATGGAAGTGGTCCAATGTAATCAACCTGCCACCAGGTAGCAGGCTGATCACCTCAGGGAATGGTGCCATATCAGGAGCTATGTGTGGGTCTCTGCTGCTGGCAGATTGGACACTTAGCAGTGGCTGTAGCCAAGTCAGCCTTGGTGAGGGGGAAGTCCATATTGCTGAGTCCATGCATAATCTCCATCCCTACCTCCATAGCCACTTTGTTCATGAGCCCATTGGGCAATGACAGGAGTGGCTGGGGAAAGAGGCTGAAAGTTAGCCACATAGCGGGTCATCTTATCTACTTGATAAAAATTTCCTCTGATGATGTCATCCTCTGGTGAGCATTCATGTGGGACACAAATATTTTCAAATTTTTTGCTTACTCAAAAAGGTCTATCCATATTCCTCTTCCCCAGACCTCTTTGTCACCGATTTTCCAATCACGTTCCTTCCAAGTCCCTACCCATCCAGCCAAACCATTGTCAACAGCCAATGAAGCAGTGTACAAATGCATCTCTGGCCATTTCTTCTTCCAAGCAAAATGAACAACCAGGTGCACTTCTCCAAGTTTTGCTCACTGGGAGGATTTGCCCTTACCACTGTCCTTCGGGGATGTCCCAGAAAAGCACTGCAGTGCTGCAGCAGTCCACTTTTGAGTGGTATATGCATATCGTGCAGAACCATCTGTAAACCAGGCCCAAGTCTTCTCTTCCTCAGTCAACTGATTGTAAGGAACTCCCCAAGAGGCCAATGATGTGGTCTGGGAAAGAGAAGGTAACATGGCAGGGGTAGTGACCATGGGCACCATGTAACTTACTTGTGCCTTCAGGACCCACCTGAGCCCTATCTCATATATATCACTTCCACTTTATTATGGAGTGCTGCTGTACATGTCCACCTTTATGGTTTGGTGGGTCAGACAATACCCAGCTCATGATAGGCAACCCAGATTTAATGGTAACTTGAAAGCCCATGGTTAAACGTTCAGTCTCTACTAAGGCCCAGTAGCAGGCCAAAAGCTGTTTCTCAAAAGGATAGTAGTTATCTGCAGAGGATGGCAGGGCTTTGCTCCAAAATCCTAAGGGTCTGCATTGTGATTCCCCTATAGGGGGCTGCCAAAGGCTCCAGACAGCATCTCTATTTGCCACTGAAACTTCCAGCACATTTGGATCTGCTGGATCATATGGCCCAAGTGGTAGTGCTGCTTGCACAGCAGCCTGGACCTGTCGCAGAGCCTCTTCTTGTTCTGGTCCCCAATCAAAACTAGCAGCTTTTCTGATCACTTGGTAAATGGGCCAGAGTAGCACACCCAAATGAGGAATGTGTTGTCCCCAACTAAGCATTGTGTATCTTCTTTGGTCATAAGAGGGGCCAGATGCAACAGCTTATCCTTCACTTTAGAAGGGATATCTCAACATGCCCCACACCACTGGACACCTAGAAATTTCATTGAGGTGGAAAGCCCCTGTATTTTTGTTGGATTTCTCTCCCATCCTCTCTCGTGCAAATGCCTTACCAATAAGTTTAGAGTCTTTGCTACTTCTTGCTCACTAGGTCCTATCAACATGATATCATCAAAACAATGGACCAGTGTGATGTCTTTTGGGAGGGAGAGACAATCAAGTTCCCTGTAGACAATATTATGACATAGGGCTGGACAGTTGATATACCCCTGAGGCAGGACAGTGAAGGTACTCAGCTGGTCTTGCCAGCTGAAAGCAAACTGTTTGGTCCTTACTAATGGCAATTGAGAAAAAAGCATTTGCCAGATCAACAGCTGCATGCCAGGTACCAGGGGATATGTTGATTTGCTCAAGTAATGATACCACATCTGGGACAGCAGCTGCAGTTGGAGTCACCATCTAGTTAAGTTTATGATAATCTACTGTCATCCTCCTAGATCCATCTGTTTTCTGCACAGGCCGAATAGGAGAATTGAATGGGGATGTGGTGGGAATTACCACCCATACATCCTTCAAATCATTGATGGTGGCACAAATCTCTGCAATCCCTCCAGGAATCTGGTATTGCTTTTTATTTACTATTTTGCTAGGCAGAGACAGTTCTAGTGGCTTCCACTTGGCCTTTCCTACCATAATAGTCCTCACTCCACAAGTCAGGGATCCAATGTGGGGATTCTGCCTGTTGCTGAGTATGTCTATTCCAATTATGCATTCTGGAACTGCATAATTGCAGAAATAACCACAGAATGGGTCCAGGGACTCCCTGGACCCACATGAGATGGACCTGAGCTAAAACTCCATCAGTCACCTGACCTCCCTAAGCCCGTACTCTGACTGGTGGACCATGGTGACATTTTGGGTCCCCTGGAATTAATGTCACTTCTGAGCCAGTGTCTAATAATCTCCAAAATGTCTGATCATTTCCTTTTCCCCAATGCACAGTTACTGTGGGAAAAGGTTGTAGGTCTCCTTGGGGAAAGGTGGGAGGAAGATTAACAGTATAAATTTTTGGCAGTTTAACAGGATCCTTCCCCAAGGGGACCTGGTCTTCTCCTCATTTGGGGGCTCTGGGTCTGGAAACTGTCTCAAGTCTGGGAATTGATTATTAAGGGGCTGTGATTCTCTGCATCTTTAATTTGAGTTAGGGTTTTGTTCTCTCCAACTAAAACTTCTGCTTCTACAGATCCAGAATAAATTTAGTAGACTGCCCATCTTTTTCACTCCTAGGTACCCCATTATCCATTAGTGAACACCATAACTCTATGTAACTCAGACTATTTTGAGAACTGCTTTGAATCTGCCTTTCATTGTGGTAGCCACGCCCACCTTTTCTTTGGCAATTAGCTGCCAATACTTGACTTTTGCCAGACTGAGATCTGATCATTCCCATAATGTTTAAGGATTCTAATTCCATTACAGCCCTCCCTACAGAAATATCTGGACTACAGAGAAGAGCAACCACAGACTTTGAGGGAAGATGGAGTTAATCTTACAAATTTATTCCTCACAGTCCTGGTTAAAGGTGTGTCCTGTGGACAATCCTGGGGTGGGTGAGCAGGTCTTAAATGGTAAATCCATTCTAGCTTTCCAATCTCTCTAAGCCTTTGAATTCCCTCTTCTACTGTATACCAGGGCAAATCGGGCTTCTCAATCTCAGACATGCTAAGCCATCTTTTGGTCCATGTTTCAGTCAGCCACCTAAACAAACTGTTAGAGCCCTTTCTAACCCCTCAAGCTGCAGCATTGAATCCAGAATTTAGTGGGCCCATATCAATACATTCAGGGTGATCCAACTTTATATTCCTTCTACAATTATCCCATACTCTTAGTATCCATTCCCACACATATTCCCCTGATTTCTGTGTAAGTTGGAAAATTCATGCAGTTCTTTCAGAGTATAGTGTAATTCCTCATGGTCACACTTTGTATTTCACCTTTGAGGGCTTGTTGTGATTTTAGTCTAGTAATAGGTCTCAAAGACAAAAGGGGTGGTGGGAGTGGGTAAGGAGAAGGATTAGAAATGTCTTGCAAGCTACTGACTTCAGGGCATTCCTTTGCATTTTCTTCTGGTGAGAGAGGATTAATCTCTTCAGATAGGGGTTGGAAAGCAGATTCCTCAGGATAGGGTAGAGTCTGGGCAGTGCATACTGGAATTTGGCTGGTACCCACCTCAGGGCTGGAAGGAGGCCCGGACTTCCTGGGGCAGGCTGGAGGCTGGATGATACAAAGTTGACAAAGTGTGGTCTCCATAGGGCAAGCCATCACAGATTTATCTGCCAAAGTCTCTGCAGAATTTAGGGTTCCAATGTCCCCACCAATATTATCATCATCCCATATGTCTCCATCCCAATGCTCTGGGTTCCACTCCTTTCCAATCAATGCCTTCACTTTAACCGCAGATACCCTGTAGGGTTGAGATTTTAGTTTCCTTTGTAACTCTGCTACTCGAACAATAAGAGTCTGAGTTTGGTTCTCAGATATCTCATGCCTGTGGCTGCAGGAGACCAGATTTTCTTTCAGAGCACACACCGAAACTTGCACATCATTCCTGAAGCATTTAAGTAGGAAATTTGAAGCCTTTAGCTCAATTCTTTCTTTTGTAACTGTATCCAGAGTATCTAGGAGGAGCCAGCCAACATCATTATACCTTTTGACTCAACAAAACTCTGTTAAGGTGTTGAAAACACTCTCAACCATATCTTTGCCTCTTATAAGCGTGAAAGTAAGGGAATCCATATTTTGCGTATCCCCATAGCCAACTCATCATGGACTGACCGGCCTCTTCATTATTGGAAAGGGAGTCATTAGTACCCTTGAGTCCTATTAGAGTACAGAATCAATTGCAAAACCCCCAGAACAACCTCAGACATCCATGTTTGAGATTCTGTTCCTCAAGAACCACCCCACTTCTGGTACCAAACTGTATTAGTCAGAGTTCTCTAGGGAACAGAATCAACAGGAGAGATCTGTAAATAGTATGAGATTTTATAAGATTCTCTCACGTGACTGTGGGGATGCACAAGTCCAGATTCCACAGGCAGGCTGCAAACCAGGGACTCCGATGAAAGTCCAGTGAGGGTCCTTGATGAGCTTCTGGAAGATGATGGCTGTCCAAAGAGAAGCTGGGGAATTCTCTCAGAATGCTGAAATCACTTCCCCTTTTAAGGCATTCAACTGATCAGATAAAACGTCACTCATTGCTGACGGCACTCTCCCTGGTTGATTATAGATGTAATCAGCCATCTATGCAGTAAACTCACTGATGACTAAAGCCCACAAAAGTCCTTAAATTACAATTAGCCCAGTGCTTGCTTCACCAAACAACTGGGCCACAAACCTGGCCAAGTTGACACATTAGCCTAACCATCACAGATGGTTTGGCTGTTCCTCAGGAAGCTAACTATAGAACTGCCATATGATTCAGCAATCCCAGAAGGTTGAAAGCTGGGACACGAACAAATATATGTACACCAATATTCATAGTGGCATTATTCACTATTGCCAAAAGTTGGAAGCAACCCAAATGTTCATTAACAGATGAATGGATTAGTACACTGTGGTATATATATATATACAATAGAATATTACTCAGCTATAAAGAGGAATGCAGTATTAACACACGGGATAACATGGATGAATCTTGGAGACATTATGTTGAATGAAGTAAGCCAGGCACTGAAGGACAAATATTACATGACTTCACTGATATGACTTAAGCAAATTGAGCAGACTCACAGAGCTAGAGTCTGGAAGATAGGTTTACAGGAGACAGAAAGGGAGTAGACCGTGGTGAACTGATGCCCATATGGGCAAAATCTATGATAAAGTGGAAGAGTGTGGCTGGGCAGCGGATGAGTGTGAAAGTGGTGCAGTGATATGATAGGTTTCGCAGTGCTTATCTATGAGAGGGAGTAGGGTGGAGGGGTTGGATTGGACTATCCATGGATCTGGAGGGAGGGTTGGAGGAAGAAGCAGTTGAACTCCGAGAATTTGCAGGTCTGTGGTTAAAACTACAAAGTTGGGAATGTTCTTTTGGCAAATATGGCTGGGGAGGGTTACTAGTTTAGGGCATCAGGTGTGGGAGTTATGCAGCATGCATCTGTGGAATATGTAAGTGTTTCATCTTGTCATAGCGTGTTATCTCAGTGGGTGGTGATCCACACAATACATAAGAAAATATTAAACTCCCATCCTGGGGAGTCCTGTTGTGTTCTCGATTAGAAGACAAGAATCCCTCGAGAATATAGGTAGTGCCTAATAAAAGAAAACAGATCAATATGTCAAGCCTTCAATATTACTGCAAGTAATTTGAATCTTACTCTTCAAAAATTGAAACTTCCCAAAGGTTCCAAGGGGAGGGAGAGGGAAGAGTAGATTAGATGGAACATAGGGTACTTTTAGAGCATTAGAATTATTCTGAAAGATCCTTGCAGTAACGGATACAGGCCATTTTAAATTTCATCAAATCCTATAAAAGTGTAAGGGCAAAATGTAAACCATAATGTAAACCATTGACCATGGTTAGTAGCAATGCTTCAATATTTATACATCAACTGTAACATTAAACATTAATTGTAATATTAAAATGTTATTAATAGGGGAGAGTGAAAAAGGGGGAGGGCATTGGGTATATGGGAATCCCCTATATTTTCTATGTGACTTTTCTGTAACCTAAAGTTTCTTTGAAAATAAAATGAAAAAAATAAGACACTGGGTGAATATATGGAAGAAATTGTCACTGTACATATAAGACAAGAGATCTTACAGTGATGAAAGACACAATGCCTAAAAAAATTTTTATTATTTAAATTTTTCATTTTTTGCATTTTATTTGTTATTTTTAAAACTATTATTATTTCATTTTCTTTTAAAATTTATTTGGTTATTTTTTTGCCTTCATTTCTGGAGAAGTTTTGGATCACAGAAGGGTCATAATTGTGGCAGGGGAGAATCACTGGTGTGGGGTATCAGTGATGCAGGGATGTGTGGGTAGGGGTGTACCTCAGGCAAGACTCTAAGGCATATGAATATGTTCAAGTGTTCATGGGGCATTGTCTCAGTGGATGGAGACCCACACAATAAATGAAAGAATATTAAATTCCCATCCTGAGGAGTACTGCTACATTCTCTAATAGAACAGCAAGAATCCCCTGAGTACAAGGGTAGTGCCTAGCGAAGGAAGGCAGACCATTACGGGAGGCCCTTGATATTGATGATTGTACTTATGAACTTTTTCTTGTGAAATTGAGACTAAACCTAGTATCATATATGCCTAAGTGTTACCTCCTGAATGCCTCCTTGTTGCTCAAATGTGGACTCTCTCTAATCAAAACTAGCATATAAATGGACTACCTTAACCCCCGGCGTGGGACATGACTCCTGGGGACAAACCTCCCTGGCACTGAGGGATTATTATCAAGCACCAACTAGCAATGCATCCAGAAAAATACCTTGATGAAAAGGGGAAAAATATTAAATATAAATGAATTTTTATGGCTAAGAGATTTCAAAGTGATTTGGGAGGTCATTCCAGAGGTAATGCTTATGCATGTCTCAGCAGGATCTCATTGACTGCCACAGTAAGCAGTGCCTCAAACAGTGGGGTTTCTGAGGGCATAGAGACATCTAGACACTATCAGCAGGACAGAAAAGCTCAGGAATTTTGTATTCTGTCGGTGGGACTTATTTTGGAATTTATGATCTCCAGTGTAACAGAGTTAGACTCATTGATAGTTTCCCTACACATGGCTCTTCTGCCCCTTGCAGAAGATTATTTGAGCCTATAATTTGCACTGTACTTGTTAAATACATGTCCCAGAGACTCAATCTTTGGTCCATTCATGTACCATTTGAGCCCTGAATCTCAGCAGAGTTGCAACACCTACTTTCCAGTTCACTGGACTCACCTAGGACAACTAACAAGGAGATGATGATGGATAACACCCATCTCAAGGAACAGAAAGTGCCTGCAATTGCAAGCAAGACAGTTCCATCCATCTGCCCCATGGGAATCTAAGCCCCTTCATAATTGGAAGCAGAGTAGACATCACCATCCCCAAATCCTCAAGACTGGGGAATGAACAAAGGACTAAAGTAGACTTATTATTCTACTATAGACATATTATTATTCTAGCAAAGGAAGAACTTTTATCGTTGATATAAAGGTAATGGCCAGCAGAGGTTCTGAGGGGAGGGAGAGGGAAGAAAAGGTATAATATGGGGGCATTTTGGGGACATTGGAATTGTCCTGCATGACACTGCAATGACAGATACAGACCATTATACATTTTGTCATAACCTATAAAATTGTATGGGACAGAGTGTAAACTATAATTCAAACTATAGTATATGGTTAATTCAATATGTGTTCATCAATTGTAACAAATGTACCACATTAGTGAAAGAGGTTGTTAATGTGGGAAAGTGTGGGAAAGGGAGGGGGATGCAGGAATCCTCTATATTTCTTAAGTAACATTTACGTAATCTACAGCTTCTTTAAAAAAAAATTTTTTTAATTATTTTAAATAAATAAATAATAAAAAGGGGGGGGGAAAGCCAACCCATTTCTGATACTTTGCATTAGCAGCCCTTTGGCAAACTAAAACAATGACTGTACTGTCCTACAAAGACTTACTTATTATATAGATATATAGAATATGACTGGCTATTTTTTAATCCAAAACTTATGTAATTTATTGCTGAATAACTTAAAATGTGTTCTGGAATTACAATTAAGACAGAGTTGGCTTACAAAATAGTAGGCATTTGTGCATACAAGCAAATTCTAATAGTAAAAGAAATGTCTGTTTCTTCAAAATTCACCCAGAAAGTAACATAAATTTGATTTAAGAAACTACTCAAATTCTGTCATTAAAAATTCTGATGTTTTAGGAAGAAACACTACCCTTAACATCTAAATTAAATGGATGCTGAAAAATGAATCAGTCTAGAGTTCCCAGAAATGTTGAAAAATTGACACAGTATTCAGAATAATTACAACGGATCATTATTTCATTCTAAATATGACTTTATTTGGGGGGAAAGCACTCAGTAAAAATTCCCTAAATGAAGAAGAATGCAGCCCCCCATTCTTAATGAATTGAAGTGGCAATGTAGAATTTTAAACAAGTTCTGAGAAAAGGAATAAGTTTACAGGAAAAATACTATTCACACCTGAAATCATCTCAGGCCTGAAGAAATTTACTGAAGAGAAAACCTGTAACGTTCATTTATTCTTTCAATAGGCATTTCCATGCCACACTAAAATATAGTCTATTTTATAATCATAACTTGATTAAAAACATACAGGCTTTATATTTACTAGGCAGTCTTAGTTTGACTTTTTGGTACATTTCAATCTCAGTTAAACTGGAACAACTTAGTTTCCTAGACTATTCCTTAGCAAGATGTCCTGTAAGAAACAACTTTATTGGCAGAGGTTAAGACTGCAACCTAGAGCTCTGTATGTTCTTTGCCAGACAGTACTCTTCCCTATTCCTCAACATTCACAGGTTTTGTATCACAATTTACTTTAAAGACTATGAGGACTAAACCCATTGTGACCTTTATCCCACTTTATATCAGTCACCAGAAGTCAAAGAAGCCCCCTACAATGCCCATCCTCACAAAGCTCTCTATATTCCCCGATTTGGCCCCATCTGATACCCTTCCTTATCCCCTGAAACCCTGCCACCATGCCCTGTAGAACTCATTGTTAGTCAGCTGTCTATACACCCCCGCTTTAATTCCTCTCCAAATTCGTTCCTGAATCAACCCCATTTAAGATTCAGTTCCCACCTATCCATCAAAATAACTCGTCAAAGGTCACCAATGACCTCGAGCCAATGGTTAATTTTCATATTGTTTGAACCTCAGCACCATTTAATAGAATTGATCATTCCCTTTTTCTTGGAACTTTTTTTTTTAAACTTGGCTTTGGGGGGTACCATCTATCTTGGTTCTTCCTGAAGCTCACCACCTGCTCCTTTAGTCTCCTTTGCTGATTCCTTCTCTCCCTACCTCTCAAGGTTGGAGTGCTCCAGGGTCAAACCTTGGACATTTTTTTTCTATATTCACTCTCTACTGACAATTCCAAAATTTCCATCTTCAACCCTGATAACTCCCCTAATATGAATAGCAATGGGTATCCGAAATTGAATATGTAAAAACCATACTATTGATATCTCCCACTCCCAAGCCTGCATCTCCTGCAGTCTTTCCCATATCAGGGAAAGGCAATTATATCCTTCAAGTTGCTTACACCAAAAGGCTTGTTAATATCCTCATACCCATACCCCATAGCCAATGAGTTAGAAAGTTGACTATACCTTCACAATATATCCAGACACACATATATTTACTTAATTATCATTTATTCTCTGTCTCATCTAATAAGCATATAGTATACATATGGGAAGGGACCGTGTTTGTTTGGTTATTGCAGTATCCCCAAACACCTAGAATAGAGACAGGCACAGAGTAGATACTCAAATATTTGTTGAACGAATGATTAAATAAAGGAATGAGAGGTTCCAGAGCCTTGATTCAATTCAAAACAACAGCAATTCCATCAATGTAAGGCAGTCCTGAAGACTGAACCTAAAACAGCCTTAATCATTCTTATACAGAAAGGTCCTTTTGTTTTAGCAACTATGACCATTCAAGACAAAATATGGATTAAGAAGAAAACATGTTAATTATAATAGAGATAAGTTATTATACATGACTCACCAAATTTCAAAGCATCAAACTCCAATATAATAGACAATGCTATAATGTTATTTCATATAATATTATCTTTCATTGATAAATAGTAGTTATTTCAGTTTTGCCCTGTACAACAACAATGATCTTTGCCAGATAAAAGGTAATTTACCAAATAAGCTTTACATTAAAAGCCTCACCAGTCTCTTTTAAGGCAAAAAGTCATTAACTCTATTACTTTACATGAGTTACAAAATACAGAAACACGGGACATTTTATGGCTAATCCTGTTACAAGCAAGCCCTAAATTTATGAACAAGCACTTATTATAGATCCTCAGTTGAGGAGAGACAAAGAAGGAGAGGAATTAAAGAAGAGGAAGAGTGGGAAACTGGGGCCACCTTTATGAAATAGCAATCACTTAAGGAATAAATAACCTAGATATGTACGTTTATTAAGGGCAGGTGGGGAGAGCGGTCTGTTTGCAAATTTATAATTTATAAGTTACAAGTTTCCAGCTTGAACTCTTATCTCTGAGAAGACCCTAACCCAGCTACAAAACAATAACATTTCTTTCAAACTGATTTGGATTTGATTTTCTTTAGGAAAAAATATCAATTTAATAAAGTGAAACTGTACAGTTAATTCTTAAGGTTTATATTGGGTTAAAAAAGGCTTGTGAACTTGTCTGGGAACTTAGCCAACATTTTTTAAATTGTTTCAATGAGGGGAAAATGTGTTCTGAGTTCCAAACAGATGCCTTACACATAAACCTTTGAAACACAATTGGCTCATATGCAGGATATGGTAGAATATATAGGTTAAGTTTCAAGGGATTCAATTTGGCCCATAGCATTTCTGAATGTATTTAAGAAATGAATCATTTTATATTAGGCTTCTTTCACTCACATGATGCAGTTTCAAAGATACCCAGCTTATCCAAAGGTGAATTGACTTGCTTAACATTTTATAAGTCTGCAGCAAAGCCAAAAGAAGAACTACCAGGCTTTTTTTCTTCATCTCTGAATAGAACAGAATAAACTTTTATCACAACAATCCATATTTGGGGTTGAAGCACAATGCCACTACTTATTTGATTTAGAGACCAGGGCTGTTTTACACAGCCAGGCACTTTTAAATGGTACAACACAGCAATTTATTTGTTTTCTACATTAAGAGAAATTAGAATGAATTTTTGAGAAATTCAAAAATTATCTGAATAGCTCTCTCAGTGCCGCAAAACATGAAATAAGAATAAACTTATTTAAGGGGATATATCAGATTCTTTAAAACATAATGGAGATGGTCATCAATGCCTAATTGAAATAGATACAGAATAGATGGCATAAGGCCCAATAAGTCACTGATATATTGTCACAGATTATTGCTCTATTTATTAGTACTGCTTCATTTATTTATGAATTATTATAATGTGTCCCTACTGAATAGCTTAAATAGCTCCCTAATAGTGGCTGAAAATACTGTGTACCACCTCAAGACCAGCTTGACTTTACCAAAGACATTTATGTGCATTTTTTAGGATTTGAGAAGATAAAACAAGAAATGTCAATGTTCTTTTAGAAGAGGAACAGAAATGATGCTGCATTGAGCTAAATTAGTTGCCCCTGTGTTTCTGAACTAAAGTAGTCAGCAGAAAAGGTCATGCTCTTGCTTTTCTTCCATCTTGCTTCCTGTGATCGCCATCCACTCTCAAGGCCAGGCAAGTGCACTCCAATCCAACACAAAGATCTATTTTTACAGGACATCTCTTTCCACTTAGATGCCCTACCATTAAACTCATTGTAGTATATTAGGCTTAAACTCAACTTGTCCAAAACCAAACTCACTATTTTGCTTCACAAAACTACTCCCTTATTTCCATTTCTGCACCTGTGATTATCCTTGTATCTTTCCCTGGCTAGGAACTTTTGTTTACTACTTCTATCAGAATTGCCTATGATGCCTTTAAAGATACAGATTTCTGCACTCCATCCATCCTTACAAAATCAGAACCTCTAAGGGTGTCATCTGGGAATTTTTAACAAACTCAAGTTTGAGAACCTATACCTTAGATTCATCCTTAATTCATTGACTTCATCCAGTATCTCATGCCCTTCCTCTCCCAAACCCTATTACTGCTATCAGGGTCCTAAAATCATAATAAATTTCCTAAATGGATTTCCTTAAATCACATTTCCTCAAATCAATATTTCTAAAACACCATTTTTGTTTTCCCTGCTCTATAACTTGTCATGACTGATACATTATATTGAAAACTCATTTTTCTAATTTTTGAAACTCTATAATCTGATCCCAGGCTCTCGCTCTCTCTACTGTCCTCCATGAATGTTCCATACCAGTCACAAACCTTTATTCAACACACCAAAACCTACTTCAATAACTGTATTCATCTTAGCCTGACATCCTCCACCACTAGCAAATCAACTCCCCAAAATCTATAGTGTCATTTCCTCTCTTATCTATCTTTCATGGGAAAGTTTAAGCCCCAAGCTTCCTTCTTATGTCACATTATTACAACTCCTTTATTACAACTGCTTTCAGACATTATTCCAGCCTTTTATTCATTCTACATTTCCTACACGATAATCTTACAAAAGTACTTTTTAAAAAATCCCTTCCTTACTCAAACTTAGCCAATACTGAGTCTTTATTTCCCTCAAATTATGTTCAAATCCCAAGACTAGGACTCAAGGCCCCATTAATTGCATAAATTGCTTAACTCCAGTCAGTCAGTGTTTCTTAAAGTTGTCCACAACACAATTCTATTCAAGCTTCTCTCTTACCTAGAATGATCTTTTCCCACTCAACCAATCCAAATCCTATAATTCTTTTAACACACAGCCCAAGATTCAGCATCTCTAGACTAAATAAGCAATTTGAGCCCTTTTAACTCTAGAAGCTTCTCATTTACGGTAGAATATACTTTAGCAAATGACAACTAAAACATACAAACATATATTTTTTATGATGCAACAGATATAGTTTTTACATTAGTGTTTTGTGGAGGTTCCTTGTTTTCACAGCATTTGAGAAAAGAATCAAATATCTCAGAAGGCAGAAAGTGAAGGAAGTAATATCTTAGCATTGTTTTAAATAACTGTAACTTTCAGAAAATGCAGTAAGTAATTTCTACTTCTAATTTTGCTAAAGATATTCTGTCTAGAAAGTAGTTAATTTAACCCCATTAAGAATCTACTCATTTCATTGAATATAATGGGTTCCATTATATTATATAATGGAAGGGATATGAAACTTGGAGCCAGAAAATATGTATTAAATTCAAAACTGGGAGCCCCTTTTTTAGCAAGTTCCTCTATCTCTCTAAGTGCCAGTTTCTCTGTGTGTCACATGGCAGCTAGGTGGCCCATGACTTGGCCACACTTAACATTAGGATCATCTAAAGACTAAAGAATTCCAGGAGCTCTCCACCTATTTTTATGTCTTACTCGGGGCCAGACCAGTACAAATCTTTTACAACTCTACTTACACTTCAACTGGCCAATTCATTTTCTTCTTGCTCAGAAACGCCAGCTCCTGAAGAACAAAATCCAGGAAACACAGCTGGAACAAGTTAGTATCCTAGTCACTTCCCTAATGCTAGGAAAATCATAAATCTGTTATTCATGGGATAAGGCTTAGCTACTTGTGACAAAGTGAAGGTTGAGAAAATATTTGCACAAAGAACCATCATACCAGCTGACCCCAGGCCAAGGTAAAGGTCACTGTGAGAGAATGGGCAACCAGTCACATCTGTAGCAGGAAAAAAAAAAAAAAAAAGCCTTAACAGCATTAACTTAGGAATGCATTGTTTCATCTAAGAAAGGTTGTTTCCCTTCTCATTGGTCTGTTTGATTTGCAGCTAAGGTCAGTATGACTCTTACTCACTTACATATCTGGAACTGAAACTTAGACTAGACAACTGATTAATTAAAATAACAAAGCCATTAATAATATGTACAGTACAAAACCAAGGATATATTTTAAAAAACAGATAAATGTTTATATGAATTATAATCAGGTGTTCTCCTTCATGGCCCACAGACACCTTCTGTGTGTGCCTGGGTCATCATTGTCATGACAGAAATATCTTTGTATTTTAATGTAAAATCAACTCATTATGAGACTACAAACTGGATAATAAGTTATACAACAGTATGCAAGAGAATAGCATAGAAGACTTGTTAATGATGGAAGACTTCTTTAAGGAAGAGCTATAAGTCAGATTTTAAAGGAAATGGTGGCTATGAAAAGACAGAGAAGAACGTGGGAGGGGGAGAAAGAATTCTGACAGCCTGATCGAATTTTAAAACCTTAAAAATTTCAATATATGAACAAAGTTCATTCTGTTTTTCTTTACAATAGTATTGAAGAAATTTTAAAAATTCTTCAGCTAGGTTATTGCTACTACATTAGAATAGTAGCTTTCAGCTCACCTTTTTTAAATTGTTGTTTTGTTTGTTTTTAAGGTCTAGTGACTCACAATCACTTGCAAACACTTCTATCAGAAAACTGTCATGATACTAGACATTGTCACATGCAGAATTTTCCAAAGTTATGCACACTTCACCTACTAGCTACGAAAGGAATAGAAAACTGTGAGTTTACTTACACTGATCCCAAATAATTTTGAAGGTCACCAGAATACCTTAAGAGTTAAGGAAGATATGTATTCTTGCCATCCTGATTTTATGATAATCAGGGTAGGCTAAACATTCGCTATATTAGAAACCATGCATGTGTCCCCAGACCAAGTTTTTCTCCCTAGGTCTGGTTTTTGGAATGCTGGTGATAAACTAAGCCTGATTTATTATATGACCATCCTGTATGGGAAAAGACTATAACTTTGGGTATCTTTGGTCAACCTTAAGAGATATAACAGGGAGACAGATGTGGCTCGGGTGGTTGGCCATCAGTCTCCCATATGGAGGGACCTGGGTTTGATCTCTGGGACCTCCCAAAAAAAATTTAAAAAAGAAAAATATAGAAGGCGCATGGGCCACCAGGCCCCATGCATGGGTGCACTGCCAGGCCCCGCGAACCATGCAGCAAGATGATGACGTAACAGGAGAGTGATAAAAGGGAGAGCCAAGACGAGACACACCCAAAAACCACGAACTAAGGTGGTGGAGGCGGTAGGACACCTCTCTCCCACATCAGAGGTTCCAAGGATCGAATCCTAGTGAAGACAGGAGGAGAAGGATGAGAAGAGAGGGCAGGAAATGGAAACAAAGTCACTCAGTGAATAGACAGAGAAACAGCAAAAACAGGGGAGTAAAAATGGATAAAAGTAAATAAATAAATAAGTAAATCCTTCAAAAAAATGTATAGGGGAGAAAGATACGGACTATAGTTAGTAGTAATACTTTGACGATGCTCTTTCATGATTTGTTAGCAAATGTTTCACAACAATGCAGGGGGTTTGGGGGGCGGGGATGATGTGTAGAAGCCCTGTATGATGTTATGCATAAATGTTTTGTAAGTTCACAATGTGTACTGAACCCTTATATTTTATGTATGTTCATGTATGAATGATATATGTCAATAAATTGTTTTTTAAAAAAAGAGTTATAGTAGGCATAACCAGCTTTTTCACATTCTTTTCAAAAAGAGAAAAAAAACTAGCAAGTCTGGCAATGAGTAGTAAAGAAAAAAATGCAGTCTTTTCTTGCTTGGTCAATTTCAACAATCCATTTACCCAAAATTTTAACCAGCTTTGGTCATTTACTCATATCTGGATTTGGCTGACTCCCTCAGAGTGGCTTAAGTGTCATTTCAATCAAGAAATCTTCCCCAACCTACCCTCACCACCACCCTGGCCCCAGGTGGGTAAGGTGCTGCTCCTCAGTGGCCTACCAGCACTCTATGATTATGATCCTTTGAGGACACTGTACACTGGCTTCTAATTGTCAACTTCCAATTTTTATTTTTATTTTTTCTATTGATCCCTCCTTATCCTCCTATGGCCTCTGGGCTTCTCAGAAAACACACTATACCCAAATCCTTGCACAAATTCTGCCACAGAGTAGTGAACAAATGCTTACTGAATGAGGGGGAAAAGCATCAATCAAAACAAGCTTAAGAGCTTAAAGGGAAAAGAGAGATCATCCAGTCCAACTCTCACTTGACGTATAAGAAATTATAGGCACAGAAGGTTTGAATGACAGAGATAGGATTAGAAAATCCATTTCTACTACGCCAAGGTGCTTCCTTACATTAAACCATTATATACAAAAATTTTTTCACTTTAACAATGCAAAAGTAATGTTTTTGAGTAATAACTATATACTCCTAGATACATATCCAAAAGACAAGAAAGTACATGGTCTCACAAAAACTTGAACACAGATGTTCATAGCAGTATTATTCATAATAGATTAAAAGAAGAAACAACCAAAATGCCCATTAACTACTGAATGGATAAATAAAATGTAGTATATCCATATAATGGAATGAATATTATTTGCCCATAAAAAGGAATGAAGTACTGATAAATGCTATAATGTGGATGAACCTCAAAAACATTATGCTAAATGAAAGAAACCAGGCACAAAATGCTGCATACTGCATGATTCCATTTATACAAAATGTCCACAACAGACAAAACCATAGAGACAGAAAGCTGATTAGTGGTTTCCTATGGATGGGGTGAGGTAGGAAAGGGGAATGACTGCTAATAGGAATGTGATTCCTTTAGGGAATGACGTACATGTCTAAAATTGATAGTGATGATGGTTGAATAACTGTGAAAACACAATCTTATAGCATGTGAATTATATCTCAATAAAGCTGTTATAAGAAATAGCAAACATTGTTAAAAATTAATTTATCTAGTATATTAGAATTTGGAAATTCTCAACAACAAACTGTCATTTCCATACTTTACCAATAAAGGTTAACTACTGCTTAAGTGGTAAATCCTAAATTCATTTCAAATGCCAAAAATGTCATGTTTACATCACCCCCCTCCCCCATTAAAACACTATGTTCAAAGAAGTTTCAATATTAAATGCATTTTATTTTAATATTTTGAGAATTGGTTGTCTACTTAAGGTTATAGTGAAGAAGGTTAGTTAGGGAATCAATTGATGGACCTGGAACCTGGCAGAAAACTGCCACCATTAAACACCTGGACTTTGGTACCCCCAAGATGGCTGCTGGAAAACCCTTGTGAGATTCCCCCATTTGGAATGAGAGTTCCTCCAGAAGCCAGGAGAAGCCCCAGATATTCTCAAGGGGCTTTATCATTGGGCCCTCCTGGGAGATTGATGGGTGGGGTAATCAATCAAACAGCAAACAGCTGGGATTCCTCCTCTGTCATTAGCAAAGGGACAGAATAATTAATGGTTCAAAAAGCAAGCACAAAGGCTGAACCGGCCCTCTCTTGCCTTTTGACCCCTGCTCTTTTCCTCCCTCTCTTGCCTTTTGACACCTGTTCTTGCCTCTGGCCTTCTTCGACCCCTCCTGGAACAACATGCAAGTAAAACCTGGGCATTTATAATCTATAATGGGGAATTGTAGTCCGTAAATCAGCCCTCTTTATCACTTTTCAACCCCTTTCCCTCTACCCGGGACTCATGATCTGTTATTTTCTCCCATTTCTCTTCTCACCATTCCTCAATAAATTACTGGCCTAACTCACTCAGCTTGCTCTCGAAATTCATTTCTTGTAGCGTAGCCAAGAATCTAGAGAAAATCCAACAACATATGGTTCTATAAACCTGAACACACAATTCCCCAAGCATCTTGAATAGAGATTTTTTGTTGGGTTCATGCAATTTCTAGTCAGAATTTTAACTGTAACTTCATATGTTCAAAAGTAAGTCATTATACTGATAAAGCATATATGAGAAGGCATCAAATCTAGGAAATTTCTTTCTCAAAGAGCTACAATGTATTATCCTGTTATTCTGTGGCAAATCTTCAGCCTTCATCTGAAACCCAAAGACAGAGAAATTCAAAGGGAGCTGTGTTAATATGCTAGCTTGACTCCAGAGGGAATATACTTAGTCCTTCTATACTTAAGGCAATGACACTGCAGTCACTCAGATTCCCAAGACTGAGCCTAAAATTAAGGTGAATTTCATTGCACTTAAGATATATTTGTTTTTTAGATTCTACATGCACCATCTCAATTTATTTTTTTAGCGCAAGGTTACTCAATACTGATCTGAATTTTCAACACAAGTTTTTTTTTTTCTTGAATACCATATGCTTATAAATAGAACTCTAGATTTTTCCCTTATTAGGAATAACTTCTACATTTCCTTAAACAGCAAAATGAGATTTTCTTATAGAGAAGAAGCTAACAGAAATCCACTTTAAGGTCATATGTCATAAATCCCTAATATAGGAAGAAAAACTTTTTAAGTAAATTACATTTTGAATATTTTACACAGAAAAACTTTTTAAGTAATTTACATTTTGAATATTTTACACATATATAAATACTAAAGAATGGAATTTTTAAAAACCCACTAGTTTCAACTGACAACCCAACATAAAAATATCTAACAGCTTTGCTTTATTATATTCAGGAAGTTCTTTTTTAATCAAAGAACAGCTAAAACCACCACAGTTGACAATAGATACTAACTAAATTAATAACAGACATCTGAGCAGTAGTATATTTTTATGGTTTATAAATTCTAGGACCTGTAAACTGCATGGAAACAGAAAGTGAGCTAATTTGGGGATGGATTGGACAGAAACCAATTAAAAAAAAATTCATTCTATATAAAGCACCTGATACCCAGGTGAACTGTAAAAGAAGTGAGTTCTAGAAGAATAAGTTTAGTCACCCTTGACAGTTGATAAAATGCAAATTAAGACTAGGGGATGAGTTAATCTGCAGTGAATCCTGGAAAATTTACTTGAATTTACAGTAAGTTTCCACCACAAAGCCCCATGAAGACTCCAAAACTAGATTCAGTACATCTCACATAAGACATATATTAGACACATAATGAGCATTAAATTATCTCCATAATAATCAGCAGTATTCATAAAATAAGGCAAAATGAGAATCCAGTGACCTACTGACTCTCAGGCTCTGTCCAAATATGTTTGCTGTACCAATGAAAATCTAAGTTATGTGCTCAAATCACAAGTAAAACAAGAGTGTATTAAAGAGCTAGGGCAAACATTCTCCAAATACTTCAATTCATACTTTACATAGTAATGTACTACCTAAGAGGGCATATGTATCCAAATTTGGTACTATTTGCTATCATGACACTATACATATATTTCAAAATAGTTTTTTCAGGGGGGCACCAGTCATTTCTAAAAATAATCTTAACTCCTTAGATACTTCAACTTCCTATTAAGATAGCCAGCCAGAACTCTTATATCTGTCTAATGTTATATTTATAGGAACCCTCATAGTCATCCCTTTTGTTTAAAAGATTGTCAATTTTAGGCTCTGAATTTGTCTTGAGCAAGTGACTTGGGATATTTTTAATTTACTTACCAATAAAATTGGAATAATATCTGTCTTACCTAAAAACCACTGGGATATTAAAATAATATACTAAAATATTCATGATACTATATTGAAAAGCATAAAATACTTGCTGTATCTAAAATATACCCCAGTTATCTGAGAAAATGAACCACTCCTGGTAGGTTTCAAGTTTCCCTATGAGGGCAAATCTCTAACTATATTGGCCTATTTTGTTGTCTTCTTATGAAGCAAAGGAGGGAGAAAGAAGAAAATCAGAGTGGGGAAAGTAATGAAATATACACTTAGGATTTTCCCATCTGCACTAGGTGCATCTTATCATTACTCAACTCTCTCCTTTACCTATTCAAACTAATTAACATAGAGAAAAGGCTATGGAAACCTGAAAGCAGGAGCCAGCAGCACAGAACATGCATTTTCCCTGCCAAAAAATGAGTCAACAAAACCAATATGGACTATTTAGGAAATGCATTGGAAGTTTGGTTTTCTACTTAAAATACCAGCAGGGGGGGAAAAACACCAAAAAAAAAAAAAAAAAAAAAAAAAACGCAAATGAGAGGAAACATCAGTCATGAGAAACATGTTTTTTAAATGTATGCAGACAATCATTATTTTATTTTGATTTAGCTTCTGACACAGCAGAAGAGGTCTGGACACAAATAGATCCAAATTCATATTCTGGCTCCGCCACTAAATGATCGTTTTATGGCCTCTGGCTACTTCTTAAGCATCAAATCTTCAACTGTAAATAAAGAAACTTTATGAGTGCCTGATAATACCCACCAGGCAGATTTATGGTATGGAAAAATGAATTTAAATGAGATGATATATATATAAAACACTTGCCAATGTATCAATATTTAGTGCTACTTCCTTCATCTTACCCTACTTCTAAAAGGGTTTCAGAAGTTCTCTCTTCATTTTATTTTGACTTAAACCAAAAACAACAGATACTATCATTTATAATATAAAGGACAACAAAAGATTACTATTAGTGTACCTCTCACAGCACTCTTTTTTTCTTTTTTTTCCTAGTACAGAGAGGCCATAACCAAACCCCTGAAGAAGGGTCAAGAGACCACGAGTTCACTAATATTAGGAGTTACTTATCAGTAGAAGTTGCAACTGAACAAAGTCTTGAGAGAATGCCAGAATTCAATCAGATATCATTTTTAATATCTGTAAGATTTCTGTGCACCTGCCAGATAGAAAGTACTGGAAAAAATTAGAGAATTCTATCAAATGCAAAGATCTTTAGAGCTTGTTGAAAAAATACTTCATTATCTTAAGATAATGCAAAATCCAATCAATGTGAGAGGACGGAGTGTTCTACATGAGAACAGGGATACGTAATGCATGGGTTAAGAAGGGATCAAATTAATATGTCTTTAACATATAAATAAAGCTCAATGTATCTATCAAAGAAATTGAGAAGAATTCTTCATGCAGCCTCAAAATGACTGAAAACATTGCTTGGGATAATATAATCTTGAAGAGATTTAGTATTAAAGATAAAAATATCTAGAAGACTAATTCATACAATTTTATGATAATAAATCCAATCCTATTTTAAGTATTTATAACTTTTAATAGAATCTTACCAATGAAATAGATAGGAGAGCCTTGTTATTCCAATTAAAACACAAAACAACTGACACAGAATTATGATTATAAGTAGAAATCTTACTACGTCTATTCATAGTATGGACATATTCAATGGAATTTTAGGATCAACTTATTTATATATTTAATTTGTAAGATGTATAAGAGTTTTTTCAGTTCTCAGGTAATGTATTTAAAGAAATCAAATTTATTAAATTTATAAATAGATTTTTTTTGCTAAGTGCTTCACCATTGTTGACATTTCAAATAAACAGATTTTTAAATGGCTTAAGGTATTTAACAAAATTTGTAACCATAACTACCATTCAAAAAGCCTTAAATTCTTAAAATTTGATAGCTTATAAAATAATATGTTTTATATTGATAGATAATATGACTTATAAACTGAGCTTAGAAGCCAAAGGTAAAACTAGGTTTTGAATCTGTAGCTTTAACAAACTTAATATTGATTGTCAAAATCAAAATAATCTCTGCATAATTTTTCTGCCAATAAACACTACCCTCAAGAGCATCAAAAACATTACATTAAATACAGCAAATTTAATGACAGACTTTAAAACTGGTTACTTCTATAGGATACCTCCAACTATAGGTGTTTATTAAATACTGAAGGTATTGGTGAATGAGACTTTGCAAAAGTAAAGTGAAATACTTATTAATCTTAATACATTTGTTTTTCATTTATGACCTAACTAAATCTAAAGTGTCCTTTCATTATCACACTAGATTTAGTTTGGATATAAATGAAAACATTTTTTCTACTTCCTAGCAGTTGTTCATTAACTCTCTTCATTACCCTTCTAGAGGTTGTTCATTAACTATTTTCCTCACTTTGTAATCTGTGAAATATGTAATTATACTCATCCTTGGTATTTTAAGCCACACTGTTGTAAAAAGCCCTAAAGAAAATATGGGCAGAGATACAGAAAACGTCTCTCTTCTTTTAAAATAACCAAAGTCAATTTAAAAAAGAAATTGATTATATAATTGGGTATTTTAGCCAGTTTCAATTTTTATGAATGGGATTGGGAATAAATGTTTAAGAAGAAAGCAAGTACAATATGAGGGCTTAATTTAATATTGTTGATGACTTAATGAACTATATTTATCTCAGAGCCCTGCTTTGATAAAGCCACACATTATGTTTTAGGATTCACCTACCATTTATTACCATAATAACTCCCACAGTATCATCATAACAATAACAACCAAAAAATCATTTGAATGAGATAATGTATGCAATCACTCCCAAACAGTCTTTGAGCACCTGTTATGCTCCAGGCACTTACCTAGACCCTGGTGATAAACAGATAAAGGAGAGAGACATGATCTCTGCTCTCTTGGAACTTAAATTCTAATAGAAGACGTGGGCATTAAACAAATAAATGAAGTAGAAAACATCAGTTAGCAAATTCTATGGAGGAAAATAAAAAAGGTGATATGATAGAGCCTAAGAGACCAATTTATACTGGGCATCAGGGCTTTAAGGAGGTGACATTTAGGCAGAGTGACCTGGAGAACAGGATCTAGCCATGCAAATATTTGGCAGAAGAAAGCTTCAGGATGGACAAGCAACTGGTCCAAGGAGAGGAAGGCAGGTTCAAGCATTAAGAGCAGTCTATCTGGAGCCCAACTTATAAACTCCTTATGGCACAGCTTTCAGAAAATGAACCTAGCTGTTACAGTGTTCCCAGGAAGTACTGAATCTACTGAGGCCAGCAACCATATCTTAGGGGTTTTGGCTAAGTATACATTGTGCCTTACCTTCCATGGGGACTTATAATTCATAATTTACAACTGATTAATGATTAATAAAGTATAAAGTGCTAAACCTTACCCTCCAAGCCACTTTCCAATACAAAAAGAAGGTATAAGCTGCTTATAAAATTTCTACCTAAAAATCATGTAACAGGCTGATCAACATGCTTTCTCATAACTATTAGGCTAAATGTAGAAGGGGAAAAAAATTAATTGTTTTACATAGTATGGCTTTACTTAGTATGACTGTTATTACTGTTGTCCCTACAAAAAAGAGATGTGACAAAAGGGATGACGGCAAAGAAGGGTAAGTCTGCTATCTCAGGTACCACTCTATCAAAGTTAGTCACTGTAGGGCTCTTTGAAAGTAAATAGTAATAATCCAGAAGCTTTCTTTTTTCTTCCTCCTCCCATATTCTATATAGGTAATTCCAAATGTAACAACCAATATTTAGAAAGAAGTTAAAGATAATGTAGTTTTATGGATATACAAAAAAAAAAGTAAAAGATCAAGTGCACACCACCTCCAACAATACAATAAATCCAACTCTTAATCAAATACTCACCCAGAAAAAAAACACAACAACCCCCTTTCTTTTTACCTAACTTTTGGAACCTACATTCATCCGCACCTACCAATCAGTAGCTAGTCACTCTTCTGTCTGCTTGCTGATCACTCTTTTCCCTCTGACCAATCCTAACACCAAGCAATGAAGTGTGGGTTTTACCCTAAATTCTGGCTTTCCTTTTTCCATCAGTACTCCCCAGGAACATTCTTTTCTCCTTTTCTATCCAGCAGAATCACTTCTTTTCAAAATCTTTCCTTACTTAAGAAATAGTTTTCCAAGAATGTTTTCAATAATATTAATAGGCTTGTACTCCAAAATGTGAAACATTTTAAGAGATAAAGAACTATGAGGTTTAGACCCTGTGAGTATGATAGTTGAACAGCTAGACTGAAATTTTGGCTGTCCTAATCCCCCTTATACTGTGAATGACTAAAGCAGAAACTACATCTTCCCTAAAGCTATCTGATGTACTGCCAAGGAGTCCTTTATTGACAGATAAAATTCAATGCAGTATAGTTTTAAAACAAAGGATACAAAAAGCCAAATTTTCTACTTTTTCAAAAAAAAAATGCAAAATTGAAAACTGCCATCCTATAAATCACCTATATGATAAAAGAACAAACTGTATAATTCTAATTAAAGATATATTTAAACATGATAGAAACCACTCTGATATTTCATACTTTTAGAAAAGGAAAATTGATCATATATATTACGTCCATATGAAGAACTATAGGAAGATAGTTAAAATTATTTACAGCTTTACAAACATTGACAAATGAAAATTCTGAATCTAAATTTTAATGCTAGCCCATCTGATTGATTTCTCCTTGAACAATAATTGAGAACCCACTGAGCCTGGCACTCTGGAATAAAGGTAAGAATTACATTCAGGGATCTGACATTTTATATACATATACTACTTTTTTGCTTTACATTAAAAAATGGTTATTCACACATGAAAAACCAACATTACGGTGGATCATATGGGAATTCATAAGAAAGAAACATTACTTCAAGATACTAATTAGATAAAATAATTTTGAGGAAAGAAATCTAATGCATTTACAGCTCTCATTTGCCATTATAGTTGAAAATATAGCTCACAGGGACAAAAATGCATGTTCCAGAAAATACTGTTTTACCACTGTTGCATTAATCTGTAAAATATCCTACTGCTAAATTTTAACCAGTCATACTACAGTGCAACTTCTGCTGACTTACAGAATTTAACCACAGTGTAGCAACTAGAAAATGAAAGAATCGATGAGATGGTACTCAGTATTGTAGGATCTGTTTGTTTAGTCCAATTAAATAAAACAAAATATTTGAAATTCAAAATGAAGAATAAAATTAAGAAATTAATCTTTACATGGAAAATAAAATACAAAACTCTACCCTTATGGCCCATAGGAGGTGATTGTATTTTTGTTTGGAGATAAACTGCAGCTAGACAAGGAATATTAACAATATATCTTCAATATTTCTTAAATGTTCAACATCACTAGCAATTAGGGAAATACAAATCAAAACTATAATGAGATATTTCATACCTATTAGACTGGCCGTTATTAAAAAGTTAGAAAACTATAAATGTTGGAGAGGATGTGGAGAGATAGGAATACTTATTCACTGTTGGTGGGAATATAGAATGGTACAGCTACTGTGGAGGACTGTTTGGCAGTTCCTAAAGAAGTTGAAAGGAGACATGCCATGTGACCTGGCAATATCATTACTAGGTATATACCCAGATGAACTGAGAGCAGAGACATGAAGAGACATCTACACACTGATATTCATAGTGACATTATTCATGATGCCAAAAGTTGGAAACAACTCAGGTTTCCATCAACTGATGACTGGATAAGCAAATTGTGGTTTATACATGATGAAATATTATGCAGTACTAAGAAGTACTATGAAGAAATGAAGTTGTGAAACATATGACAACATGGATGAACCTGGAGGACATTATGTTGAGTGAAGCAAGCCGGACACAAAAGGACAAATACTGTATGATTGCCCTATTATGAACTAAATATATTATGTAAACTCATGAAGTTAATAATTAGAATATAGGTTACCAGAAAATAGAATGAGTGCAGAAAATGGAAAGCTGAGGGTTAATCTGAGCAGAATTGGTAAAAAGGTTATTTGTAAATCTTTGGAAATGAATAGAAATCGTTAAAGCTTATCATGATGTTTGTAACTAGCAGTGCTATTTTATGGGTATGACAGTGGTTGAAAGGGAAAGTTTAAGGTCATATACATTACTAGAAGGAAAGCCAAAAACTATAACATGTGACTGTATAAGATAGTAAAACCTCATGTAACACACGAATTTGGGTGATATTGAATATTAAGACTGTTTTTACAAAATATACATACAAATATACTAGAGAGAATGAAAAAGAATAGCAGCTATGTATGGCAGGGGAAGCATAGAGAGATTGAGAGGTGATGAGTTTGCTTTTGTTTATTATTATTATTATTGGAATAATGAAAGTACTCTAAGAATGATCAAAGTGATAAATGCACAAATATGTGATTACACAGAATACCATTAATTGTATACTTTGGATGGATTTGTTAAAAAAAAAAGAACATTTCTTACTTGCAGCTAATTTTATCTTGGAAGCATGTGTGATAAACCAGACTTATGCAGATTTTGTCCTTACTGAAATTACCACAGGTACTTTAAAACAATTCAGATAGCAATAAAATATGTTTTACAGGGAAGTTAGACGTGCTTACTGAAATAACCGGCTTGGAAATTCACATACCAGCATTCACTGATGGGAAGAATCCACCCAAGCAGGTGGCTAATAGTAAGTGTAGAACACAGCATCATGCAACAAGAGTAAATGCCATTGTGAGACGTACAGGCTGGCAGGTGAGCAAGCAGACTTGGCAGCAGATAGTGAGATCCCAGATAAGGCTACCAATGTACCATTAAGGCAGGTATCTAAACACAAGAGTCAATACAGGGACTGCCATCCTACAACAGGGGCAGAGAACACCTAAACTTACCTTCATACAATGCTGGCCCCAAAGCCTAAGGCAGGACTGACTCAGAAAGTGGAACAAGCTTACTGGAGGTTGGTAGAATTTGGGTATACACAGTCATACAGGTGATCACAATGTCAGAATTACAAATACTTGAATGAAGAAATCCTAAATCCTATTTCAAATAAGCACTGATTTTTATGATAAGAAACAATGACTTTGAAATAAATGAAAATGTACTGAGAACTGCTATTCCCTATTTGTGAAGCAAATTCAGTGCCCAGACGGTTAAAAGAACTAAAGGAAATTAACACAAGTTCAGATATTTTATAGGACAGTAATTAGAGCAAAAAAGAAAGTACTATCCTTTGAGACGCAAAAGAATTTGGAGAACTATGTTGGGCCAGTTTTGTGACAGGAAAAATCTTTTGAGGCTCCTGTGGGTTATTCTTGATTAACCATGCCAAAGGAAGAATACAGGGGTATTGATAAAACAAAGCAATAGAATTACAAAAATCGTAGTACTTTGAAATACATTTTAAGATGTAAAATTTTTACACTAAATTTGTTTTAATATTAATGTTTGCTTCTGAACAATAGGAATCAGAAAATATGTGGCATTTAAAATTGATTAAGAATAAGAATAAAATTTCAGACAAAAATATCCATAGTCAAAATATCAATAATTGTTTATTAAAGAATAAACATATCTGGAAAAAGGAAACTAATCCCAGAGGAATACCTGAGATATAAGAATAATTCGTGAAAAAGAAAAAGCAAAACAGATGTATCATACAAAATATGCAACAATTATATTAACAATATTGTAGAGTTAAAAAGGCCAACTCAAAATATGGGCAATAACGTAAATGTTATGGAAAAGAGTAATAAAAATTAATTGTATGGTTCAAGAAGAGAGTAAAAATATTGAATAACTTTAGACTTTGTTAAGATATACACATATATACATATACACACAAGAACATAAGCATATATATTTCTAAAGTAATAAAAAAATTGACTATATAACATCCAAAATAGTAAAGAGGAAAAAAGAAATGAGAAAGCAAACCTCAAAAATTAAATTAAAAAAAAAAAAACAAAAAAAAAAACAGAAAGAAGATAAAAAGGAACAGAAAATGTAAGAGTGCATACAATTAAAATATGGTAAAATAAATATAAAACTAATAGTAATCATAATAAATCTAAATGCATTAAATCCCCTAATTTAAAAAACTGACTGGATATTTAAAAACCCTATGACATGCTATTCATAAGAAATGCCTAAATCATAAGGACACAGAAAAGTTGCAAGAAAAATGATGAATTAAAGTAAACTTGGCCTTAAAAGAAAGCTGATATATAGCTATATTTGTATCAGACATATCAGACCTTAAATAGAAATTAAAAATGACATATAATGATTCATACTGGAAAAATAATAAAAAATTATAAAGGAAAACATAATTCTCAATTTCATATACTTAACAATATGGCTTCAAAATACATAAATAAAAATTATTCAATGGAAAATTAACATAATCCCATCATTACTAATTAATTAAGATAATAAAACTATTAGGACAGATATGAAATTCAACAATATAATTAATTAGCCTGAGTTAATGTGCACATATAAAAAGCTGCAGTCATAAACTGGAGACCACAAACAACTTTCAAGAACACAGGATGAATTATAAAAATTAGCCATGACTAAATCATAAAACAAGTTTTATAAATTTTTAAAAAGCTGTTATCATTATACATCATATGCCCTGGTCATAATGATATTTAAAGTTAAAAAAAAACATAAATGGGGGAAAAACATACACTAGGTAATTTTAAAATACATTTACAGTTAATTCATGGGTAAAAATGTCATCATATTGGAAATAAAAAATACTTAAAAATGAATAAGTATACTAAGATGCAACTAAAGCAGTATTAAAATAAAATATAGCCTTAAAATCTTGAATTACAAAAGACAAAATGCTGAAAATTCATGACAGAAGCATCAAATTAAGAATTTAGAACAAAAACAACATAAATGGAGGAAGAAAAATGAAGAGCAAAAATTTTTTTTAGATTTTTTATTTATTTATTCATTTATCCCCCCCTTGCTGCTTGTGCTCGCTGGGTCAGCTAACCACGCCGCACGGGTGGGCTCGCCCTCATCAGGAGGCCCCGGGAACCGAACCCGGGGCCTCCCATATGGTAAACGGGAGCCCTACTGATTGAGCCACAGCCGCTTCCCTAAGAGCAAAAATTAATAAAAAATAAAATCAACAAAAATTGGTTCTTTTGAAAAAACTAAAAATGGCATATATCTGAAAAAATAAACAATAAATAAGACAGACATTAACAATATTAGGAACTGATGCAGCAGCAACGTAAAAGATGAGAGAATATTGAGAATGACTTTATGCCAATAATTTTGAAAACTTAGAAAAAATGAACAAATTCCTAGAAAATAACCTACCAAAATCATCTCAAAAATATTTTTGACTGAAGAGTGCTATAATCTTTTAAAGATACTGAATGAAAAAAATATCCTTATGTATCCTTTTGGTACATAAGGTATGACAAGAATACTTGTCAAGACACAAGTAACAGGTAAATCCAACATTACAAAAATTCCTTCAGAAAACAGAAGGAGGAATGTTTTCCAGCTTTGAGGCTGGAATAACCATTACTCTAAAATCAAGCAAGGAGAGTAGAAGGAAAGAAAATTAGGAGCCCATCTCACTAAGAAAAATATATGCAAAACCCCTAACCAAAATATTAGCAAACCAAATCAGTTATTGAATAAAAATTATAACACTGCTAGGTTTATCACAGGAATTCAAGAATGCTTTAACATCAAAAACACCTATTAATAAAATTAAAGAAGAAACCTGTGTGATCATTTAAATGAATGAAGAAAAATACTTCAGTGAAATACAACATCCATTCACAATTAGGGGAAAAAAAAAAAACAACGGAAAGAGAGTGGGAAGATGGCAGAGTAGGAAACCCCAGGAATCAGTCCCTCCACCAGAACAACTACTAAACAGGCAAGAACTGTCTGAATCAAATATTTCCAAAGAGCAGATTCCAGAAGAACACTATAGAGCATGCAGATAAGAGCAAGAGGAAGAGCAGGTAAATTATGGTAAATACCAGTAAATTGCACTGTGTGACAATTACCATCACCTACTGATGGCTTTATTTGCTGGGCAGGTGAAGAAAGTCCAGAAATGGGGAGTCATGTAAGATGCTACCCTTGCTGGTTCCTCCCTCATCTCTCTCCAAGGAAGTTTGGAGTTGGCTGGGGTTCTCATTATGTGTTGCTTTGTTCCAGGTGGGAAAACTGATGGGAGAATTCTCCTTGGTATGTGCCACCTCCCAGAATTTGTCCTCCAGGCAAAAGCAGCTTACGACCATGAAAGCAGTATAAGAAACTATTGAGGCAGACAGCCTACCTTAAACGCTTACCTGCTTTAAGTCCCGCAGAGTGCAGTAGAAAACCCTGAAGAGGGAGAAGGTATATCTCCTGGGAAGTAGAGGGGACATTCAAATCTGAAAACAGAGGAACCCCTTGTGCCACTATCAAGCAGAAGCCCAGGGCAAGACAGGGGCCCAGAAAAAAAACAGGGATAACCCTGCACTTTGGTTTTGCCCTGGGCAGATCTTCCTGATGGGAAGGCTAACACTGGAGAAAATGTCATACCACAAGATAGATATGACAAACTCAAGAAACAGACATCTCAGGAAATAAGTCACAGAAGTAACATTTTAAAATATTAAAATGCACAATGGGCAACAAAAGACAGTAAGACAAACAAACAGGAATTATGGCTCATGCAAAGGAAGAGGATAAAAATCATGAAAACACCAATAAGACCACACTGCAGACATACAAGACAAATATTTTTAAAAAGTTATCTTCAGTATGCTCAAGGAGATAAAGAAAAATACAGAGAAAGAACTAAAGGGAATCAGGAAAATAATGATGAACAATATGAGAATCTTAATAAGTGAAAGAAATTAGAAAAAAAGAATAAACATACTGAACCACTAGAATTGAAGAACACAACAAATGAAATGAAAAATTCCCAGGAGAGTTTCAATAGCAGATTGGAGCTCCAGGAAGAACCAGTGAACTTGAAGACAAGACAACTGAATGAGTCAGGACAAGTAACAGAAAAAAAAATAATTCTAAAGAGAGAAAGTAGCCTAAGATATCTGTGGTACACCAGCAAGTGCACCAATGTATGCATTATGGGAGTCCCAAAAGGAGAAGAGAAAGTGGGCAGAAGGAATATTCAAAGAAATAATGCCAGAGAACTTCCCAACTTAGCAAAAGATGTGAATATGAACATCTAAAAAGCCCAGAGAAGGCCAAATAGGATAAAACTGAAGAAAAATGTACCCCAATACATATTGATCAAACTGTCAATAGCAAAGGACAAAGAGAGAGTTCTGAATTCCATAAGAGAAAAGCATCCTGCTATATAAAGGGAGTCCTAATTAGATTAAGTGCCAATTTCTCATCAGAAAACAGGGAGGCAAGAGAGCAGTGGGTTGAAATACTTAAAAGTACTGGAAGAAAACAATTGCCAACCAAGACTTTCATATCTAGTGGGACTTTCTTTTTAAAATGATGGTGAGATTAAGACATTCCCAGAGAAACATCACCACTAGACCTGCCCTAAAATCAATGCTAAAAGGAGTTCCAACTTAAAGAAAAGGCCACTAGACAGTAGTTATAAGTGGCATAAAGAAATAAAGATCTCCAGGAAAGGTAACCATTTGGGTAATTATAAATGCCAGTAATATTGTATTGCATTTTTTGGTATAAAATACCGATTCTTACTTCCTACAAGTACTAAAAGGCAAAACAATGAAAATAATTATTAATGTATGATTTTGAACATACAATGTACAAAGATGTAATTTGTAACAACTACCAAAAAAAGGTGGGAGATAAAGGGGGATAGCAATAGTATATATGTATGCTATTGAAGTCAAGTTGGTATAAATCACATACGATTGTTATATATTTACGAGATAAAATTTTAACCCCTGGACAACCAAAAGGAAACTACATTAATACCCAGAGAGAAATGATAAGTATAATACAAAAAATAAAATAAATATGAAAGTAGAAATTAAAAGAAGACTTGGGGGGATGAGGGTAGGAGGAGGAGTAGAGAGTGGGAGAGTGAATAATTGGATAGTAAACCCAGAGGGCAGAAAACACAGCAAAATATTACATGTATAACTTCAATTTTGGTATCACTTGGGCATTATGTATGGGTTCCCCACTTTAGCTAACCTTCTAAATTTGCTATATTATATGCAATCATTTAACATCTACTCCTCAAGCTCAGACAGTGTTCCAGAAACTCTTCTAGGCATTGGGCCTACAGTGTTGAACAAAGATTTTTTTTAAATCCCATAAACAAAGTCACTGCATAGCAACTGTGTTGAGTGCTTTGAGAGATGTGAGCAGGATGGTAGATGAGGTTGGCAGTGGTGATGTGGACTCAGGGAAAACCTCTTTGAAGAAGTTTAATTTGAATTAAATTCTAAAGGATTAGGAGGAAAGTGTATTTCACACACAGAAATAGCAAATGCAATGCCCCAAGGTAGTAAAGAATTTGGCTTGTTCCAAGAAGACACTGTGGCTGGAATATATTGAGAGAATGCTATGAAAAGAGGACAGAGAATAAACATTGAATATGCAAGGATTCATGGGCCAAAATAGTTTGGATTTTATTTAAAGGGCAGTTGAAAATGCTGAAGGGAAATGAATGATATAGTCCAATCTTCACGTTAAAAAGGACCACTCACCCTTGTATAGGGAGGGGAAAGAGTCATCGCAACATGAAACACAGAGGCCATTTGGAAAAACTTGCAGTTTCTGGTGGGAAATGCTGTTGCCTTGGACAAGGGCATGGCAGCAGAAATAAAGAAAGAGCTTTAAGTCAAGATAAAAGGAGTTAGATGTGGTGATAGATTACATATCATTGATGAGGGAAAAGGATACATTAAGGCTGACTCCTGATATTTTCGTTTTAAACACCAGTATGGTAGTTGAGTCTGAACATCCAGCCAAAGTCAGTGCTGGAGAGTTAACTGGTGTGCCGATTGGTGTGCAGTATTAAGACTGCAATAACAAAGTGCTTTGGAAGAATTAATCAAGTTGGGTTACAAAAGTACAGATACTTTTCACTGACTGACCCCAGGATGCCTGTGCTGTGCTCTGCAGAGACCATGCAGTCCACCCTAGCTGCCATGCAGCAGTTCTATGGCATTAACATGACAGGAAAAGTGGACAGAACTACAATTGACTGGATGAAGAAATCTCGATGTGGTGTACCTGACCAGACAAGAGGTAGCTCCAAATTTAATATTTGTCAAAAGCATTATGCATTCACAGGACAACAATGCCAGCACAAACACTTGTGCTTTTCACATTTACATTTTGTTGTTCTTTATTGTTTCATCTTCAAATGAAGGATGCCTAAGGGATACGAGTTTCTTCCAACCTGTAGTGATAATTGCTATTAATGCAGGTGTTCATATTTATTCATTAATTCATAGAACAGTTTCTTACTGAGTCCCACTATGAACATAGAACAATGCTGGGCACTGGGGATATAGCAATAAATAAAACATGAGGACTCTCATAGATTTAGTCATCTGGAGAAGCTGAGCACTCATATATCTATGATCCCTGGTATGAAAGAGAAGGAACAAGATGCAATAGAAATATAAAACTATATTACTCCAGAAAAAACAAAAAAGTCTCCCTAAATAACTGACTTTTCAGCTGAGACCCAGAGGATTAAAAAGAACTGGACAGACCAAAGAGCAAGAGAAAAGGATGAGTACTTTGGGGGAAAAAAAAAGGGTACCAGGAACAATCCCAATCAAATTACATGAATAGAATAAATAATTTAAGAACGCCCATGCTTTGTGTTAATAGCCCTTTATGAATACTTAAAGAAAAAATTAAAAACTCATTATATTCAGGCCCACCCTGATAAAAAACGGCATAGTAAGAAGCTTAGGGGAAACATTTTATTTTCTATATGACCTATAATGTTTTACAGAAACCACATTGAAATTGTTGACTTTAAGACATGTATTTATTAAATTAGATATATAATATTTCTATTAAAAAAGCAAATAAAGCTTTAGGGTAATAATTCTAAAAATAAAAAAATAAAAAAAGAAGCTTAGGGCTCTTACCCCCACAGAAAATGTGAACAACCAGCAAGAACTGGCAGAAACATGTTTCTCAAAGCTCCAGAAAACACTTGGGTAAGCACTGAATCAAGAGACATGTCACTTAAAACAGTAGGATCTCATGATGCCCTGGCTGGCCACTCCCCAAGCCCCTCACAGGTTTGGCACAGAGCTGGCTCCTACACCTAGTGCAGATACCTGGGCCAGGTTCCAGAGGGAGCAGAGTAACCCCAATCTGCCGGTGACCAAGGGACTCACTGTCCCAGAACTTGCCTTGTGTGTAGAAGTTTCCTCAAAGAGCATTCCTACAGAATGCTGTGGGAGAGCAGTCAAGTCATGCTGCCTGGGGCAAGGTATTGCTGGCTATAGGATATATAGAACAGTGCCTGGGACTATGAGGAAACTTTGGGAATAGGGAACATTTGGAACTAAATAAACAGTTGAATTTCTAGAGCCAAACGTGCATACCCAAGACAAGATGCATGTGCAGCAAAGACTGACCTCTACACTTTGACCGGGATCTATTTTTTAAAGTCATTGTATGGACATCTTCTGAAGGAGAGAATTCACACAGGTCAATATGTAAAGACTGGAAAAGTTTTTTTTTTTTTCTTTTTTTCTTCTGTTTTCTTGTGTTATTTTTTGTTGGCTCCTTGCATTCAAGGAAAGTTTGTCATAATACTAGTAAGATACAAGCATATGGAATGGATGGCCCAGAGTCTAAATTCCAATGATAACACCTTAAAATATCAAAATATCCAGGTTTCAACAAAAGATTACAAAACATACAAAGAAACGGAAAGTTATGGCTCGGCAAAGGAAAAGATTAAAAACCATCGTTGAAGAGGATCAGACCTGGGACATTCCAGATAAAGACTTAAAAAATGGTCCTATATATGCTCAAAGAACTAAAGGAAAATATGACAAAGAACTATAAGAAATCAGGAAAATGATAAGTGAACACAAAGACAATACAAATAGAGAGATGGAAATTAAGAAAAAGAACTAAAAAGAGCTGAAGACCACAGTAGCGGAAATTAAAAATTCTGAGAAGGGTTCAACAGCAGATTGGAACTGGCAGAAGAAAGAATCAATGAATTTGTAAATAAGACAATTGAAATCATCCTGACAGAGGAGCAGAAAGAGGAAAGAATGAAGAAAAGTGAATAATATTTGAGTAACCTGTGGATGGAACACCATCAAGTGTGCCAATATATACATTGTGGCAATCCCAGAAGGAGAAGAAAGAAATAAAGGGGCAGAGAGAATATTCAAAGAAATAATGGCTGACAACCTCCAAAATTTAATGAAAGACATGAATACACATAACCAAGATGCTCAATGAACTCCAAATAGGACAAACCTAAATAGACCATAATATGCCATGTTATAGCCAAACTGTTGAATGCCAAAATAAAGAGAGAATTCTAAAAGCCACAAGAGAGAAGCAACATGTCACATACAAAGGAGGCTCCATAAGATCAAGTATCAATTTCTCATCAGAAACCACGGATGCAAGAAGGCAGTGGGAAGACATATTTACAATGCTGACAGCAAAAAATTGCCAACCAAGAATTACATATCCAGCAAAACTGTATTTCAAAATTGAGGAAGGGATTAACTGCATTCCCAGATATACAAAAGCTAACGGATTTTGTCACTATTAGATTAACCCTATAAGAAATGCTAAGGGGAGTTCTGCAGGTTGAAAGGAAAGGACACACTTCAATTGACTCAAGCCATATGAAGAAATAAAGACTGAAAGTAAAGATAATGCCATGGGTAAATATAAATACAAGTACTAGTATATTGTTGGTTTATAAATCCACTTTTTAATTCCTACAGGACCTAAAAGGCAAATGCATAAAATATAATCAATGGTTCTAGACTCATAATGTAAAAATATGCAATTTTTGACAAGAATTACATAAAGGTGGGAAGATGGAATGGTATAGGTACCAAAGCAAATGAGGCGAAAAGCAGAGTACAGGTTACAGGGATTGGGAGAAGGAAGTTAATGCAAAATGAGTTTATGGTTCTGTTTGGGGTAAAAGGAATGTCTCAGTAATGGATGGTGGGGAGGGTGCTACAACACTGCGAATGTGATTACTCCTACTGAATGGTATACTTGGGAGGAGTTCCAATGGGAAGATTTATGTTGTAACTGTTTGAACTTATGAATCTTGTTCTTGTGGAATCAAAACTTGGCCTAGTAATATATATTACCTAATAGTTACCTACTGAGGGCCTCCTTGTTGTTCAAATGTGGCCTCTGTCTAAGCCAAACTCAACATATAAATTTACTGCCTTCCTCCTGACATGGAACATGACTGCCAGGGTTAAACATCCCTGGCATCGAGGGATTAATACCAAGCATGATACATTTGGGGAATGACCTAGACCAAAAGGAGGGAATATTTAATGCAAATGAGTTTTTATGGCTAAGAGATTTCAAAGTGAGTCATTCCAGAGAATATGCTTATGCACATCCCAGCAGGATCTCACTTCTGCCACAGTAATCAGTGCTTCAAGTAGGGGTGCTCCTGGGGGCTCTAGAGATATCTAAACACTAAAGGCAGGGCATACTACTTCAGGAAATCGGCATCCATCAGTGGACCTTACCTTGGAATATATGATAACGCATCTCCCCCAGTGTGTCAGAGTAAGACTCATAAATTGCCCTACATATGTATCTTCTGTCCCATTTATTTGAACCTATGATTAGCACTATACCCATTAAATATATGTCCCAGAGACTTAATCTTCTGGCTGTTCATATGCTGTGTGAGTCCTGAATCTCGGCACCGGTACAGCCAACACCTACTCTCCAGTTCATCAGACTCAACCAGGACAACTAACAAAAGGATGATGATGGACAATGTCCAACCCAAGAAGCAGAGAGTATCTTCAACTGCACCTAAAAGCAGTTCCATCCATCTGCCCCAAAGGCTCTATGCTCCCTCACAATCGGAAGCAGAGTAGGCATCACCATCCCCAAATCCTCAAGATAGTGGAGTGAACAAGTATAAGAGGGGAATGAAACTATATACCAAAGTAGACTTATTATTATAGTAATGGAAAAACTTGTAATATTGTTATAAAGGCAGTGGTTACCAGAGGCTCTGAGGGGAGGGAGAGGGAAACATAGGAGTAACATGGGACATTTTTGAGACATTGGAATTGTTCTGGATGATATTACAATGATGGATACCAGTCATTATACATTTTGTCAAAACCTATAAAATTGTGCAGTGCAAAGTGTAAACCATAATGAAAGCTACAGATCATGGTTAGTAGCAATGCTTCAATATGTTTTTATCACTTGTAACAAATGTACACACTAATGAAAGATGTTGTTAATGGGGGAAGTGGGGGAGGGAAGGGGTGGGGCATATGGGAATCCCCTATGTTTTCTGATGTAACATATATGTAATCTAAAGCTCCTTTAAAAATAAAGAAAAAAATTTTAAAAAAGAAGAAAGAGAAACTAAAGAGATAACAATCAAATGTGATACACGTTACAAGATGGGATCTATGAATGAAGGAGATACGGCTAAAAAGGACATTATTGGGACACTGGAAAAAATTGGAGTATAGAATGTAAGCTTTATATCAATGTTAAATTTCTTGAATTAATAAGTCCATTATATAAATGAATATATCCTTTTTTACAGGAAATTTATACTGAAGTATGTGATCAAGGGTTATGATATGTGCAACCTGTTCTCCAATATTCAAGAAATAAATGACAAATAATTAGATAATCAGATAAACAGACAGGCGGATAGATGGATAGATACACGATAGATGACAGATAAAATGATAGGTAGGTAGATAGGTAGATAGATAGGTATGTATGTAGGTAGAATGACCCTGCAAAGGTGGCAACATGTTAAAATTGGTGGATCTGGGTGTCTGGGGGGGGTGGGGGTATGTTGAAGTTCTCTGAATATGATTTTTATTATTTTTTGCAAATGTCCTGTAAAGTTTGAAATTATTTCAAAATAAAAAGATTTTTTTTAAAAAAGAAGACTTGAGGGACAAAACAGATATAAGATTTACAAGGACTAAATAGCAAAGTGACAAAAGGAAGTACTGATTATCAGTAGCAACTTTAAATGTAAATGATCAACACCCAAAAATAAGTAGTGTATGTATACACTGGCAATGAACAATCAGAAGAAGAAATCAAGAAAAAAATTCCATTTAAACAGCAACTAAAAGAATCAAATATCTAGGAATAAATTTAACCAAGGATGCAAAGGATTTATACACAGAAAACTACAAAACATTGCTAAAAGAAATCAAAGAAGACCTAAATAAATGGAAGGACATTCTGTGTTCATGGATTGAAAGACTAAATATTGTTAAGATCTCAATTCTACCCAGAATGATTTACAGATTCAACACCATCAAATTCCAACAATCTTTTTTTTTTTTTTGGTAGAAAAACAAAATTTCAAAAACCCTTTTTTTTTTTTTTTTTTTTTTTTGGTAGAAATGGAGGAGCTTATCACCAAATTTATATGGAAGGATAAGGGTCCTGAATAACCAAAGCCACCTTAAAAATGAAGAGTGAATTGGGAGGATTCACACTTCCCAATTTTGAAATTTATTACAAAGCCACAGTAACCAAACAGCATGGTATTGGCATAAGGAAAGACATTATAGACTAAGCTAATTGAGAACTCAAAAATCAACCCTCATATTTATGGCCAAATAATTTTTGACAAGGGGGCAAAGACCAGTCAATTGGGAAAAAAAATTGTCTCTTCAACAAACAGTTCTAAGAAAACTGGATCTCCATTTGCAAAGGGATGAGATGGATCCATATCTCAAACCATATACAAAAATTAACTCAAAATGGATCAAAGACTTAACTGTAAGTGCCAAAACTATATAACTCATGGAAGAAAATGTAGGAAAGAATATCCAGGACCTTGTGGTGGGCACTGGTTTCTCAGACTTTATACCCAAATCACAAGCAACAAAATAAAATATAGATAAGTGGGACCTCAAAGAACTCAAAGGACTTTATCATGAAAGTAAAATGAAAACTTACAAAATGGCAGAAAATATTTAGAAACCACAAATCCAATATTGGTCTAATGTACAGAATATGTAAAGAAATCCTTCAACTCAACTATAAAAAGGCAAACAAACCAATTTTTAAAATGGGTAAAAGACTTGAATAGGCATTTCTCTAAAGACGATATCCAAAGGGCCAAAAAGCACATGAAAAGATACTCAGCATCATTAGCCTTTAGGGAAATGCAAATCAACACCATAATGAGATGCCATTTCATATCTAGTAAAATAGCTACATTTTTTTTTTAATTGGAAAATTACAAGTTTTGGAGAGGATGTGGAGAAATGGAAACACTCTTTCATTGCTTGTGGGAATGTAAAATGGTGCAGCCACTGGAAGACAGTTTGGCAGCTCCTCAGAAGTCAACTATAGAAATACTATATGGGAAGCAGATGTAGTTCAAGCAGTTGGGTGCCTGCCTACTACAAGGGAGGTCCCGGGTTCAGAAGAAGATGCCTCCTAAATAGATGAGCAAGACAGCAAGCTGATGCGATGGGCTAGCATGGAAAGCAGACACAACAAGATGATGCAACAAGATGACACAAGAAACACAACAAGCAGGGAATAGATATGGCTCAAGTGATTGGGCACCTCATTCCCACATGAGAGGTCCTGGGTTTGGTTCCTGATGCCTCCTAAAAAAAAAAAGAAGATGATGAGGAGACACAAGAGAGCACACAGCAAACAGACAGCAGACAGCGAGTGCAAACCAGCAGAGTGCAAAAATGGGGGGAGGGGATAAATAAATAAATCTATCTTTAAAAAAAATTTCTATATGACCCAACAATCCCAATTCTAAGTATATACCAAAAAGAATTGAAAGCAGGGACTCAAAAAGATATTTGCACACTGATGTTTACAGCAGCATTATTCACAATTGCAAAAAGATGGAAGCAGGCCATGTGTCCATCAATCAATGAACAGATAAACAAATGTGGTATATATATATGCAATGGAAAACTATTCAGACATAAAAGGAATGGAAATTCTGATACAAGTGACAATATGGATGAACCTTGAAGACATCATGTTGAGTGAAGTAAGCCAGCCACAAAAAGAAAAATAGTATATTATCCTACTGATATAAAACAATTAAGATAAGCAAACTCACGGTTAGAATCTAGAGAACAGGTTACCAGAGGACAAGGTGAAGGTAGTGATTAGGGAGTTATGGCTTCAAATGTACAGTTTCAATTTGGAACAATGGAAATGTTTTGGTCATGATTAATACTGAGGCTAATGAAACAAAATACAAAAAGTATTCTGTACTTATATAAACCCCTTCATTAACAAGTTCTTTTATTTTTATAAATAATTATTTGTATGTCAAATAAACAGATTACTTAATTTTAAACAGATTTAAACTACTTTAGTAAAATAAATTTTCATCTTTATTGATTCTTGTCTACAAACATGTTTCCAAATTTCAAAACATATGCTCATAAATACTTTAGTGTCTTTTTACTGATACACTTAATAGAATGTTATTGTCTCCTAACTGTGAATAAACAGCAAGAAGATGTTTGTTGACCGGGCATAAATAAGAAGTGACTACATTGGCAGTTTTATGCCAATTTTATACAAAACAAAATGAAATATTGGCAACTTTTCAGTGAACTGGGACAAGTGCAATGAATCACTTTAAGTTATTTAGACACCCTCCCTAAAATATTTTCCTCTACTCCCATAAAATGTGTTCTTCCCAAGGTTTCAGACTTAATTATCCAGATAACCATAGCTGTTCATTTGACCTTAAGAACTACTGTGGTTTGTACATGTCATGAAAATAATTCTTACAATCTTCACTTAGGAAGGTACAATCATCTTCATTTTGTAAGAGGAAAGAAAAGCATACAGCAGTTAAGAAACTTACATGAGTTACTCTGGCTTGAAAGAGCTGAGGAACCCTGAGGAACCCTAGCCTAAATGCTTTTCCTACCATCATAAGCTAATTTTTTTGTATATACATATACATGAAGTATGATGCATATCTTATGTAAAATGATCTAATTTTATTTAACCTTCATCTCTTTGAAAAAGAAAAGGCAATCAACAGACCTTTAGGAGCAAAAGTTACCTTGTGCTTCAAAAATGTGTTCTCTTCAGCAATCTTACTAAAAGCACAGACATTATACATGACCACCTTAAACCTATTGAAACCAACCAGAGAATTTGAACTTAAAATTCAAAATTTGATTAAGAAATTCTATTTCTTGAATCCTTAAACTCTAACTATCCATTCACATCTAAAGAAGGATGACCCTATTACTTCACGGTAATGCCCTGAAATAACAGAATCCAGTTAAAACTCTACAGTAGCCCTCAAAACTCTCTTCACAGATAACTGAAATAGAAAATCCAGGCAATCTGTTATTATGAGAAAAAGAATTAGAAAGCCCAATGAAGTCATACAAAGTGGCTATAGAAACTGCTCTGAGAAGGAATTGGGATTTCTACAAAGCAACAATAAGCCAAAGAACTGTCTCTGATCACTAAGCCATCACTCTGGTTTTAGTCAAAGTTTAACTAACTGAAAGTTTAGGAAATGAGTAACATTCTTTCCTCTAAAGTAAAAATTAGCAAATCAAAAGAACCATGAATCAACTTTAAGGAGAAGCTAGTAACAATCTTTTTTTTTTTTTTTCCTTTTTTAAATGGAGCACATTTCTACTATAATCATTAACAACTTCACTAATTACTGTATTTATTAAATGCTTAGTGAGTGTGTATGGATGTTGTGATAAATGCTACTAGGGATAACATCAGGCATTATTTAATGTAAATGGCATTAGAGAGGTCAAAAGGAAAGGTGATGGAGGGGAGTGTATGTGTGGGGATTGGAAGGCAAGGAAGGCAGAAGAGACTCACCTTGGAGGTTTTTCTGTCAATGGACTTGGAGATGATCAGATGTACAGATGGAAGGAGGTAAGCATTTTTTTAAAAAAGATTTATTTATTTATTTCTCCCTGCTGCTCCCCTTGCTTTTGTGCTCACTGTCTGCTCTCTGTGTGTTCTTCTGTGTCTGCTTGTCTTCTCTTTAGGCAGCACCGGGAACCGATTCTGGTTCCCTCCAGAGTGGAGAGAGGTGCTCAGACTCTTGCGCCACCTCAGCTCCCTGGTCTGCTGTGTCTCTTATTGTCTCTCCTCTGTGTCTCTTTTTGTTGCGTCATCTTGCTGCACCATCTCTCTGCGTGGGCCAGCACCCCACGTGGGCCAGCACTCCTGTGTAGGTCAGCTTTCCACCTGGGCCAGCTCACTACATGGGCCAGCTTGCCTTTCACCAGGAGGCCCCAGGAATCGAACCCTGGATCTCCTATATGGTAGATGGGAGCCCCATCCGCTTCCCAGGAGGTAAGCATTTTACAAAGGGAGTAACAGGCTCAGAAATTAGAAAGCTGATCATATTTAAGAAACAAATACTTCTTCTTTCCTAAAATGTAGGTCACAATTTGGCTCTCCTTTATTCTCCCATCACCCCTGTAACTCTGCTAGAGATCTGAATTATCAGCACGTTTCTAACCTCTTTTATAAGCTATCCCTATCTGCGAAGCACAGAAATGATGGTAATTTGTAGATCTAGTTTTCAAAATGTCATTATGGGACAGGAAACATAGCTTTATATGTAAAACACACTCAATAAATATTATCTCTACCCCACTCCCATCCCCTAGGGTCTAACACACTACCTTGCACTGTGATAGTTCAATATATGTCAATAGTTAAAATAGATAGAGACATAAGCTTTACTTTGTTAGTTCTCTCCTTGTAAACAACTACCAAAACCCCCAGAGGGCAAGTCAAAACCTTTAAATAATAGAGCTAATCCATGTTAACTTACGTCAATAGATACCACCTCACTTTTCTCCCGGTGATGAGTAATGGTAGCAGTGCTACAGTCAACACATTCATCCCCAGAAATTGTTTTTGTTTTTTAGAAGTATCAGATATGTCTACATGGCAGAAAAAAAAAAAAAAAAAAAAAAAATTTGAATTGTAATTGTCTAAAATCTCAGAAATACCTATAAGTTATCCTGATGGATGTGTTGTCAGGTCAGTTCCCCTTAAGGTTGGAAAACTCTCAAGGTACCTGGGGAAGGGAACTAATATTTCCTAAGTGCATTAACTACCAAGGTACATTTTAAGCATTTTAGTTTCAAGAGCTCCTTGAATCCTTCCAATACCCTATATTAGTATATAATACCATCTTTATTTTACAGATGAATAACTTGCCCTAAATTATACAACTATATTAAATGACACAGAAAAGATGCTTTCAAATATCTAACTCTAAAATCTGTATTCTTTCCACTCTACTACAATGCTAATTACATAGAAGTTCTCATTGCCAGATTTCTAATTAGGAGAATTATCTCAAGATATTTGTAAAATATTTCATTCTATAAGAAACTACATCTTTGTAATTGGATCAGTGCTTCTGAAACATAAGTTGCAAAGAACCGAGGCTCCACCCTATATGTTCATGGTTCTGGACATCAGGAGAGCTATGATCAAGTTGCACTGGAAAAAAATTACTGGAATGTTAAAGAATTCTGTAAAAGACAGTACAAGACTTTAAAATGGAGAAGTTGTACAACCATTTTCAAGTTTCAAGTTCAGTTCAAGTTTATTTTTAAATACAATGTGTTCTGTACTGGGGATAAAACCATAACTAAATCACAATCCCTTTCTCCTAGAAATGTCCAGTGAAGGAGACAATCTCATATTTTTAATAAAATATGTTTTGAGTACTGTGCTTGGGCAGCAATAATCCTAAGAATCTATCCCATAGCAATTTGGTCCTATTTCATGTGTGTAAATTTATTCAAATAATTCTAAAGGTATATAAGAACTAAAAAGAATCTTAGATACCACCTTTTCCAACCTTCTAGTTTCATAGATGAGGAGTCTGAGAACAGAAGTGACTTGCCCAAAGTCAAGTAGCAATTAATAACTATGGGCTGATTATTTATTAAATTAAGCATATTATAGAATAAATGCTTTACCATTTGGTAACATTTCCCACCAGGATTTTTTGAATACCTAATTATTTTTATTGGGTTGACGTTTGAAAAAGAAAATATATATACTTTTCCCTGTGTTAGTGGAAGGTTTTATTAATGTTTTGATCTAAACAACATTCACATTATTTTAGCGGAAATTACTTTTTTAAATGATATATAATCTTTGCTTAGGTTCCCTTGTTTACAATACTTGTTGTACACAAATAAGATAATTCTATTCAAATGCTTATAAAAATAACACAAGATAAGAATAAAGAAGAAAGTGCATGAAATAAGACAGAATGATGCCCAAACATTTCTAATTTTGATGAAGTCCTTTTTTTTTTTTTTTTTTTTCTTTTTGTTGCTTGTGCTTTTGGTGTAAAATCTAAAACTCCCTTGTCTACTATGAGGTCCTGAAGATATTTACTTATTTTTCTTTATAAGAATTTTATAGTATTATCTATTATATTGAAGTCATTGATGCACTTTGCATTAATTTTTGTATATGGTGAGAGATAGGATCCACATTCATTCTTTTGCACAATGATTTGCAGTTATCCCAACACTGTTTATTGAAGAGACTATTTCCCCCATTGAATGGACTTGATACTCTTGTTGAAAATCAACTAACAATAGATGTGTTCATTAATTTCTGGAATCTCAATTCTATTCCACTGGCCTATATAGCTATCCTTTTGCCAATACTACAGTTTTGATTACTGTAGCTTTGTAGTAAGTTTTGAAATCAGGAAGTGTGAGTTCTCCAACTTTGTTTTGCTTTTTCAAGATTGTTTTCACAATTCAGAATCCCTTGTAATTCCATATGAATTTGAAGATCAGCTTTTCTATTTCTACAAACAGGCTGCTAGAATTTTGATAAGGATTGCATTGAATTTGTAGAGTGCTTTAGACAGTATTGACATCTTAGGTCAATATTAAGTCTTACAATTCATAAACACGGACTATCTTTCTATTTCTTTAGGACTTCTTTAATTTCTTTCAGCAATGTTTCATACTTTTCACTACACAAGTTTTTCGCTTCCTAGGGTAAATTTATTCCTAGGAGTTTGTTTTTTTATTTCCTTTTCAAATTGTTCATTACTGGTACATAGAAACCAAACTGACTTCTAAGTGTTTATCTTGTATCCAGCAATTTTGCTGAATTCACTTAATAGCTCTAGTAGCTTTCTTGTGGATTCTTTGGGAATTTCCATATATACTTACTCATGAACTCCACAAAAAGGGATAATTTGACTTCTTCCTTTCCAGATTGGATGCCTTTATTTCTTTCTCTTGCCTGACTGCTCTGGCGAGAACTTCCAGTACAATGTTGAATAACTGTGTTGACAGTGGGCATTCTTGTCTTGTTCCTGATCTTTGGGGAAAAGCTTTCAATCTTTCACCATTGAGTATAATATTTGCTGTGGGTTTTTCATAAATTTTCTATATCATATTAAGAAAGTTGCCTTCTATTCCTAGTTTTCTGAGTGTTTTTATCATGAAAAGATGTTGAATTTTATCAAAAGCTTTTTTGCATCAATTGAGATGATTGTGTGTGTGTTTCCCTTTACTCTATTGATGTAGCGTATTACACTGATTGTTGAATCATTCTTGCATTCCTTAAATAAATCCCACTTGTTTATGTGATATAATCTTTTTAATATATTGTTGAATTCATTTGCCAGTATATTTTTGAGGATTTCTGCAACTATACTCATAAAAACATTGGTCTATAATTTTCTTTTCTTGTGTTGTCTTTATCTGGCTTTGATATCAGGAAAATGCAGGCCTTGTAGAATTAGTTAGAAAGTAATCCCTCCTCTTCTATTTTTCTGGAAGAGTTTGAGAAGGATTAGTGTTTGATATCCTTTAATATTTGATAAGAATTCAGCACTGAAAACATCCAGTCCTAGTTTGTCTTTGTTGGGAGGTTTTTGATTACTGGTTCAACCTCTTTACTTCTTATAGCTCTTTTGAGATTTTTTAATTCTTCTTCACCAGATTAAGTAATTTGAATGTTTCTAAGAATCTGTCCAATTCATCTAGGCTTTCTAAGTTTTTGGCATATAATTGTTCACAGTACTCTTTCTTAATCCTTTTATTTCTATAAGATCAGGAATAATGTTCTAAAGGCTAGCAACCTTTGGGATACTTTGGGTCCTCAACACATGGCAATGCATATGGTAGTGTCTTCTTTCTCTTCTGGGTTCTTTTGACTTCTAGCTACTGGCTGTTCATTGTGGCTTCCCTTTCCATGGCCCTCCCTATAAAGCCTATAGTAATAGGATTAAGACCCGTCCCGATTCAGTTGAGTCACACCTTAACTGAAGTATTACCTTTTCTGCATCCTATAAGGTTTGGTATATTGTGTTTTCATTTTAATTTGTCTCAAGATAATTCTTAATGTCCCTTGTGTGTTTCTTCTTTGACCCATTGGTTGTTTAATAGTGTGTTGTTTAATTTCCAAATATTTGTAAAATTTCCAGTGATCCTGTTATTGATATCTAGCTTTATTCCATTGCAGAATAATATCTTCTTTATTCCAAGAAGATGCTTTGCCTGATTTCATATTTTTAAATGGACAAAGATTTTATTTGTGGCCTAACGTGGTAAATCCTGGAAAATGTTCCATGTGCACTTGAGAAGAATCTATATTATGCTGTTGTCAGGTGGAGTGCTCTATATATTTCCATTAAGTCTAACTGGTTAATAGTGTTATACAAATCCCCTATTTTCTTATTGATCTTTAGATGTTCTATCAATTATTGAAAAGTGGTATATTGAATTCTCCAACTATTATTGTAGAATGATCTATTTCTCCCTTTAATTCTGTCCACTTTAGCTTCATATATTTTAGGGCTTTATTGTAAGGTACATACATATTGATAATTGTTATATCTTCTTTCTGGATTAAATTTTTCTTCATTATATAACACTGCTCTGTCACTTGTTATCTTTTTTGACAATTTTATTTTGTCTGAAAATAATATAGCTATTCTGGCTCTCTTTTGATTACTCTTTGCATGGAAAATTTTTCTCCACCCTTTTATTTTTTTTACTTTTCAACCTGTTTGTGTCTTTGTATCTAAAAGTCAGTCTCTTCCTCCCTGGCACCAAAAGATTACTACCAAGCACCAACTAGCAATGCAACTAGTTGACCAAAAGGGGGAAAGGGTAAAAACAAATGAGTTTATATGGCTAAGAGACTTCAAAGTGAGTCAGGAGGTCATTCCAGAGGTTACACTTATGCATGTCTCAGCAGGATCTCATTGACTGCCAAAGTAAATGTTTCCTCAAATATCAGGGCTCCTGAGGGCTCTGGAGACATCCAGACACTATAGGCAGGACAGATAGCTCAAGAGTTTGGCACCCTGTCAGTGGACCCTACTTTGGAATTTATGTTCCCAGTATGACAGAGTTGAACTCAGTTGTGGTTCCCCTACACATGGCTCTTCTGCCCCTTTCATTTGAACCTATAATTAGTACTAGAGTTGATAGGTTTACGTCCAAGAGACTTAAATCTTTGGGCTGTCCATGTGCCAGCTGGGCCCTGAATCTTAATAGCATTGCAACACCTACTCTCCAGTTCATTGCACTCACCCAGGACAACTAACAAGGAGATGATGATGAACAATGGTCATCCCAAGGAACAGAGAGTTTGCAACTGCAAGCAAGATAGTCCCATCCACCTGCTCCACAGGATCTAAGCCCCCTCTCAATTAGAGGTGGAGTGAGCATCACCATCCCAGAATCCTCAGGACTGAGGAATGAACGATGTTCTAAAGTAGACCTGCTGTTATTCTACTATAGACTTACTGTTATTCTAGCAATGGAAGAACTGTTATCATTGATGTGGAAGCAGTGGCCACTGGAAGTTCTGAGGGGAGGGAGAGGGATAAATAGGTGTAATACTGGGGCATTTTCAGGACTTGGGAATTGTCCTGAACGACATTGCAATGACAGATATAGGACATTATATATATTGTCATAGCTTACAAAATTATGTGGGAAAGGGTGTAAACTACAATGTCAACTATAATCCACGCTTAGTGGCAATGTTCTAAAATGTACTCAATTGTAACAAATGTACCACACTAATGAAGGATGTTGTTAATATGGGAAAATGTGCAAGGGGTAGGGAGCGGGGTATATGGGAATCCTCCGTATTTTTTATGTAACATTTATATAATCTAAGTAGCTTTTTAAAAAATTAAAAAATATATTATAAAATAAAATAAAGTCAGTCTCTGGTAGATAGGATATAGATGGATGATGCTTTTTCATCTAATTTGCCAATCTCTGCCTTTTAATAGGGGAGTTTAATTCATTGGCCTTTAAGATAATAACTGAGAAAGAAGGATTTACTTCTGCCATTTAGCTATTAGTTTTCTGTAGTCTTGTATGTTATTTGTTCCTCAATTAATCCATCACTGGTCTGACTGTGAGGGTATTTCATTGATTTAAATCATCAGTTAGTTGATTGTATCTATGGCTGATTACATCTATAATAGACAAAGGAGAATATCTTCAGCAATGAGAAAAGTACCATCCAATCAGTTAAAGTCCTTAAAGGAAGAACTGATGATTTCAGCAGTCAAAAAGAATTTCTCTCTCTACTTCAGCCAGCTTTTCCTGGGGAATACATCAAAAACTTCATCAGATTTCCCAACTTGCAGCCTACCCTCCAGAATTTAGAATTGCCGATTCCCATGGTTGCATGAGCCAGTTCCTACAAATCTCATTATATATATATATATACACACACACACACACACACATATATGCATCCTCTCAGTTCTATTTCTTTGAAGACCTCTGACTAATACAGATGTTAGTATCATGACTAGTACATAAAAAAGAACATTAAGGATGAAAGTTATGAGATGGTATGAAGGTTTCTGAAATTATCTAATCTGATTAGGTAAAAAGCCACCAATGCCTCTATTTCTAGTGATCAAGATGGCACTGATAGTCCATGGCCTGAATTGGAAATACAAATATGCAAAATATCACCATTACATACTGCTATTCAAATGCTTAAAAGAGGCAAGGTGCTGGGTGACACTGTATTATACCTTAACATAGTTTTGTTGAGTTGAAATCTTTAATGATATTGTAAGGTTGTTCCTAAATACAATGGATACAAGCTTCAAATTCCCAGCTCAAACACCACATGAAGGACATGAAATTTTGTATGTGTGCCCTGAAAGAAACCCTTTATTTCTTGTAGCTGCAGACTTGAGATTTCTGAAAACCAGGCCCTTAGTCTCATGGTGCAAGTGGCTGAATTACAAGGTAAACTGAATTTCCAACCTTACAGGGTATCTGATGTTAAAGTTAGGGCATTGGCTAGGGAAAAAAGGGATCCTGAAAATTGGAATGAGGACTTATGGGCTGATAATGATGACAGTGGGGGACACTGAAGATCTAGATTCTGCTGAGCCTTTTTTGTCAGATAAGCCTGTAATGATCTTCCCAAAAGAATCAGACATCCCAACTCCAGTCTACCCTGAAGAACAGCCATCCTGTGTAGACCTAAAGAGATTAATGCTGCTGTGCCTGATAAACCTGTAACTACCTCCCTAAAGTAAAAGGCCCTCACACCTCTGTCTGGATAGATTGACCCTGTTTCACCAGAGGAAACTGTAATGGAATGCCTGAGACAGTTGGCTTGCAAGACACTGCTAATCCCTCTCATTATCCACCCCCACAGGTTTCTTCCAAACCTGTAACTGGACTGAGGTCCAATAGGCCCAGAAAGATGAGGTACAAAGTGTGACACATAAGGAGGTGTGCTACACTCAAAAGAATGCATGATTTTTCCAATATATATAAAGAGATACCAGGGTAATATATGTGGGAATTGATATTAAGGGTGTGGGATAATGGTAGAAAGAACACAAAATTGGATCAGACTAAATTTATTGATATGGGACCACTAAGCAGAAATTCTGGATTTAACGTTGTAGCACAAGGGGTTACAAAAGGCTCTAACAGCTTGTTTGGGTGGTTGGATGAAACATGGACCAAAAGATGATCTATATTATCTGAAATTGAAATGCCAGAAATGCCAGAGATTGGAATGTTAGAGTGGATTTATCATGTAATACCTGATCACCCATTCCAGGAAAGTCCAGGTGACACACCTCTCACAAGGACTGTGAGAAATATATTTGTGAGAGCAGCTCCATCATCCCTAAAGAGCTCTGTGGTTACTCTTCTCTGCAGGTAAAATACTAAAGTGGGAACTGTTGATACTGAACTTAGAGCTGATCCTGGGTTGGTAAGAAACAAGTGACAGTATTTAATCACCAAAGACAATATGGGCATGGCTATACTGTAAGGAACAGAAGAGTCAAAGAGTCAGAATAGCATGACTTACAGAGACCTATGGTATTGACTAGTTGATAATGGGATACCTAAAAGTGAAAGAGATGGGCAATCTACTAATTTCTTACTTGATCTACATAAGCAGAAGAATTCTCATTCAAAGTAAACAAAAGTCTAACTTGAATTACAAAATCAGAGAGCGATAGGCCTTCAAACAATTCCCAGACTTGAGATAGTTTTCAGACTCAGAACCCCTTGAATGAAGGCGAGGCTGGGTCCCATTGGGGAAGTACCCTGCTACATGGCCAAAAATGTATTCTGTTTATCTTCCTCTGAGCCTTCCCCAAAGGGGTCAACAGCCTTTTACCAAGATAACTGTGAATTAAGGAAAAGGAAATGATCAGACATTTTGGAGATTAATACAGTGACCCTGAACTGACAGTGGTTCCAGGAGACCCAAAACATCACTGTGGTCCACCAGTCAAAGTAGGGGCTTATAGAGGACAGGGTATAAATGGAGTTTTAGTTCAGGTCTGCCTCACAATGGACTCGATGGGTCCCTGAACCCATTCTGTGGTTGTATCCCCAGTTCCAGAATGCATAATTGAAATAGACATGCTCAGCAACTGGCAGAATCCCCACACTGATTCTCTGACTTGTGAAGCAAGAGCTATTATGGTAGGAAAGGCCAAATGGAGGCCACTAGAACTGCCTCTACCTACCAAAATAGTGAAACAAAAGCAATACCACATTCCCAGAGGGGCTGCAGAAATTAGTACCACCATCAAGGACTTGAAGGATACAAGGGTATTGATTTCCAGCACACCCCACATTCAGTGCTTTTATTTTTGGTCTGTGCAAAAAACAGGTGGATCTTGGAGGATGATAGTGGGTTATCATAAACTTACTCCTGTGGTGACTCTAATTATAGCCACTATTCCAGATATGCAATGACTGCTTGAGCAAATCAACACATCCCCTGATACCTCATATGCAGCTACTGAGCTGAAAAATGCTTTTTTCTCTATACCTGTTAGTAAAGACCACCAGAAGCAGTTTGATTTCAGCTGGCAAAGCCACCAATATACCTTTACAGTCCTACCTCAGGGGTATATCAACTATCCAGCCCTGTGTCATAATCTTACCCACAGGAACCTTGGTCACCTTTCCCTTCTACAAGATATCACACTGGTCCATTATATTGATGACATTATAATGCTGGACCTGGTGAGCAAGAAGTAGCAACTACTCTAGACTTACTAGTAAAGCAGTTAACTATCAGAGGTTGGGAGATAAATCCAACAAAAATGCAGGGGCCTTCCACATCAATGAAATTTCTAGTCATCCAGTGGTGTGGAGGATGTCAATCTACCCCTTCTAAAGGATAAGCTGTTGCATCTGGCCCCTACTACAACAAAAAATGGCACAATGCCTAGGTGGCCTCTTCATATTTTGGAAGCCACCTATTCCTCATTTGGTTTGCTGTGCCAGCCCATTTTCTGAGTGACCTAAAAAATTGCTAGTTTTGGTTGGGGTCTGGAACAAAAAGAGGCTCTGCAACAGGTCCAAGCTGTCATGCAAGCTGCTCTGCCACTTGGGCCATATGATCCAGCAGATCTAGTTGCACTGGATGTTTCAGTGACAAACAGGGATGCTGTCTCGAGGTTTTGGCAGGCCCTAAAGGACACTCACAGTGCAGAACCTTAGGGTTTGGTAGCAAAGTCCTACTATCCTCTGCAGATAACTACTCTCCTATCAATAAACACTTTTTAGGCTACTATTGGGACTTAGTAGTGCCCAAACACTTAACGATGGGCCGGGTTACCATGAGTCCTGAGCTACCCATTATTAAGTGGGAGTTTTCTGACCAATCAAGCCATTAAGTTGGGCATGCACAGCAGCACTCCATCATCAAATGGAAGTGGTATACACGAGTTGAGGTTCAAGCAGACCCTGAAGGAGCAAGTAAGTTTCATGAGGAAGTGGCCCAAATGTCCGTGGCCCCCAGTCCTGACACATTACCTTCTCTTTCCCAGCCCATAGCTACGGCTACTTGGGGAATTCCCTAAAATCAGTTGACTGAGGAATAGAAAAGTCAGGCCTGGTTTACAGATGGTTCTGCATGATATAGAGATACCACCCAAAGGTGGACACCTATAGCACTACAACCTCTTTCTGGGATGCTCATGAAGGACAGTGGTGAAGGAAAACCCTCCCTGTGGGCAGAACTTTGAGCAAGGCATCTAGTTGTTCATTTTGCTTGGAAGAAAAAATGACCAGAGGTGGGTTTGCATACTGATTCATAGACCGTGGCTAATGGTTTGGCTGGATACTCATTAGAAGAAAAGTGATTAGAAAATTGGTGACAAAGAGGTCTGGGAAAGAGGCATATGGATAGACCTTTCTGAATGGGCAAAAACATGAAGATATTTGTGTCCCATGTGAATGCTCACCAGAAAGTGACATCAGCAGAGGAGGATTTTAATAATCAAGTGCATACGATGACTCATTCTGTAGATATCAGTTGGCCTCTTTCTCCAGCCACTCCTGTAATTGCCCAATAGACTCATGAACAAAGTGGCCATGGTGGTAGGGATGGAGGTATTTTATAGATTCAACAACATAGACTTCCACTCACCAAAGTTGAACTGACCAGAGCAACTGCTGAGTACTCAAACTGCCAGCAACAGAGACCAGTACTCAGACTCCAATATGATATGCACCATTCCCAGGGATGCTTAGCCTGCTACCTGGTAGCAGGGTGATTATACTGGACCATTACCATCAGGGAAGTGGCAGCGTTTTGTTCTTACTGGAATAGACACATGTTGTGTGTACAGATTTGCCTTACCCACATACAATGCTTCTGTCAAAATTATCATCGTGGACTTACAGAATGCCATATCCACCATCATGATATTCCACACAGCATTGCTTGTAATCAAGGAAATCACTCCACAGCAAATGAAGTGTGGGAATGGGCACATGCTCATGGAATTCACTGGTCTTACCATGTTCCCTGTCACACAAGGATAATGAAAAATGAAGAAGAAATCCCTCTATGAGCTTATGGGGAAATCTAAAATATTATCATGCTCAAAGCAAACCTTCCATAAAAAGAGTATACACAATATTGCAATCATGTAAGAGAAAACTAATACTCAGTGTCATCCCAAATTAAAATAGGAAATGAGATGACCGGGCAATCTATCCAAAATACTGAACCCATTTTTACTTACATCATGCCTTGCAGGAAAAGCCAACAGACATTATCAGGCCAAATGGCCTGGCTGAGGAACCACTGTGGCCACCTCAGGAAGGTGCTCAAGTGTATCTTCCTTTCCTCATAGATCACACAGAAAAGTAAAAGAGATATTCCTTCCTCCAATTATTCTCTAAAAATCAGTTTATATGAGGTGCATATAGTGCTAAATTAAACCAAAGCATTATTGCCTTATACTTGTAATTCACAGGCTTTATTATGCTAATTAATGGCTTAAGGGCTCTGGAAATTAGGATGAATGCTCATATAACTAATCATGGGTAGATGGCTGCAAAGTTTCATTCATTCACAATTAATCATTGAGCCCCTCTTCTGTGTTATGGGCAGTGGGTACATAAAAATTCCTAGGATGTAGAGCTCCCCCCACGAACTATTCAAGGTGCTCACAGTCATATGTTACTTAGTGAAAGTCCCAAAGTCCCAAAACAAAAGGAGTTTTAAATGAGAAGATTGTGAGATAAAGAGGAGAAAAACAGAATTTCCTGAAGATCTTATGGGCTAAGATGAGTAGGCACTCAAATACTTATTAATTATTAAGCAACTGATAAGGGATGGTATACCTATACTCAAGAACCTACAGAGGCAATTTCTTAACTCTGCTTCTTGGTATTCTATGACTGTAGAGTATTCAAGTGGATACGAAAATTTCCTCAAATGTTAAGAAATCCCTGGCTAGTTACAGAATAGAGAAAAAGTAAATTAATTTTTTAAACAAATCAATTTTATTGATACATATCAATAAAGCATACAATTTATCCAAAGTGCACAATCAATGGAATTTGGTATAATCACATAGTTGTGTATTCATCACTTCAATCATTATTAAAGCATTTTAATTATTTCAATAATAATAAATAAAAAACATACAAACAAATAAGAAAATTCCTCACCTCTCATTCTCTTTGTTTCCCCAGCTATACATAGCTGCTATTTCTGGCTATTCTTGCACAATAATTTATTTGTTTATTAAGCAGTTTTATTGAGATATATTCATATAAAATTTTACTCAGGTGACTTACCTGGGGGCTATGAGCACCCTGAAATCATTAAACCTCACTACCTTGCCCACTTTTCAGCTTATCTGAGTTATATAGGTTAAAGGTCCTGAACACACAACATTAACTACACTGGAATTGAGTCCCCAAAAGAGTTGAGAGAAGTGAGGAGAATGACTCCCACTTCATATTCTATTCTGATATTCTACCTTTCTACCTAAATTCATTTATGACTTAAGAAGCACTTTGATATGCTTCATTGGCATTTCTGTAAATGGTTCAGAATATTTTAACTTCACCTTTGTTGTATTTCTGACTTTTCAGAGAAGCACCAACCTACAGTTAAAAACTGAACCATAATAAATTTCTCTCTATCCCTTATAAATTTGCACATTTCAAGTCAAAATCATGGAAAACTATGTTCCCAGAATATTTCTCTCAGCTTTGCAATTTGATACCATACCTGTTAATAATCAAAAGGCTGAAATTTTCATGCATAATGGGTAGGATACTATATATATGTATGTAGGTATGTACATGCATACAAATACATGTATGCATATAGAGTCAAAGAAACCTATATCTCTGTGTGTATACATGTACATTTATTTAGAGTCAAAGTTAATTATGTCCTGATTTTTAATCATATAGTCATATATGTAGTCACATAGTGCTGATTCACTCTGTCTACAGATATATTCTCCACTCCTGGCCCTAGCCATCTGTTTTATGGTTATGTGCTAACTGGTCACACTGGAGATCAGATGACAGAATGTGGATGAATCAAACCCCTGTTACCTCTGCTACAAAGAGAACATATGCCCCAGGTAGACTGGACTTTCCATCTCCATCTTTGTAAATGAAGAGCAGCATATAATAAAATGTATGATAATTATTATTGTAGAGTAGATGTTTAATCTAATTCAGGAACTGTCATGTTGTTGAGTGCCACCATCCCCCCTTCCCTTTTTCTCAACCACTCCTACCTTTAATTTCAAGGTAAAATGCTGGGAATACATAGTCTCTCAATTTTATCATAAGCCTAAATTTAACTTCCAGAATAAGCTCTCCTCAGAGTCTCTCCAAATCTTTGTCTCAGTTTAATAAACTTAGGAAACACTGAGCTCATACCTCAATAAAATAAAAAAAAAAAAATCACAAAAATAAGGGGTTTGATTATTCATCAGGCATGTTAAGAATTATATAATAATGTTGATCAAGGTGATGGAATGAGATATTTCAAGGCCTATCACCTCACAGAAGCATTGAACAACCAGCAAGAACCGGCAGAAATCTCTTTCTCAAAGCTCCAGAAGACAGGTAAAGGACAGCAGTAATAGAGCAAGCACCAAATCAAGAAAAAGGATATTTAAAAGCAGTATGATCTCTGGCTTCCTAGCTGAACCCCTCCACCATCCCTCATCAGCTCAGCACAGAGCTGGCCCATGCTTCTAGTATGTGAGTCCCTGGCCCCTGTTTCAGAAGGAGTAGACATACAGGCAGAGGTCTGAAGGATTCACTGTGTGGAATTTGCCCTGTATAGAAGGCAGCTCACAGAGCTCTCCTACAGAACACTGTGGGAGGGCAGTCAAGTGGTCGTCTGGGACAAGGGATTGTTGGTTGTAGGAAATACAGTGCAGTGCCCAGGACAGTGAGGAAAATGTTTCCTTAAGAAGACGGGACATTCCCATCTTTGTAAAAGGGGATGGCTCAGACAAGATGCATGTGCAGAACAGATCAAGAATATCACCTGGGAAGCGGCTGTGGCTCAATCAGTAGGGCTCCCGTTTTACCATATGGGAGGCCCCGGGTTTGGTTCCCGGGGCCTCCTGGTGAAGGCAAGCCCGCCTGCACGGCGTGGTTAGCTGACCCAGCGAGCACAAGCAGCAAGGGGGGGATAAATGAATAAATAAATAAAATCTTTAAAAAAAAAAAAAAAAAAAGAATATCACCAGGCTTTGACCTGGAGCTATTCTCATACAACCAATTGTATGGATAAGCACTAAAAGAGTGTACTTACACAGGTCAATCTGCAATGATTGGAAAAGGTGTTTTCATTATCCTTCTATTTTGTTGTTGTTGTTGTTAGCTCCTAGCAATCAAAGAAAGCACTGTGATAACACTAGGTGGATTCAAGAGTAAGGGAAAGACACCTCAGTGTCTAAATTTCAATTATACCACATTAAAACATCAAAATGTCCAGTTTTCAACAAAAGGTTACAAAGAATACAAAGGAACAGGAAGTGATGGCCCAGGCAAAGAGAAGATTAAAGCATTAGAAATTATCAAGGAGGAGGACCAGAAGTGGAATATATCAGAAAAAGACATTTTAAAAATGGTCCTAAATATGTTCAAAGAGCTAAAGGAAAACATGAACAAAGAACTAAAGGAAATCAGGAAAATGATAGCTGAACATAAAGAAAATATCAATAAAGAGGTGAATATGAAAAGGAACAAACAGAGCTGAAGACCACAATAACAGAAATTAAGCATTCCCTAGAGGGGTTCAAGAGCAGACTGGAACTGGCAGAAAAAAAAGAGAACTTGAAGATAAGGCAATTGAAATCAGGTAGTGTGAGGAACAGAAAAGGAAAGAATGAACAAAAGTGAACAGAGGCTGAAGAACCTGTGGGACACCATCAAGTGTGCCAATATACACATTCTGGGAGTCCCAGAAAGAGAAGAAAGGAAGGGAAGGAGAGAATATTCAAGTATATAATGGCTGAAAACTTTCCAAATCTAACAAAAGACATGCATATATACACCTATGATGGACTCCAAACAGGACAAATCCAAATAGACCCATGCCTCAGAATATTATAATCAAACTGTCAAATGCCAAAGATAAAGAGAGAATTCTGAAAGCCACAAGAGAGAGCAATGTGTCATGTACAAAGAAGCCTCAATGAGATTAAATACTGATATTCATTGGAAACCATGACGGCAAAAAGGCAATGGGATGACATATTTAATGTGCTGGGGAAAAAACGGCAACCAAGAATTCTATATCAAACAAAATGAGGGGGAAATTAAGACATTCCCAGATAAACAAAAGCTGAGGGAGTTCATCACCACTATACCTGCCCTACAAGTGATGCTAAATAGAGTTCCACAGGTTGAAAGGAAAGGACAATAGATCAAAACAGCATGAATAAATTAAAATCTCTGGTGATGGTAATGATACTGGTGAATATAAATACCAGTACTATCCTATTTTTGGTTTGTAACTTTTTACTTCCTACAGTATCTAAAAGGAAACATACAAAATATAATGCTAAATCCGTGATTTTGGATTCATAATGGATAAATATTTAATTTGTGTCAAGAACTATATAAAGGTGGAGGAATAGAGGGGTATAGCAACAAAATTTGTATATGCTATTGAAGTAAAGTTGATATCAAAGCAAACAAGATTTGTCTAGATTTAGGATATGAAATTTAAGCTCTACAGTTAAATAGAAAATATCAAAGAATATGCAAACTCATAGAGACAGAAACTAGAGTACAGGTTGCCAGGGTTGGGGAGCAGGGGGAAGTTAATGTATTATAGATGCAGGGTTTCTGTTTGGGTAGATGGGCAAGTTTGAGATTTGGAAGCTGCTGAGGGTATCACAATATTATGAACGTGATTAATCCCATTGAATAGCATGCTTGGGAGTGTTTAGATTGGAACGTTTATGTTACATATTTTCCCACACTAAAAAAAAAAAAAAAAAATGAGGACATGCAAATAAAGAGACAATGACAATTAAATGCATGATTTTGGATGGGATCTAGCAAGGGAGGAGAAAAGGCTCTAATAGACATTATTGGGACATATGAAAAAGTTGTATTACAGTTTGTAAGCTTTATATCAATGTTAAATTTCTTGACTTTGATAACTGCCTTTATGAGGTTACATAAGTGAATATCCTTGCTCTTAGGAAATGTACATGGCAGTATTAAGTGTTCAGGGAGCACGCTGTATACAACGTACACTAAAAGAAATGGATGGATAGATACAGATGGACAGACAGGTTGACGGATGGATGGAATGATATGGCAAATGCAGGTGCAAATATTGGTAAGTCAGGGTATCTGGTGGGATAGGGATGTGTTGGAGTTTTCTGTATGAGGTTTATATTTTTTTGTCACTGCCCTGTAAGTTTGAAAGTATTTCAAATAAAAAGTTTTTTTAAAAAAGATTATTTAACAAAGACTTGAAGTTTTATATTTAGAAGGGACTTTAAAGATCATTTATCTAGGACCTTCTTTTTAGAGAATTCAAATACGGAATTGGTACCAATTCAATCTTTTTTATACAATTTACTAAATTATAAAGCAAAATACAACAACACAAAATCCAAAGAACCTTCCAGCTGGTAAATACTGATTTTTAAAAATAAAATAAAAATCATAACCTGTTCTTCTTGAAGACTGACAATACTAAGTACACCTATTTCTGGCTACCACTGAAGTGGAAAGAATCACAAGCATTTGCCTACTTATCTTACATATTGCATCAAAGAAAACTTTTACAATTGGCTAGGTACTAGACCAACAACTATCTCAAGTAAATGCCAAGAGCCAGGTCAGTGCAGACTCAGCAACAACAATAACAAAAAATCACTGAAGAAGAAATACTCCTGGGAAGAGCCATTCCCTAGAACTTACCATCCAAATACTTTTGGAGGCATACTTAAACATAGAAGCAGTATTTGAGAAACCACAACCAGTCTGATTCATGCAGAAAAACCCCCCAAGCAGAACATTTACATTAATAGTGTTGATTGTATATTTCATATTTGTATAAACATATATTACATGTTTTTTATTCATTTTAATGTTTTAGTATTTTTATGGTGTGATATCTGTTTCCAGAAGCAAAATCTCATTATATGACAATAAGGCCAACAGGATATAGGATTTTAATTTACAATGACCTGTCAAAGGGCTATGACTTGGAACCAATTGGTAATAAGCTTCCTGTACTTCAGAAATCAAAATAAAACATCCTATTTATCAGAGCACTTATTTCTGCAATGTAAGTTAATATTAAGGAAATCATTTCAATCTGATGATGTAAAGAATATTCATGATTCAGCATTTTGTAGGATCACTACAGGTCTAGTATTTCAAAAGGTAAAGACTGGAAAATCTGCAAAGTTAAAACAAAAAAACAAAACAAAAAAACTTCCAGCTGACCATGCAAAGTAATTCAGTAATAGCAACTTTTGAGTACCTGACAATTTTGGAAGGATTCATTATTAAACTGCAAGACTCTGGCAGCTAAGCACAGAAGTGGTTCCTTTAGGCACTGGACTCTTATTCCAAATTTGTAACTCAAAGATTTTAGTTACAAACCCCTTCTTGCCATATTTTAATTAATCTACTTTACCAGAAATAAGTATTAGTCAGTATTTTTAAACCCCTGTACCTCTCTTCCCTCCATGATTAGCTTTTCCCCATCTCAACGCATAAAAACCACCAGCTTTCCTTAGGATTACTATGAGTTCCTTACTTCACCTACCAACCCACTAGTAAGGCTGTTAAACTTTTATATTTCTTAAAATCTTTCAAAAAGTCCCCTCTTCCTAACTTTCCCCGAAGAACTATTTCGCAAACACCATTTCTCCAAAATATACACCTGCCCCATTATGTTGCCTACCCTAAAGGTGTTAATCCTTTTTTCTCATTTTTCCTCTTCACACAAGTATCCCAACGACGTAGATAGCTAGATCTAACACTCAGATCCACAGCCTTGGCTCTAAGGCCCCCATAAATTCACTCATCCTAAATTGTAACTGTTGCATGAAAGACAATAAGCTCCCTCTTTATGTCCAGCTAATTCCCTCATGTCTCTCTTGCTGAGTACTCATTATAAAGCAAGCACTAGGCAAGGCCCTGTGCACGGAGGGAAGAAGAAATACAAAGACATATAAGAAGTAAGTTTCGTATGATTTTTGTACTTAAAAGTTAATTTTATAAAATCATCACCTCTCCTCATCTTCTGCCTAATCCAGCTTGCTCCAGTTTGCCTTTTGCCTGTCTTGACCCACATTCTTACAGATATTCATCACTTTCACTTGGACTGATGCATATACACTAACCCACTCCCATCTCCACACCTAACCCTTTAATTCATCTCCCACCTTTCACTGCAGTGATCTTTCTAATGTACAAAGTCAACCATGCCTTTCCCTACTTAAAACCCCTTGCAATGACTGAAAGCTTGCAGAAAAAAATGTGCAAACTCCTAAGTCTAGCACAAAGAAACCTTCCTGATCTGCCCCTCCTTATCAAGCATCAACAATATTAAACTACTTTGAAATTTGCAAAATATATCATGTTTTTCTCCCCACTGTGCCTGCCTGCTGCCTTCCACATCTGCCCCTTCCTCTGCTAACAAAGACTAAAACTTCAAAACTCAGATAAAGCTTCATCTCCTCCCAGCAGCATCACCTAACTTACCTTTGGAAACCAGGTGCCCCTCACTTGCATCCATAGTGCTCTATTCATATATTCATACCTCTATCACAGTGCTTCTCTCACTGCATTATAAGGTTGGTTTACATGTCCATCTCCCTGACTGGAATGAAGGTTCCCTGAGAGAACCCAAATGATAAGCATAGTGCCTAGCATAGAGCAAAGAATCCTTACAAGATTCTTTAGGAAAAGAAATTTGGACCACGAATTTGTCAGAAAATTGAAAAAAGGACTTAAGCTGGGAAAATTACCATATATTTTAACTAGTCTAGACTAACCTAAAATGCCTAAATGTACATTCAATCACCAACCTTTTGTTATCATGATTTTGAGTCTGAAGATTAATGATCTGCCTTATCTTTCTTGCATAATGCATCAGCTATGATGCCCATTTTGGCTTTCTTACAAGTGGAATGAAAACTAAAGAGAATGCACTTGTAAAACAATTTGAGTAGCAAATCTTTCTAGATTTTTTATTCAAACAGTTTTAGTCATACATATCACCCTCATCTAATTCAACTGCAAGATTTTTAAGTGACATCTTTATCACGCCTCCAAAGAATTATTTTTATGGAAGAAAATCCTTTCTTCTCATCTCATATTTCATTAATTTACATATATTTAATAAATACATACTAAGACAAGTAAAACGGTCTAAGAATGTACATAACCAACTCATAGTTTACATACAATTCAATTCAGTGAGCATACTCTTAAAAATAGTCTGAGCCAGAATCATTCAGATAGGCATCAGTCATTATGTTTATCCAGCAAATGGAAAGCATCAATTAATTCAGCTAGTTAGTTAAATAGAAGCTGGTTAAAAGCTTCTGGGGTAAATGCTTACTGAGAGAAGAGAGGGAAAGAAAAAGAAAGAATGGTAAAGGATGGATTTTCCTCAGCCTTCCATAACTAACATATAGTAGGGTGGTACTACAGTAAAAAACAAAGTTATCTAGCTGTTAAAATTCTTTAATGAGGTAATTCTTCACAACTTTGAATTAGGCAATAGTTTCTTAGATACAACAACAAAAGCAATGGCAACTTGTGTTAGTGAGGGTCCTCCAGAGAAACATTCTTTGCATGTAGATATCCAGTTGCCCCAGCACCATTTGTGTGTGTGTGTGTGTGTGTGTGTGATGATATCATTGCCAATGGAATGTGTGCTTGTGTATTCTCATGATTTTAAAATGTTTGGTTGCAATTCCTAATATCAAGAGATACAGCCCACATTAACAAAATGTCTTTAGAATCATCAATATATTTTAAGAATTCAAAGAGTTCCTGATAATAAAACTGAGAATTCTTGCTCCATCATCTCCTTCAGTCCCATGGCTTTAGACATGATCTTATTTCATGCAGGTCCCCCCTCTAAATCCCCAAATCAAATATTCAATTATGTACTAAGCATCTCTACTTTGATATTTTTTATCTCTATGGAGATATAATTCACATACCATACAGTACACATTTAAAATATACAACTCAATGGGTTCAGGCATTTTTAAAGAGTTGTGCAACCATCATCACAAACAATTTTTAAATACTTTTTGTACTCCCAAAAGAAACTCTGTACCTGTTAGGAGTAACTCCCATTTCCCCCAACCTGGTCCCACTCCGGCCCTCAGCAATCACTAATCTATTTTTTGTCTCTATAGATTTGGCTAGTGGAGACATTTCATATAAGTGGAATCATACAATGTGTAATATTTTGTGACTGGCTTATTTCACTAAGGTTTTATGGAAGTTAATTTATGCTGTAGGATTTCATACTCTTTTTCTTTTTTAACATAGGTTCTTACATGTATGAATTTTCCTTTAATCACTATTTTCACTACATCTTATAGGTTTTGGCATGCTGTGCTTTCATTTACTTCGATCTCAAAATATTTTCTAAATTCTCTCTTTGTTTCTTCTTATACCAGCGGGATATTTAGGAGTATGTTGTTTTGATTTCCAAAAACTTGTGAATTTCTAAATTTTCCTTTTTTTACTGTTTTTTCTTTCATTTCATTGTATTTGGAGAATGTGCTTTCTGTGGTTTCACTCCTTCTAAATGTATTCAGACTTGTTTTGCGTCCTATTAAGTGGTCTGTCCTAAGGAATGTTTCATTAGCATTTGAGAAAAAAATGTGTATTCTGCTATTGTGTTAAGTATTCTACAAATTTCTGTTATGTCTAATAAGTTTACGGTGTTGATCAAATCTTCTACTTCCTTGTTGATCTTCTCTCTAGGTGTTCTATTTCGTTATTGAAAGTGGCATATTGAAAAACAAATTCTTTAATGACACCCTAGTTTGCATAAAATTTCAAACTCCTTAGTACACAAGACCCTCCTTGAACTATTACATTCTATCTCTCTTTCTTACACACACACACACACACACAGTGATAGTTTATAGTTATTTTATGAATCCCCAAAAGAAAAAGATTATGTTCTTGAACTAATCCATACATGTGGAGTGGAGCCCTTTGATTGGACTACATCAGTGAGTGACTCAGGTTTGGTCTCTGCCCTCTTACTGGAGCTTTATATAAATGGAGACACAAAGAACACACAGAGAAAAGAAGGTGCCATTTTTTACTCTGCCATGTGAGAGAGAACTCAAGTATCAACAGCAGCCAAAGTTTAAGCACAAAGCTCCCAAGAGGCTGGGTCCATGGAGTAGCTCAAGGCTGAAGAGACAAGCCATATGCCTCATAGCACATAGCTGTACTGAGGAAGAAAGGAGAACAGCAAGATAGCAAGAGGAGGCCTGGACAGAGACAAGCCCTATGCCTGGTTGCCCACCACTGAGCTCCAGGAGATGGAGGAGTAGGTAGGGACCTCACCATCTTCGCCACGTGGCAGGACTCCAGCATCACCAGTAGCTAACTTTATTAAGAAAGCATCACTGATGATGCTTTGATTTGGGTGCATTCATTTCACCCTTGTAATGGGTTGAATAGTGTCTCCCCAAATTCAAGTCCATATGGATCCACAACACGTGACCTTAGTTAGAAATCAAGTCTTTGCAGACATAATAGATAAGATCTCCAATGAAATCATCCAGAATTTAGAGTGGACCCTAAATTCAGTGACTGGTATACTTATAAGAGGAGAGGACACAGAGATTAAAAAGCAATGGGAAGATAGAGGCACAGATTGGAGGTATGCTGCCACAAGCTGTGAAATACCAGGAGCTATTAGGAGTTGAAAGAGTTAAGAAAGTTTCTCTGCTAGAGCCTGGAGAGGGAGCCTGGGACTGCCCATACCTTGATATCAAATTTCTGGCCTCCAGAACTATGAGAAAGTAGGTTTCTATTGCCTTAAGACATATGGTTTTTGGTAATTTGTTACAGTAGCCCTAGGAAACTAATACAACTCTCAAAAAGTGTCCTAGTTGAACAATAAATTACATGGTCACCCTATGCACTGAGTAATACAAAACAGACAAGGCATTGGTCTATACCCTTATTTAAAAAACACACACACAGACTATATAATTTCTCAACTATGTGTGATTGCTACTAGCCACCCTTTTATTCTCAAAAAAAGTTAAAATTTGGATGATAAATTACATATCATTACCTTATGGAAACAGCACTTATCACACTATACTGTACATATTTCCTTCCCTATCTATCTCCTTCACAAGACTATAAATTTCTTGAGGAACAAGGGCTTATCCTATTCAACTTAATATCCAGACAGCATAGCCCAAAGCTCAACACATATTAAGCATATTCAATAATGTTTATTGATTCTCATCAATCAATTCAAAAGACAATGTTCTCTAAATAGTCAAAGCATAACCAGTTTTATAAACACCTGAATAATAGGTGATTTATCAGTCTTTACTAATGTCTATACAATTATAGAATGTTATAATCATATTCATCTCACAATGAAAATTATCATCAGTAGAAATAATTTGACATATTGGCTCAATTCATCCAAATAACATAACAACCTATCATATTAAATCATATATTTTTGCCAACATCCTTCTGAAAGATGTTTTTATTATATCCATTTTAGAAATGGAAAAACAACTTTCATGTACCACTTTTTAAATTAAGAGGATATTATAAGGGACCCTGAAAATATTAAGGTAATTCTTTTACTTCAATGTCTACATTGCTTTTTACTGAATTCTTTTTTATGTCTCCAGAAATATACATACACTCAAATATAGTTATTGCACTTTTATTTAAAAAGAAAAATATAGAAAATCACTTTGCCATTGTCTTCCTGACAGTGTCATTAAGAATTACATTTGCCTGGGGAAGATGATATACATTTTGTACTTAAGCCAATTTACATGAACAAGTAAAGCCATTTCAAATTTTAGTCTAGTAACAACTGACAGAAATCATCCAGAGTGTGTTATTCTGAGAGGAAACATACAGCCATAAATTATGATCTCAGGACCTCAGATTATTCGTTCCCATGCAGTTTATTACAAATTACTTACAAGTCACTGAGAAAAATGGAAAACTGTTTTCTGGATGAACAAAAGTCATACTCAGCAATAGCCTGATTAGAGAATGAGACAACCAACTACCAAAATAATTACAAAATTGTAGCTTAGCTCTGAAAGTAAAACCAAGCACATTTCTAAACTCAATATTAAGGGGGTAAAATGATGCCGAAAAAGTCATTTCTCTCTATTCACTAAAAAGAACAAAAGGAACCACATTTTAGTAAGCCAGTCAGGAAAAGAAAGAGGATAAAGAGACTAAATGGTAAGAAATAGTTAAACTGCTTTTTTAAATTAAATTTTCAATAATTTTCATTATAGCAATATAGATGTGCTCTCACACTTAAGTTAACCAAAGTTATGACAAGTAACTGCAATTTCTAAATAAGTAGCTTTACAAGTTTCTGATGGAGCCTTAATTTTTACATTTTCTCATAACTAATTACAAGCTTGGGCGATCACTCAAAGCAGAAATAAAGTTAAGGCAAAATGAATATTCTCCCCCCTTCAATCCTCACAGCAGTATCTCACATAACCATACTTTAATGACTGTTTCTGGTTACTTATGAACTCTCATTACCTTACAGGGCAATAGATTGTGATTTCTCAAATGAAAGAGAGCACATACAGCTCAGCAAGACAGAACAGTGGCCAGAATAAATTACAATCTGTAATGGAGTCACTGAGCTCTCATTCATAACTACTAACTTGAAGGATTTTATCTATAAATAAATTATACAAACTTTATGTACAAATATTATCACCATCACCCCAACTTGGACCTTCAGCTGGGGATGGGGGGCATGGGTGATAGACTACAAAGATTACTACAAAGACTAACACTGACTGTATGCCTACTATGTGCCAGTCCTAGAGATACAACTATAACACAAAGTCCCTGTCCTCCCAGTTTAATAACCTTTCTGAAGATCATATGTCAAGCTCTGAGCCCAAGTTTGTCTGACTCTAAACTATGTGCTCTTTCACTACAACACAGCTGCTCCAAGTAGAGGAACTCCTTCAGCAGGTCTTCTAAGAATGAGACAGAAGAATTGGGTTCTCCACTAATACATATAGAAAAAATGAATTTTCTCTCTGAAACAGCTTCAGAGAATGCAACTGAATAAGAAAACCTGACTAAAATATTAAATACAGGACATGAGGAAAAAGGCACCTTAAAAATGTTTCATATCGATAAACCAGACACAGAAGGATAAATATTGTAAGGTAGCACTTATATGAAATATCTAGAATAAGCAAATTCATAGTGACAGAAGTAGATTAAAGTTTACTAGGGGTGTAAAGGGGTATGGAAGGGGCATTGGGGAGTTATTGCTTAATGGGTACAGAGTTTCTGTTCTGGGTGATGACAAAGTTTTTGTAATGGATGGTGGTGATGGTAGCACATATCACTGTAAAAGTAATTAATGCCACTGGTACACTTAAAAGTGGTTAAAATGGCAAATCTTATATTAAATATAAGTTACCACAATTGAAAAAATTTCTTATCAATATTGTTTATTTCTATTATTCTCCAGTAAGAGGGATCAACTCTACTTAGTCAACAGCTCCCTTTCTAGATTAAGGGTAAGAATGTGACTAGACACTAAGAACCAAAACCAGGTAACTCCAAACTGAAACTCTTCTAATCACTACTGCAGCAATGGGGCAATGTCCTGAAAGTGCTCCAGTTCCTTAAAGATGTCTCTCACAAAACTCATTATTCAGAGAAGAAACCGGCAAAATAAAGATTTGACAAGCATAGTCTCCAATGGAAAAAATTTTCAATGGAAATTCTCATCTCAAATTTGGTTGGGTGAATAATTAGCTAAGAAAGCTGTCAGTGCCTCAAAACACTTAGGAAGACAAATTTATATAATCATTCCAATCACAATCAGTAAAAATATATATTTTTTCCCTTTAACTCCAATTGTCTTTTTCAATATAACCAATTTATAGAAAGGAGACAAAATTTTAAATATTTAATTGTTAAGATTGACTTTTTCCATTTAAGTAACCCTAAAATTATATGCAACCATCTAAGTATGATTACTATAAAACTCAGTATTCTATCAAATACAAATAGAATTTATTAGCCATATTATTGTAAGGTATTTCAGTATATCTAGGAAAAAATGATAATGCAACACAAGATTACATATTAAGGAAATTTAATTAGGGCGTCACCATAGTTTATAATATTCCAGAATTGCTTAAAACTATAAAATTAGAGTTAGTTTATCTAATTAGATCTGAAACAACACTTTAAAATTCTAATTTCAGAAAACTCTGTCACTGGTAAAAAAATATCTTTCTCATCATTTCATACATTATAGTATGATCTACCAAAGATTTTCAAAGGTGGAACATTATCCAATGCATGAGTGGAACTGACACAGCTTCAGCTAAAAATATTATATATTACCATATAATCTAAGCATACATCAAATGAATCTCTTTTCAGCTAATACTTTTGTTAAGAACAACAGGAAGCTACATATTGGTTTGAGTTTTGGAACAGGAAGCATATTCAGAAGGACAATGTGGAGGCCTAGACCTCAAAATCCTGTTTTTAAGTGTGTGCCTGCAAGTTTTTTCATAGAAATTACATGCTGACACCCTTATTCTCTCAGCTGGAGAGATGGGAAGCCTGTTGAGACTCAACAACCTAATAGATAAAAAAGACAGACATAGTCATACATGGTTTTCTTTACCAAATATTTATTATTTTTACTGACCACTCATTAAAATATTTTTCCTTTCAAATCCAGAAAATATACCCAGTTTTTAAAAGCATATTTTAAGTAACACATTAGGATATTATGTACACAATGGCAACTCAAGGGGAAAAAAAATCTAACACCCATGCAAATGTTATAATCATAATTTCATAAATACATTGGAAGGTCTTCTCCCTCTCTAACAGACAATACTTATAAGCTCAGCCACAAGTGTGGGATCAGTTTGTTCTAAGATAAAAAAAATATACATGTGCATTTAATATAATTAACTGTCAAAGTTTACCCATTTTCTTAGACTAATACTTTCTTCAGTGTTATATAAATTTAAACTCTTCTAATAAGATTTTATACTCATCTAATAAGATTGTGTGTGTGTGTGTGTGTGTGTGCCCATGTTGTCCTTCAGATGAAATTACATTAAAAAATTAAATATTAGAAATTTGGACGGCATAAAAAAAATGTTTTGTCAAATTCCTTAAGTTGTGACCCCCCACCATTTAAAGAAATCACACATGGTCTTATAGGAAAATTAGAAAAGTGTAAAAAACTATTTTTAACATCTTTTTTATTCCCTCTACCCAGAGATTACCAAAGTTAAGATTTTGATGTACTTGCTTTCAATATTTGTTCAAAGTGCAAATACACATACTTTTAAAATAAAATTGTGATGAAAATGTCTATTAAGACATTTATCTAGCCTTTTTACACTATAATATATTAGGAAGTGTTTTTCGTGTCTTTTAGAAGAGAACATGATTGATAACTTTATTCTATTCCAACATATGCACACATCATAGTGGATTTAATAAACATTCCCTATTATTGGATATATAAGTTATTTAAACTTTCTACTAATATAAATGATACCTTGATATCATTTCCTTACTAACACTCACTGACACAGAAGACAATAAATAATACTCAGATTTATGTCTAAATAAGGCCTAAAAGCACATGAAAACATTCAACCTCACCAACAAATCAACAAAATACACAGAAATTTTCAGACCATTTTTCACCTACTAAATTGAAAACTATAATGCATTTAAAATAATATTAAGTGCCAGTGCACAGATTGTGGAAAAGCATTCCAATGCAATGCTAATTACAAACCTTCTGAACAATTTGGTAGTATGTATTGAAAGGCCTTAAATATTTTAGTAAATAATATCATTCTTTAGAATCTATCTTTAAAAATCATGGATAATCCTAGATGCTGAACAAAATTTATATATAGGATTAATTTCCTTTTAATGTTAATTTAGTGTTATATAAATGTATCAAAATTCAAAAAAGACCTGATGTAGGTTATCATTCTTGAGTTTTGCTTTCCCTATTACATCACAAATTTTAATTTCTGATAGATCTTCATTTTCCATAATGTGTGTGTGTTTGTTTGCTTTTCTGTTTTGGTGGTTAATGCTTAATCTTAAAATTTCTAAGAGGAAATGGGGCACTGAGCATAGCATGTTGCATAATAAATGTCATACAACTTAAATCACTGCATTTTATTATTTCACCTATAGAACAAACTTTAAAAATAAACATGCTTTATGTAATGGTACACACAATGCTAGTCAAACACCCTATAATAATTTTTGCCATTTCCCCATGAGGAATGGGTTCTTTAAACAAAAAAAATATTTTTTATAGCAGCTGATTCACAATGAAGAGTGTGGAAGCACATCTTTTCCTTCCTTTTAGAAACAACTGTGTGTACTCATTGTATATGAAGCAAATATTTAGTAAAGGAACCCTTTTGATATGGTATGGCACCACAAGTAGATCTTAAAAAAAACAAAAACAAACAAAAAAACCTAGCAGATACACCTGCTTTTCCTTCTCCTCTACTGAAATTCTTAATAATGGAAGAAAAATTCCTCTAATGCCTGAAAAAGCACCTCTGACTCTGTTCTATTTAAAATCCTTATATTCGAGATAAGACAAATTTCCCTGTTATGAATGTACCCTCCATGAAGCTTAATACTGATATATTTTTGAAACAGGCTAGAAGTAAAAAAATAATTTTTGGAGGAGAAATCTCAAGTGGAAGAAAAAAAAAACCCTTCTCATTGTACAGTAACAAACCCAAGGCACAAGGCCACTCAGTTTTCATGGCCAGGCCAGTCCAAATGTGTCAGGGGAAAACATCAAATATGTACTCTGAAGCCTCTCACCTGGTCATTCCTGGAAAGAGGCCCCCACGGTCATGACTGGGTTTCCCTTTTTTTTTTTTTTTTTTTTTTTTAAAAGATTTTATTTATTTATTCATTTATCCCCCCCTTGCTGCTTGTGCTCGCTGGGTCAGCTAACCACGCCGTGCGGGCAGGCTTGCCTTCACCAGGAGGCCCCGGGAACCGAACCCGGGGCCTCCCATATGGTAAAGGGGAGCCCTACTGATTGAGCCACAGCGGCTTCCCATGGGTTTACCTTTTTGACTCTTGTCAGCTAATATGTGCCCCAATCTCGCCAACCATGTTTCGGATGGTATATAATATAATTTGGAAGATTAGCTTTTCCCAGCACAAAACTCAGTATCTGACTTAATAAAGAAGGAAGAATACTAGCATGTCTGTGAGCAATTTCATTTAAAACCAATTCCCATACATAAATGTATGTGAAGCAGTTTTAACTCCATGGACAAACATTTTCTTAAATCCCTATGAAATTCATTAAATAAGCAAAAAACAAAACTTCCTCTTCCTGAAACATAAAATGTCCAGATATCTTTATACTCCCCCTATCTTATCATTCTCTTTGTAAGGATAGATGTCTAAGAAAGAAATAACTAGTTAGGCAGAAAACTTAGGAATTGTGCAAAAAATTATCAATATATCCATCTTGCTGAGTTGTGCTGCAAAACTATTTCTAGAACAAAAGTGAGAGAAGCAATTAATATGTCAGCAACTATATTACAAAACATTTCTTTTTTATTCTTAGGTTCCTCAGAAGAATGTTTTAATATATAATTCAACCCATACTTTCAGAAGTCAAGTTGTGAGGTCCCACCTCAATCAAGATGGCAGAGTGTGACATTCCAGGGCTCCATCCCCCCACAGAGGTTTGAACAACCCACAAGAACTGGCAAAAACATCTTCTTAAAGATCCAGGAAATGGTTAAAGGGACTGCAGTTAACATGGCAAACACTGAATTGAGAAAAAGGCCACTTAAAAGTGGTAGGATCTCACAGAGAGTTGCCCAGTAAATGGACATGAGGATGGCAAGAACAGTTGGGGTGGGGACGGGGGGATTGACGATGTTCTTTCATAATTTGTTAACAAATGTTTCACAACAATGCAAAGTATTTGTGGCGGGGTGATGTATGGGAGCCCTGTATGATGTTATGCATGTTTGTTTTGTAAGTTCACAATGTTTACTAAACACTTATTGCTTTTGTATGTTCATGTATGAATGATATACTTCAATAAATTGTTTTTAAAATGGAAAAAAAAAAAGTGGTAGGATCTCATGGTTCCCTGGCTGGCCCCTTCCCCACCCCCTCACCAACACCCTGAGGAACCAAACTACATTCCCAGTGCAGATCCCTGGTCCCAGTTTCAAAGGAAACAGAGTAACTCTCGTACACATACTGTCTGATTGTGGCTTGAAGGATTCACTGTCCCAGTGAGGCAGGTTAGTTTTAGGAAAAGGGAATATGAGTCTAAGACACCTGGCAAAAAAAACATGGCTATGAAACAGGTGGCCATGGAACCCCACATGGAAACCCCCTGAGGGAAAGACTGCCACCAAGAAGGCCACCAGAAGGGTCCTGGGAGAACCCCATTTGAAACGAGATTGGAACAAGCTCTCAATTCAGGGTCAAGAGAAAGCCCCAGGTACCCTCAAGGAGCCTCACCATTGGCCCCTGGTAACTAACAGGTGGGGTAACCAATCAGAAGAGCAAATAGCTGGGGGCCCTCCCCCAACATTTGGAAAGGGAGTAAATAATAGCTTGATAAAGATAGCCCCATAAGCCCAAAACACTCTCTCTGTCTAGAGGAGCCCGCATCAATATCTCAGTATGTAATCCTGTTCACTTCTCCCATTTCTCAAACTACTGGCCTGACTACACTGGCATGTTCTTAAATTCGTTTATGTAACATAACCAAGAAACCCAGAGGAATCCATCATCCCCTGACTTCACCAGAGCTTGCCCTGTATGTACAAGGCAGCTCCTCTGGGAGAGCAGTCAAGGCTAGCTGTCTGGGACAAGGGATTGCAAGCTGTAGGAAATACACTGCAGTATCCAGGACAAAACTGTTTGCTAGGGAAGAGGGAAAATAGTTATCCATGTGAAAGGGGAAATTCCTAGGATCACATGTGCATACCCAAGAAAGGATCAGGGAAGCCTGGGGCTATTCTCTAAACTCATTTAACAGAAAAGTCCTGAAGGAGAGCACTTACTTGCACAGGTCAATCTGAAAAGACTGGGAAAGGTGTTTTCCCATTTTCTTTTTTTTTTTTTTTTTTTTTTTTTTTTTTTTTTTTTTTTTTTTTTTGTTAACTCCTAGCATTCAAGAAAAGCTGTATCATAATATTAGGTGGATACAAGCTTAAGGAACAGGTGTCTCAGAGTCTAAATTCCAGCAATAATACTCTAAAAAATCAAAATGTCCAGTTGCAACACCAGATTACAAAACCTGTAAAGAAAGAGGGAGCAATGGCCCAGGCCAAAGAGAAGACCAAAGCATTAAAATCATTAATGAGGAGGATCAGACCTGGGCCACTCCACACAAAAACTTTTTTTAAAAATGGTCCTTGCCTTACTAAAAAGGCTTACTAAAAACAGAGCTTGGGGGTGGTTCATGTTTTATGGACAAAGGCTCCTCTTCCCCAGGAATATTTTGTCTTTGTTTAGATTTTAAACCTTTAATTTTCCCCAAGGTACCTAACTTCCCTCCCCACTTTTAAAATAAATAATAGCATCATTTAAAAAAAGTTTTTTTTTAAAATGGTCCTAAATATGCTCAAAAGAGCTAAGCAAAAGCATGGAAAAAGAACTAAATGAAACTAGGAAAACAAAAGATGAACAAAAAGAAAATATCAATGAAGAGATGGAAATTATGAAAAGGAATCAAACAGAGCTGAAGACCATAGTAAGAGAAATCAAAAGTTCTTCAGAGGAGTTCAACAGCAGATTGGAACTGGCAGAAGCTTGAAGACAAGGCAATTGAAATCATCCAGTCTGAGGAGCAGAAAGAAGAAAGAATGAAAAACAGTGAACAGAGCCCAAGGAATCTGTGGAATACCATCAAGTGTACCAACACACACATTGTGGGAGTCCCAGAAGAAGAAAGAAAGGGGCAGAGAGACTATTCAAAGAAATAATGGCTAAAAACTTCCCAAATTTAACAAAAGATGTAAATATACACACCCAAGATGTTCAATGAACTCCAAACAGAATAAATCCAAATAGACCCAGGCCACAGCATACTATAATCAAATTGCTGAATGCCAAATATAAAAAGAGAATTCTGTAAGCCTCAAGTGAGAAGCAATGTGCCACATACACAGAAGCCTCAATAAGATTAAGTGCTGATGTCTCCTTGGAAACCATGGAGGCAAGAAGGCAGTGGGATGACATATTTAAAGTGCTGAAAGCAAAAAAAAAAAAAAAAAAAAAATGCCAACCAAGAATTCTGTATCTGGCAAAGCTGCCTTTCAGAAATTAAGGAGGAATTAAGATGTTCCCAGATAAACAAAAGCTGAGGGATTTCATCGCCGCTAGACCAGCCCTATAAGAAATGCTAAAGGGGGGTCTGCAGGTTGAAAGGAAAAGATAATCTACAACTGACTGAAGCCACATGAAGAAATAGAGATCTCCAGTAAAGATAATGACACAAGTAAAGATAAATACCAGTACTATTTTATTTTTCATTTGAAATGCTACTTTTTACTTCTGACAGGACCTAAAAGGCAAATACATGAAATGTAAAGGTAAACCAATGATTTTACACTCAAAATGTATAAACATGTAATTTTTGCCAAGAATTATATAAAGGTGGGGGAAAGAGGAGTATAGGAACATAGCTTATGTATGCTATTTAAGTTTGTTGTTATCAAAGCAAACAATTGTTACAGATTTAGGATGTTTTATTTAAGCCCCATTGTAACCACACACACAAATAAAACAATCAGAGAATGTGGAAATTCATTGAAAGAGAAAGTTGAGGACATGTTACCAGGGTTGGGGGTCAGATGAAATGAGGCATTAATGAAAAATGAGTATAGAGCTTCTGTCTGGGATGAAGGGAACATTGTGGTAACGGATGGTGGTGAGGGTACTGCAACATTGTAACTGTGATTAATCCCACTGAATGGTATGTTTGGGAGGGACAGGATGGGAAGATTCATGTTGCATACATGTTTCCACAAATGAAAATAAATAAGAATGTTTTTAAAGAGCCAATAATTAAATGCAATGCATGATATTAGTTGGGATCTAAGAATGGAGGGGAAAAAAGTTCAAAAGGACAACTGGGACATAAAAATTGAAATATATAATGTAAGTTTTATAACAATATTAAAATTCTTGAACTTTATCACATAAGTGAATATCCTTATTCACAAGAAATGTACATGGAAGTATTATGTGTTCAATGAGTATAATGTATGTAACTTTGCAACCTGTTCTCAAATGTTCAGAATATGGATAGATAGAAGGAGATGGGGGGAGGGAAGGAGGAAGGAAGAAGGAAGGAAGGAAGGGAGGCAGGCAGGCAAGAAGGCAGGCAAGAAGGCAGGCAGGCTGCAAAGGTGGCAAAATATTAAAATGTATCTGGTGGGGAGGGGGTTGGAGTATTTTGGAGTTCTGTGTATGGTGTTAGTATTATTTTTTGCAACTGTCCTGTAAGTTTGAAATTATTTCAAAATAAAAAGTTTAAAATAAAGTCAAGTTGCACTAAATCTCTACTCTATAAAAATGTAATCTCTTGGCTTTAATCTCACTTCAAATTTTCACTATAATCTAGAACATAAATGTTTTAGTTTGCTACAGACTGCCAGAGCAAAATACCAGAAATGTGTTGGCTTTTATAACAGGAATTTATTAGGATAAAACTTCCAGTTCCCAGGCTGTGAAAATGTCCAAATCAAGGCATCATCAAGAGATGCTATCTCACCAAAGGCCTTCTCCTACAGGGTCACTTTCTCTGAGCACAGCTGTGGGCAATCAGGCATACGTGTGATGTCTTGGCCTTCAGCACCCTTCCTCTCTCGCAGCCTCTGGGCTGCAGGCAATCCTGGAGTCTTCTCTCACATGTCAGGGTAAAATGGTGTCTCTCTTTCTCTGTCTTCTTCTCCAGTAAAAGACTAAGACCCACTCTGGGTCCCACAATCTAATCAAAGGCCCTTAACTGAAGTGATCTAATCAAAAGTGATCGAGTCAAAGGACCCCATCCTCAATTGGTTTAAAGGCAAAGGAATGGGTTTGCTTTAAGAACAAGATTTTCTGGGATGCACAAAACACTCAAACCAGGACAATAAATAATATTCCTATGAAAAATTCAATATAAATTATCATTTTAATATTCCAACAAAAGATGTCCAAAATATTCCCTTTGATATATATATATATCATCAGTGCCATTTGTGCCTTTAAATAACCCTATGCTGAATCAAACACTCAAGCATCATCATTAGTAATTTTAGAGCACACTAATAGAAGTGCAGTATCCCTGGTAATGAAGTTGTTCCAACCATCCTCTTGCCACATTTACCTATTTTTCCTGTTTACAAATTACCTCATCCCTTCCTAGATACTTCTGTCTTCTCAACTTCATGTCTTCTTTCTATGAAACTGAATAAAAGAGTAGACAACAATCTACTTCCACATTCTGCCACTTCATCTTTAGACTGCATCACTATCCAGAAAATTATTTTGCCCTTGCTCTCTAGATTTTCCTTCAGTTTGCTGAGCTCACAGTGTCTCAAATTTAATGCATCCCAAACCATATTCATTTTATCTCCTATATTCCCTCTTCAAAAGCATGCCCAATTCCATTTATATGAAATGTCTAAGAATAGACAAATCTATGGGCAGAAAATAGATTAGGGGACATCCTCTCTTCTCTCTCAGGGTATGGGGTAAGGGGAAATTTGAGAAATACTGCTAAAAGGCATGGGGTTTCTTTAGGGGATAATGGAAATATTCTGGAATTTGATAAGGGCAATGTTTGCACAACACTGTGAATATACGAAAAATCACTGAATTGAACACTTTAAAATGATGAATATTATATTATTTGGATTTCATCTCAATTTTAGAAATTTCAAATAAAAATATATATAAAAAAAAAAAAAAAAAAAAAAGCATGCCCCTCCTTCTAACTTCTCATTTACCTTATAAAGTAATGAATTCCCATAAGTGGAATTACTGAGGCAGAAACTTAATGATCATTAGTCAGGACTATCCTATTGAAGGACTTCCTGAAGCAAGTAGGAAATTACATTAGATTACCTTTAAGAATTATCATCTCTAAGTTTCTCTGTCACAAACCAAAGTGAAGAAAAAGAGGAGAAAATTAAACAAAGAAACAAACTAAAACAGGCGACCAGAAGTAAAGAAAAAATATGAAGCCTAACTTGAAAACGTTTCTTGCTTTTTAAAATGAGAAACAGAATATAATGAAATGTAAAAACAAAAATAAAATAGGCCCAAAAGGAAGAACATAAGAAATTAAGGGGTAAAAAGGTAAATTAGATAACTGCACAAAAATGAAGAAATTACATTCAGAGTATATATAGCAATGCTTGTTTTGTTTTTTCAGATTTTATGCTACATCTAATCGTATTTCTTTAGAGAAATTCTCAAACCATTTTTTTTTATTTAGTGGTAAAGAAGGAAGATGTTAGAGAAAATCTAATACAGATGAGATTTAAATCAATTTACTACTGATGGGAATGTAACTGGGTAAATAAGATAAACAATGTATGGGCAACATAATAGAAAGTTATTTTGCCCCTAATTCAGGGGAACTGTTAATGTTCATGAACCCACCAACTAGTGTTGGTTGTGAGGAAGTTTAAAGGGGGAGATAATATACTATATGGTCCAAAACGAAACTCTCAACTTTTCTACTATAAATAAATGTCAACAATCATCTGTAATAATTTGCTGTAGAAAAGAATCCCTTTCTAAGCACCAATGACCATTGTTGGGTGAATTTTAAAGAAGAAAGAGATCTTAATAACTACGTTTGGATATTAGAAAAAGAGCTCATTCAATATTCATCATCTAATTCCACACAGTACATAAAAATATTTGACATAGTTCATTTCCCTAATTACGAACCATAGATTACAAAGCTTCAAAATTTATTTATTT
>JAKSZT010053770.1:47308030-47360116 GCA_026826555.1 Tolypeutes matacus | reverse complement strand
TTCATTTAATTTTCAAAGAAGTTTTAGGTCACAGCAAAGTCACACACGGAGTGCCGGAGACTCCCAGATACCAAACCACCCCCGCTTCCCCACCCGATATTAACTCCCCCTCCTTTTTTTTTTTGGTTGTTAGCATTGTTATAACTGTTATGCAGATAGCAAAATATAGCAACTAAACATTGTCAGTGATTTACAGTATAGTTTACAATTTAGATGATACAGTTAAATAATTTTGATGATATTTACCATGTCCTGTGTCCATTACTGAAAGGTAATGAAAAACCTTCCCCATGACCACCAAACAACCCATTAGATCTTGACTGTTCCCTTCTCCCCAGCCCCCTGGGGCCCATGATACCCCCCTCTCCTAACCCATGGAATGTCAAGATTCACAGTTACATGCCCTGGGGATTTGAAAAGCTTCAAAATTTAAAAGGAAATCCAATTTAAATGTTATGTCAAAGTTATCCAAATGAAAGCAAGCTAAATAATATGAGACAGTTCATATACTCTCTCCAGAAGTTTAATTCAGGCTTCCAAAAGATTGAAAGAAATAGGATTTCTAAATCTAACAAGAACTTCCTCCTCCTGTCCTTCTATAATTAAGAACTCAGAACACATGAAGAATCTAGGTTGTGACTTTTTATGTCCCAAACTCCTTATGAATTTAGGGATCATAATCTAGTTTGTTACCAGAAACAAGTGTCTAACGTACTTTAGAAGGTTACACATTGTTTCATCTTCCAAAAAATATTCTAAGCAACAGCTAAAGAAGCTCCCTCTGAAAGGCAGGTTTGTTAAGTGAGTTTCCCCAACATTTTATGGCCAGCCTCTTTCAAAAACCAGAAGAATGTAGTGCCAAATTCATATTCCAATCCCAGATTCACAATGGTGGACCTTTAGGGGCACATCCTGAAAATTCCCTGACTGATAACTGAGAACTCTGAGGTCCATAGCCTTGCTACTCAAAGTATGGTAATAGACCAGCAGTATCAGCACCAATCAAGGGCTTGTTAGAAAAGCAAAATTTCAGGTCCCACCAGAGACCTACTGTTATGCGTGTTTGCTATATTATTCAAGAATATTAAATTCTGCTGCAGAAGACAAGAAAACAAATGGGATGGATGAAACTCCTAAGAAGTGATCATCATAAATGGTAAGCAAGCCAGCAGCTTACAGACTCTGTTAAGCATAGACAATGAAAATGCAAGCTTGCAAACACAAAAAGAATTCATAAGATATGTTAAAAACAAACAATAAGTTAACACATGTCAAAAACAGAATAAATTGAAAATATGATTGAATGAGCAAAAAGTTTACTGTAGATAGAAAGGGATTGAAAGACCAGATCATCATCATACCATCTCTGGGCTGATAGCTATGTCGCCCCTAAATTGGCCACTCACTAGTGATACCCAATATGGTCCTATTCTAGACCCACAGAATATCAAAATATCATGGCTCAGGAAACAGATGTGGCTCAAGCAACTGGGCTCCTGTCTACCACATGGGGGGCCCAGGGTTCGATTCCCGGAGCCTCCTGGTGAAAGGCAAGCTGGCTGCGCATCATGCCGGCCTGCGCAGGAATGTGGCCTGCTCGGAGAGCTAGTGCAGCAAGATGACGCAACAAAAAGAGACACAGAGCAGAGACAATAGGAGACGTAGCAGACCAGGGAGCTAAGGTGGCACAAGAGATTGAGCGCCTCTCTCCCACTCCAGAAGGTCCCAGGATTGGTGTCTGGTGCCGCCTAAAGAGAAGACAGGCAGAAGAACACACAGAGAGCAGACAGTGAGTGCAAAAACAAGGGGGGTGGAGGGGTGGGGAATAGATAAATAAATAAATAAATAAATCTTTGGGGGGAAAAAAAAAAACAACCATGGCTCATCAGCAGGCAAACTGGCAAAGCTACATCTGTGTACCTACATCTCTTTCATAACACAAGTGTATGTCATAGGCCCAGGGCCTCATTGGTCTCTAGAGTCCTTGTTCTGACCATACCATAACCATACCATTAATGGAGAAAGCTGATGTGACAGACAGAAGGACTTATGAACATGAGTAAAAGGATTCAGATAGTGTGGTCCTTCCAAACCTGCTTGCATCTTCTCTTAGTGTGTTAACTTATCCCCTTGTTACCTCTTGCTTCTCACTGTGTATATTAAATTGATATAACAAACACATGATTCAAGCACTATAATTTGGTTACTGGGCCTTCTGTTCCATGACCTCTGGAGAGCTTACCTGGTAGTAGCTTACTTGGAGACTAACCATTACATCAAATTACATTACATCCCACAAAACACCTACAGAATCAGAATCTGCATTTTAAAAAGATCCCCAGGTGATTCATATGCATATTAAAGTTTAAGAAACACTGAGATCCACTGTTAGAGAGACAAGGTTAAAAAAAAAAAAAAGTCCTCATGTAATCCCTGGCAATACCTGGGAACCCTAAACAAGAGAAAATACTGAATGATTCTTTTTCAGCACCTATCCTGTAAGGTATAGAGCAGCATTGCTGCCCTTGCTGATTCTTCTTTGAAGCTCTATAAAGCTTCAAGTAGTTTGAGAAAACAGAAAAGTATAGAGCAATGCACCTTAATGTTAACCCTGCAATCTCCTCTTGGTGGTAGGCAGAAGAATCTCCTTTTTCAGATATGCTATGTTTCAAGTAACACCAATCCAAAGGCCATAAGACTACCACACAGAAAGGGTATGACATCCTTAATGAGGATGCAGTGACTTTAGAAAGATCATCAAAGAACAGAGCTGAGCAGAACAGCTTGAGGAACTCGCTTAATGGAGCTGACCACTTCCCACCTACCATCAGTTCCTGACATGATCAGCTCCAGTCACTTTATTTATTTATAACATTGTGCACTGTTTCTAACACATAGTAGGGGTTCAATAAATGCTCTGAATACTAAAATAATGAAAAAATCATCCTTTCTACCCTTGATTCATCTTAGACAAATTTACTTTAATTCAATCCCTTAGTTTTGAGAAATTCCTGAGAATGAAGGCATAATTCCACATCTCAGATTAGCATGGTTCCATATCCTAAAGTTGAGTAGGATATTTTTCATTATTAATTCCATTCTAATATTCCACAACCCTATGTAACAAAACAACCTCCAATAACAAACAACTGTGTCCATGAAAAAAATATGCGAGTCATACTAAATGCTGGCCAGCAATATAATCCTACCATTCTTAAAAAGCAGCTAATAATATTTATGTGCAAGGAATATGCTACATAGAAAGATCAGCTATTATTCTGATGTTTTTCTGGGTCCAGATTTAAAACATCTTAGGGGAAAAGTCATTTAAAACATCCATAGAAGAACTGGAAGAGAAATTGAGGACAAAATCATACCAAAACTGATAAACAAGAGCTAACCCCAAAAGACTAAAGATGTTGACAATATTTACCCTAGAGAAGAATAAGATGAAAATACCAGGAAAAGAATGCGAAAGTTCTAAAGATCATTTATGTAGGGAATATGCTCTCTATGGCCTCTGAAAGAGGAAGTGTGTTTAAATTTCAAAGAAAAAGATTTAGGTTGGATATCATAACTTCCTAATCCATAAAGAAAGCTTTGTGAAAAGAATCAAGACATACATAAGGAATAGCTGAGTAAATTTTCTTCCAGGTGATCTACCAAATCCCTCTCATTTTATCTTTTTAGTATAGCCAAGTACAGTTCAAGTACCATAGGACATAAAACTACATGTATACATTAAACAGTTGGCAGAGTTTTTTGCACTGTTCTATATGGTTTTTAAATACTAAGTGTTTAAGAATTGACTCTACAAGTTCATAGAAGAAAGGGGTAAACTTATAGATTTTTGTGTCTTCTGCAGCTCACAGCATGGGAACGGTCATATGATAAGCCATCCATAAATTAACTTATTTAAGTATTAAGTAAAATTAATTACTTATTACCACCCTCTGAGGCAAAAATTTTAATTGGAGAATAATCGAAACACCACACCACTACCAGTAGAAAGAAGCTCTCAAAATTTCTAAGTAAATCCACTTGCAAGTTAAATAATGGAAGCAACAAGGGAAAGTAATTGTCTTATTCCTTACAAAGGGCTAAGAATGGATCTTCTGTTCGCGAACTCAATCCACTCCATTCAGTACTGTTAAATGCCCAAGAAAATGCAATGCATTGTCTGTCTGTCTCACAAACTTTATGTTTGGTCTTTGTTCTTAATGAAATGCATTAAACTTAAATGGTATGTAATCGATTTTTCAGTCTCTATTATATGAAATGTCTTTTTATTAGATGAAAACTAAGAGGCAAAATGCCTACTGCATAAGCAACAGCAGCAGCAATCATTTGAATTTCAAAATATCCTACCTAAAAGCTGGTTTGTTCACTTATGAACAGACATATTTCAATGATAAACCCTTTAAAATCCATTAAACATATTGTGCAGTTATGTTTTGTGCAGCACAGTGCGCATTTGGTTGAGTATGTAGTTGTCTACTTGATAGATTTTCATAAACTGCTATCCTGCTATTAGGGAATTAGTGACTGGGTTTACAAACTCTGAAGAGTTCAATTCAGTTATTCCTGCCTTGTTCAATCTGAAACAATTTAATCATATTGCTTTCTCCCTAAAGGGTACAAAGGTGATTTCAAAGTGGAGCAACTGCAGAAGGGGAAGTATATGATGAAATGTAGCTCTTTGGAGAGGCCTAAGAATTGGGGAAGAGAAGAGAGGGGAGGCAGCAGAAGAAAAAACACTAACAAAAGAAGGTGGTAAATCAAGAAACGTGGCTTACTTTGAAACTAGATTCACATCCATAGTTTACTTTAAACATACATGAACTTGACACGGCCCACTCTAATCCAGAATCTCTACCTTACACTAATAAAATTAAAGTTTATCTGCTAATACCTGTTACTAATTTCAGATTACTTTGTTTAAAAATAGTATTTCTTAGTTAAAGCAATGACAGATTTCTCTTTGAATATTTCTATGTAAATTATGTCTTACAGTCTCATATAGAAGTTTCAGAAGATGGAAATAACAATAGTGCAGTGATTTTAGATTTTTAAGGAGAAAATCTGAACAAAAGGACATATCAAATTCCAAATCTATCATAAATGCACAATGTAAGCTAGAAGTCCCTTGGGAGTGGTTTCAAACTACACATTCTTCCACCACAACCTTCCAGATTCCCCTAGGAGAGCATGTAGCACTCCTGGAAACTCTGATAATCAACCAACTACCTCCAACCCCCAATGCTATTATCAGCTAATAACGTTCCAACACCCGCTGCTGATGTACTTCATGCTACTCTTCTATACCAAATGTTAACTGAGTGAAGCCATTAAAATAGAGCATCTTCAACTGGCATTTATCCAGTTTTTTTAAGAGGTAAAAATAAATCCATGAATGACAAATCAATTTTACTTCCTTTCACAAAATTTCATTTCAAAACTACATAATGAATTCTGAACTTAGAGCTGTTAACAATCATAGCTTTTCAATTTAAGTATTTAAGTCAGCTAAATATATTTCAACAACTCAAACTTTAACTACCAAGCAGCATACAAAAATAAGTTCCAACATTCCTCACAATCCACTTACACTTAAGTAAGAGATAACTCAGATTTTTTTTTGAGCAAGTAAATAAAGAGTATTATTTCTGGGTTACCATAACTATCCCATAGTACATGATACTTCATATCCTACATAGCTTAGATTCAGAAAATTTTACTGTTAGGTAAAAGTAGTTAAAAAGTAATTCTTTTTCAAACTAATACTCAAGTTTTCACTATGTTCATATTATTCATACTCCAGTTCATTGGAATGCATCTCACAATGCACAAACATCTTCAACTTTAATATTATTCACAATTTTAATGGTTTATTCAACTATAAGGCACATTAAGAAAAATGATAGATATCTCTCGTACTCCAAACCTTCAAAATCACCTGACAACATGTGTGTATCAACAACCTTAAATTCCTTACAAAAACTTCCAACAGTTGTCAAATCTATTCTATACAAAGTTAGGCCCAAATAATAAAAACAAACTTAGAAAACAAAAAGGAAAACATACTTACCTTAATTGGAGCACTACTAAACTTAATTTTTCTATTTGCTGGGATGTCTTCTTCTTCTGGCAATCCAACAATTTCTGAGTATTCCATATCAGGCTGATAATAATTGTTTTCATCACTATCTTCCTGCTCATCCTGTTCCGTGCCTGTCTCTCCCCAGTCTGAATTATACCTGGATCTCACCCTATATACATTATAGTCACTGTGCATGTAAACATGGGAGCTCTCAAGATTATTTGAATCTTCAGGTACTTCCTTTCCATAACTGGATTCAGAAGCATCAAAAGAGGTGAAATCACTACCTGCAAGTTCTTTTCTCTGTTGTTTTGCTGCCTCACTCCCAACTAAATTAGCTTCAACATCTTCTAAAGGTTGATTTTGTGGTAAAGGGATTTCAGACTCGGTTGACGCCTTATTTTCAGCATAAGACTCTTTAGGGATGTCTTTGTCAATTCTGTCAGTAGTGTCTTGGTTAGATGTTGAGTCCTCAGCTTCCTTGCTCTGCTGTATCTCTTCACCAGGCTTTGAAACTAGAGAGGTACTTTTAAAAGTCACTTCTGGTCCTGGAGCTGTATTGCTCTTCTGAGCATCCTCTGCATTAGTACCTTGTTTGTCTGAAGGAGACCAAGAATTAGAATCCTTAAGGTGACCAAAGGTGTCAAGAATTGTAACTGTAGATGGCAAATTCAGTGGATAATGCCCAGTAACTGTGTATTCTTCATTGTTTTCAACCTTCTCTGAAACGATGGCACTAGTGGAATCAGTATTCTCAAATACTGCACTCAGTTGACTCACAGTTGGGGAGACAGCCTCTGTCCGAGAGCTAAGGCTGTCCAAGGAATCAGTACTGCCTCTGTTAGACTTGGAACCACCCCATTCATCCTGAGGTTCACTCCCTCCAGCTTTCTCTTTCTTGGGAGAATAGCGGTTGTTTTGTCCTGATTCATGCACACTTCTCTCAAACATCTTCCGAGTTTCTGTGAACTTAGAATATGAAGGGCCATCATACATTGTGTCAAATCTACTAATTCGTTCTGAAACAGAGGACTCCAACTTGACCACTGAGCCATCTGTTTTCTCCAGAAATTCTTTGGGCTTCATCCTTCTTTGAGGAGATGAAGATCCACCTTTCCCCCTCGTTTTGGCAATGACTGCAGCATTCTCATTGGGTTCCATACCCATCTGCATAAATAAGTTTTTAATTCTATTGACATTGGAGCCATATTTCCTCCCCCTGCTCTGCTGTGGGCCCTCACCTTCTTTTGTTTTTTGTTCCCCATCTGACTTGGGTTTGTCAAAGGTACTTTTCAGGGCCTGGAACTCGGTTCTATATGCATTCCTATGAGGAGAGGCACTTCTGAGAGTGGTTCGTTCGCCTGAAGACTCAGTTTTCAACATTTTCACTCCAGAGGTGAAAAGCCAATGTTCATAATGATTTAAAAAGAAAACAAACAAACAAAAAAGCACTCTCTTCTCTAATCACCAGTACTTGGTCAAGAAAAAGTACCTCTCAAATGGCATACTGTCAGTGATCGTCCCAACAGGTGTATTAGGAAATTATTCACAGTCACGAGTTACACAAAGTAGCTTTTTCAAAGCAAGACTACAAGTTCATCTGTAATAGAAAAGAATGAATTTCTGAATTCATTTAATTATTTTAATGGATGTTTAGTCAATTAATTTACACTTTATTTTCAAAGTGGTTCAGCCATACATCAAGCAGAAGAAATTACTTATTGAAATGGGAAGTTTAAAGTTAAAAGTGATATAAGTTATAATTCTCACTGGTCTTTGGTAACAAAAATGTTTCAAACACAATCTGGAGATCCCTATCAAAGTCACAAACATATGCCACATACAAGTTGCACATAAGTATACTTGAAAGCGACATTTTAGCCCAAGTTTTAGTTGCTTCTGTGAAAGTCCTTAAAAGAAACCAGCAGATCATAGATCTTTAAGAAGTCATTAAATTGTCCATAAAGTCAATTTCATTTGAGATTATCCAAAATTAATACATACAATTAAGTTTGGAATTTATGTTTACAAACTCCAAAACATCCCCAAGGAAGCTTGTTTCACTCTTTCTAGTCCAATATGCTCATTTGCAGCATCCCCAATGCAACACTAGTGAAATTTCAGACCAAAATTGCAGAAGAAAGTTCTTAAATGGCAGTAAGTTTCACTATAAATTCAGTTATATCTAATATTTGGAAGTTTCCTAACACTGGATATTAATGGCTATGGGATGTAGAATATAATGGGAATAAATGCATGAGAATGTGACAATCTGAAAGCAAATACTCCATGGAATCTCTTTTCAAAGTTCTCATTTGGTTATTCCTTCTTGCCTCTTACTACAAGCTCAAAATACCAGGCAATGCATGCTTGCTGGTCTCCTTTAAATCACAGCTGGATTTTATATCAATAGCCCAGCCATCAAATACTTCAATAACTGCCAAGGAGCAGAAAATTAAGGTTCTAAAGATTTTTAATTTTTAATTTTTTTTTTTCTCATATTGGACTGAACCCTAGTACCCTCAGGACAGTCAGCTGAGGAAGCACTTTTCACTTAAATCATCTCCAAAGGATACCTGGCCCAGCATGCATGCATGGCCCATGCAGACAAACAAGAAGGGCTTTAGAGTGTGGTGTCTGTTTTTGTCAAGCATTGACAATATCCTTTAATTCTGACATTTTAAAAAGCCAAAAGCCCCCTCCCTTCCCCTCTACATACCCATCCTACTCCCTCCCCCGCCAATTCCAACCCGAGGGGGCGGGGGCGATAGGGCCGCCTGGGATTCAAAACCTGCCCTCACAAAAGACAAACATAAATAACACCAACTTGAGAGGCAGCCGGTTCCCAAGCCTGGTTCGGGATGCAATCCCTCGGCCCCGGGACAGGGCCAGGAGAGCTGGTGACGCCAAACGCTATGGTAGGAGGTCGCAGACTAGCTTTGTGCCAAAAAGCACCTGAAGTCCTAACACATTGCCTGCGGCTCCCAGCGGCTGCCAGGCGATTCCCAGTGTGGCACGGGGAGAACCGAGCTCCCTGGCCACATTTAAAAAATAAATAAATTAAATAAAATAAAAAATTAAATTACAGGGCAATGAGAATAAATCCCTTTGTTTTTCCTCCCAATGTGCCAGGAAACAATAGATCCTACTGATTATGCCTCCCATCCTCAACCTATCGCTCCCCAACCACAGCCCACCCCCACCTCCAGCCTGCAACTCAGCCTTTGTACATCCTTGATTTTTTTTTTTCCCCTTCTTTATCACCACCCTCCCCAACTCCTCGCCCCGCGCACAGCCTCCCTCTTACCCGAGCGGGAGCAGCCGCCGGCGGGGAGGGTCGGGCCGCCGCGGCTCCCACCCCCTCCTCGGAAGTGCCCCCAGCCCCACAGTGGCCGCGGCTCGGCTCCGCGCCGTCCCGCTCGGCGCCCAGCCACCCGGCTCCTCACGGTGCAGCGCGGAGGGCGGCTGCGGCGGCCGCTTCCACTAGCGCTTCGACCCCCACGCTAGCCCTGACCGCGGCGGACTGCCCCCGGAGGCTCGCTGTGCTCCCCAACGCCATTGCGGACGGGCGGCGGCCCGGGCACCGTCGCGCTCGCACACTCGAGCGGGCCAGGGTGGGGGCTGCCGCCGGGGAAGGGGCTTCACCACGTGCGGCCACCCGCGATGACCCAAGCAGGACGGGTGTAATGAAGGATAGGCCTCGGGGGTGAGGAAGGCCCAGGGTAACAGGTGCCTCACCTCGGCTGATGGGATTAACTCTAGGGCCGCAGAGAGAGGGAGCCCGGCTGCAAAATCCCAGGAGAGGGAGAGAGAGGGAGCCTCTGGCGGCCAACGGAGGGCGAAAAGCACCGAAAGGCCCGAGGCGAGGCCGCCCCACCCCCTCGGCCTAGGGCGAGGGGCCTGTATGGCCTGGGGCAGGCCTGCTCTTCTGGGGCCTGCCTTACCGCGCGGGTGGTGGTTCAGGAACTGGGATCCTGGGCTGTCCGCTGCCGGGGCCCGCACTTCTCTGCAGTTAACAACATGGTAGTAAGGCATTCAAAACCCTGGGCTGGAAGGCTGAACCTAGGCCCAAGTCCAGCGTACTGGACCTCAGGGGCCTCCATTTAGGCCACAAGGCCTGGGCTAGCACCAACTTTGACTTTAAGGCCTCACTGCTAAAACGAAAGGGATGAAGGAGACCTATGATTTCTTTGTCTTGAGGAATGTTTGTTACTCAGCACCCCCTTTTTATAAAGGCTCAGCACCTTCTTTCCCCCTTCCCCCACCTCCCGCAAAAAAATCCCATTAGTGTTAGAGCCTTTAGGCATACCTCCTTTTATTGCACGTCACTTTATTGTGTTTTGCAGATATCGCACTTTTTACCAATTGAAAATTTATGGCAACCCTGTGTCCAGCAAGTCTATCAGAGCCTTTTCTCCAACAGCATGTTCTCACTTGATGTCTCTGTGCCACAATTTAATGAAGGTACGTACATTTTTTACATGTAATGCTATTGCACACAGGCTACAGTATACTGTAAACATAACTTTTATATGCCCTGGGAAACAAAAGATCGTGTGACTCATTTCATTGTGATATTCATCTAATCGCTATGGTCTGGAACCCAACTTGCAATATCTCTGAGGTATAAAATTGGCCATGACTGTCAATATAGATATTAAAATCAACTTCCCAAAAACTATGAAGAACTCTTAAAGATTTATTTTTCAAGAAAGTAAAAACATGACTCTCACAGAAATATAAAATGAACAGGTGTCAAAATTTTATTTGACTTATTAATAACGGGGAAACAGAAAAATATTGCAACCCATTCAAATGAGTATCTGAAGAACAGATATAATAGGCAATCAAGAAAAGAGGCAAACTTGTTAACATCCTAAAGGGCAGTAAAAGGTAATGTTTGGAATTACCTGTTCTTCAGGGCAAATATCAATTGTTTCTCTAAGGAACAAAATTATTTTGCGCTTCTATAGTTAAGATTCATTCTCATTAATATAAATTTCTACAGCTTTCAGAGTTGTAAAATAGCCTAATCAAAGAGAGTCAAAAGTGCAGACTAGTAAAGAAGCAGATAAATCCTGTAGATGACACCCAGTATTCCATTGAGAGGACAACCAATAATCTTTTGAACATTTCATAGTCTTTCACAAGCTTTCCCAAAAGAACTACTATTATCTGCATTTTACCGAAGGGAAAATTGAAGTTTGGGTTTTGTAATTTACCTACAGTTTATTAGCTAGTTAATGGTAAGGCTGGATGTGAACTCAGGTAAGTCTATAAATAGAATCTATACTCTGGAAGCAAAATCTCTCCCCTTTAATTTCAAAAGTACTTCTCTGTATCTTTTATTTTGAAAGTAAGAATTGTTTTTGTTTTTTTTTTCTTTTCCCAAGCTTCACCAAATTCTGGGTCCTTCCCAACAAATTGGAATTCTCTGTCTACATAGTAGATGTCACTTCTATAAGCATAAACAGATGTAAAAGGCAATGTGAGGGGGCTGTGGTTCCAGTCTCCACTTTTGGAAAGAACATTTGTGCTGTCTGTAATAATTTAGTGGAAAAGTTTCTGTCATTTATTTGCAGTGTGGAAACCAGGTTCTGCACTTCAGTAAGTGCAGAACCTAATCACTGAGTTCTCTGTGTAAAAGAGGGGGCAGAGTTGGCAATAAAATCAGTCTTACACCTCTTTGCAATAAGATGATTCACACAGAAAAGCAGCCTAAAGAATTTGATTGCTTTGGGGTTTAATTTTTGAAAATGTGAAACTTAATTTCTGGAAAAAAATCTTACTGAAGGAATGAATGACAGTTTCATAAACATAATGCTGATAATTTAAGATTTCTGGATAATCTTCCCATAATCTACCTTCCACTTCTAACACTTACTTGACTGTTCTTATATTGCTACTCAATACATGTGGCCATTTAAATTTCAATTAATTCGGGGTGCGGCTGTGGCTCAACCAGTGGGGCTCCCGTTTACCATATGGGAGGCCCCGGGTTCGGTTCCCGGGGCCTCCTGGTGAGGGCAGGCCCGCCCGCGCGGCGTGGTTGGCTGACCCAGCGAGCGCAAGCAGCAAGGGGGGGATAAATGAATAAATAAATAAAATCTTTAAAAAAAAAAAAAAATTTCAATTAATTAAAATTAAGTAAAATTAAAGATTTAATTCCTTAATCATGCCAGCCATATCTGAAGGGTTCAGCAGCTACATGTGGCTTTTGACTACTGTATTGGACAGTGCAGATATAGGATATTTCCATCACAGAAATTTCCACTGGGCAGTGCTGTCCTAAACAACATTTGTACTATTATAAAATGGGAGAGGTACATTGATTTTATAAGGGTTAATGAAGTTCAATAAACCTTTATGATTTAAATCTTTACTGTATTAGGGATTAAAGGTCATGAATTTTACTTTTTCAAACTGGGAAGGATAATGCCACAGAGTAGAGAGTGAAGTTCATTACTGACCTGCAAAGCCTCTAAAATGTTATGCATTTGAAGGTGTTCAGTTTTCATGTATGATTTCTCAACCTTTCATAAATCATGTGGAACATCATGAGATGTTATTCTCCTTCCCTTTACAACCATTAATATCATTATTAGTAAGTATGGAAGGTAGATTAGTGAATAAATGAAAAGTACAAAATGTATTCCGCATTGTTTAGGGGTTCATTGAATATATTTTTTAAGTTTTCCTTAATGGATATTCTGAGTAACTATTCAAAGAATTAACTTATCCATGTGTGTAAGTGAAATATTGCGTGCAGCTCTGAAAAATCAAGCCTGAATCAGGTTTTAAGACTAGGGAAAACTGAACAAACTGGGCCTGAGAAGAGAAAAGAACAGAACACAATTTAAGAATCTCTAAATGAATGTCTTTATGGAGGAAGCAAAGTAATGGAGGAGTAATGCCTATAGGTAATTTTACATGTAGCTTTAGAGTAAAAGGACATTTTAATTATACTAGTAATTCCTTACCAATACTAATACGAAAAATTTGTCAACAGTGACAAAGCAGCTTGTTTACCAAAAGTTTAGTTTTAATTACACATTTCACATTTGTAAATATCATAGTGCTTTGTTGCCTTTAGTTGTGAATGTTGATATTCAGTTATATTAAAGTATTCATTTTAAAAAATAACCATCCAATTTAAGGGTAAAGTTTAAATTTATACCTTTTAATCTTATGGTATTTCACACACACTCAACTGTAGATGAAGACAGAAAATATTTCTCTGAAATAGTGACAGAGATTTCTCAGATTTGCATTCAGAATAAGTCAGCTAAATCTATCATCTGTCTGATTTTGTGATGTTAGCCATAAAATGGATTTTATAATTCAGAATATGTCATATCTGCCCAAATACATTGATAATGATTCAGCATGGTTTTATATCTATACTTGTGGCTTGGGCATGACAGAAAATTCATACCATCATCTTGGTTCATTTCTCATTCTATAATACATCCAGCATCTTGGCTTTCCAGGCTAATAGTAGACTCATGTTAGGTTTGAGTATTTACTTTTATTTGTTCTGAGTAATAAATTGTAGAACTCCTTGGGACTCCTTAAGGTCATTTTGAAGTTATGTTTAATATCGAAGTTCTACAAATAAACCACTGTGGGTTTACACAGTGTGTTTAGGCCAAGGTGATATATTCTTTCATTCTTTCCTACTATTAGTTTATTTGGCTACCCCACACAAAGCTCAGGAAAACAAGAGTTTTGTTAGAATAGACATTGATTGGTATGATATGTTCATTACTGTCACTGCTTCTAAGGTTGAAATAATAAGTGCTACAAACATTCTTTTCAGTTTTCAACTTTAAAATGATGCAAGCTGCATGCTTAAAGAGAAGTCTGAGGTATTTATCTGTTTCTACAGAAGCCCATTTCACTTTCAGCATACTATCCCTCTAGCAGAATTCTGGTAGTGGTCCTTTATACACCAAACCTCCACCAGAAGGCATCCTTAGGACTTGCATGCTGACTGCTGTGCTCCAGAATAACTTATTTTAAGCCTGAAACAGTATTTGGGTTGTTTGTCTTTTTACTGTTGAGTTAAAGGACTTCTTGATATATTCTTGATATATCTTCTTATCAGATGTGATTTACAAATATTTTCTCCCCTTGTGTAGGTTGACTTTTCACTTTCATGCTGAAAACCATTGGTGGAGAAAAGTTTTTTATTTTGATGAGGTCACATTTATCTATTTTTTTCTTTTGTTGCTTATGCCTTGGATGTAAAATCTAAGAAACCATTGCCTAACACAACATCCTGAAGAGGCTTCCCTATATTTTCTTCTAGAAGTTTTATAGCCCTAGTTCTTATATTGAGGTCTTTGATACATTTTGAGTTAATTTTTATATGTGGGATGAGATAGGGGTCCTCCATCATTCTTTTATATATGGATATCCAGTTCTCCCAGCAACATTTGTTGAAGAGACTATTCTTTCCCAATTGAATGAACATGGCAGGCTTGTCAAAAAAAATTGGCCATAGATATGAGAGTCTATTTCTGAACTCGCGATTCAATTCCATTGATCTATGCATCTATCTTTGTGCTGGTACCATGCTATTTGATTAACATAGCTTTGTAATAAGCTTTAAAGTATGTTTTTGACTATTCTGGGCCCTTTACCCTTCTTTTTTTTTTTTTTTTTTTAAATATTTTATTTATTTATTCATTTATCCCCCCCTTGCTGCTTGTGCTCGCTGGGTCAGCTAACCACGCCGTGCGGGCGGGCTTGCCTTCACCAGGAGGCCCCGGGAACTGAACCCCGGGGCCTCCCATATGGTAAACGGGAGCCCTACTGATTGAGCCACAGCCGCTTCCCCCTTTACCCTTCTTATAAACTAGATAATTGGCTTTATCATTTCTGCAAAGTAGGCTGTTGGAATTTTGATTGAGGTTACATTGAATCTGTAAATCATTTGGGGTTGAATTGATATCTTAACAATATTTAGTCTTCCAATCCATGAGCATGGGATATCCTTACATTTATTTAGAATCTTCTTTGCTTTCTTTTAGCAAAGTTATGGAGTTTTCCATGTGTAAGTCCTTTACATCCTTGATTAAATTTGTTCCTAGATATTTGATTCTTTTAGTTGCTATTGTAAATGGAATTTTTTTCTAATTTCCTCCTCAGATTGCTCAATACTAGTATATAGAAGCACTACTGATTTTTGTGTGTTGATCTTGTACACTGACACTTTCCTGAATTCATTCATTAGCTCTAGTATCTTTGTTGTAGATTTTTCAGGGCTTATTATATATTGGATGTCACCTGCAAATAGTGAAGATTTACTTGTCCTTTTCCTATTTGGATGCCTTTTATATCTTTTTCTTGCCTAACTGCTCTGGCTAGAACATCCAGTACAATGTTTAATAACAGTGAGAACAGTGGGCATCCTTGTCTCATTCCAGATCTTAAAGGGAAAGCTTTCAGTCTTTCACTAGTAAGTATGATGTTAGCTGTGGTTTTTTCATACATGCTCTTTATCATGTTGAGAAAGTTTCCTTCTTTTCCTATTTTTCTAAGTGTTTTTATCAAGAAAGGATGCCTTTTCTACATCAATCGAGATATCATCTGGGTTTTTTCCCTTCACTCTGTTAATGTGGTATATTACATTAATTGCTTTTCTTATATTGAACTCCCCTTGCATACCTAGGGTAAAACCCACTTCATCATGGTGTATAATTCTATTAATGTGCTGTTGGCATCAATTTGCTAGTATTTTGTTGAGGATTTTTACATATATATTCATAATAGAAATTGGCCTGTAATTTTCTTTTCTTGTATTATCTCTGTATGTTGGTGTTGGCCTCATAGAATAAGTTAGGTAGTGTTCCTTCCTGTTTAATTTTCGAAGTATTTGCACAGAATTGGTATTAATTCTTCTTGAAATGTTTGGTAGAATTCACCTGTGAAGCCATGTAGTCCTGGTCTTTTCTTTTTGGGGAAGTTTCTGATGACTGACTCAACCTTTACTTGTCACTGGTTTGTTGAAGCTTTCTATTCTTCTAGAGTCAGTGTAGGTTGTTCATGTGTTTGTAGGAATTTGTCTGTTTCATCTGGGTTGTCTAATTTGTTGGCATACAAGTGTTCATAGTATCCTGTTATGATCCTTTTCATTTCTGTGGGATTAGTAGTAATTGGCCCCCTCTCATTTCTGATTTTGTTCATTTGTATCTTCACTCTTTTTTTACTTTGTCAGTCTAGCTAAGGATTTGTCAATTTTATTGATCTTTTCAAAGAACCAACTTTTAAAATGCTCTCTATTATTATTTTTACTCTCAATTTCATTTATTTCTGCTTTAATCTTTGTTATTTCTTTCCTTCTGCTTGCTGTGGATTTGGTTGCTATTCTTTTTCTACTTCTTCCAGGTGTGCAGTTAGGTCTTTGGTTTTAGCTCTTCTTTTTTTTAATGTAAGCATTTACATTAAATTTCTCTGTCATCAATGTCTTTGCTTCATCCCATGAGTTTTTGAAATGTTGCGTTCTTGTTTTCATTCGTCTCAAGATATTTACTGATTTCCTTGGAACTTCTTCTTTGGCCCATTGGTTGTTTAAGAGTGTGCTATTTAACTTCCATATATTTGTGGATTTTCCAGTTCTCTGCCTGCTATTGATTTCCAGCTTCATTCTATTCTGGTCAGAGAAGATGCTTTGTATAATTTCATTCTATTTAAATTTATTGAGACTTGTTTTGTGAATCAACATGTGGTCTATCCTGGAGAATGATCCATATGCATTGAAGAATATACATTCTGCTGTTTGGGGGTACAGTGTGCTGTTTATGTGTTAGGCCTACTTCATTTGTCATATTATTCATGTTTTCTGTTTCCATGTCATCATCTGTCTAGATGTTCAATCTATTGATGACAGTAGTGTATTGAAGTTTCCAACTATTATTTTCAAAGTGACTATTTCCCCCTTCAGTTTGCCAGTGTTTGCCGGGTATATTTTTGGGCACCATCATAAGGGACATAAATATTTATGATTGTTATTCATTCTTGATGGAGATTGACCCTTTTACTAATATATAGTGTACTTCTTTGTCTCTTATTATAGCTTTTGACATAAGGTCTGTTTTGTCTAATAATAGTATAGTTACCCCATTTCTTTTGTATTACTCTTTGCATGGACTATCTTTTCCCATTCTTTAACTTTCAACCTACTGGTGTCTTTGGGTCTAAAGTGAGTCTCTTATAAACAACGTAAAGTTGGATCATGATTTTTTGTCCATTCTGCCAATCCTTGTCTTTTTATCGGGGAGTTTAATCCATTAACATTCAGTGTTATTACTGGAAAAGCAATACTTATTTAAGCCATTTTGTCTTTTGATTTTTATGTCATATTTTTTTGTCTCTCTTTTCCTTTATTGAAAAGATGATCTTTTGTAATGTATATTGACTGATCCCTTTCTCATTTCTCTTTCTGTACATTTTTAAAATACTTTCTAAATACTTTCTTTGTAGTTACCCTGAGGTTTGTATTACAAACCCTGCATCTGTAACCTACCAATCTGAGCAGATACAAACTTAGCTTCAATAGCATATGAGTTTTCTGTTCCGATATCCTTTGTTTCCCCTCTTTATGTTGTTTTTGTCCCACATTACCTCTTTATATTTTGTGTGTCCATTACCAGGAAATATGCCATTTTCTGGTTCAATTGTATTCTGGCTCTTATAGGAATTAAACAGTGGAGTTATATATTGAGGATACAGTACTATTGGATTTTGCATTTACCCTTTAGTTACCTTTACTGAAGATCTTTATTTCCTCACCCTACTAAAAGCCACTCTCTCCTGTCTTTTCCTGTCAACCTACAGAACAACATTTAGTAATTCTTATAGGGGAGGTATTTTGTTGATGAACTCTCTGTTTCTGTGTATCTATAAATATTTTAAACTCTTCCTAATTTTTGAAGAACAGTTTTGTTGGATAAAGTATTTGGGGTTGTCAGTTTTTCTCTTTTGGTACCTTAAGTATACCATACCACTGCCTTGGTTTCTGATAAGAAATCGGAACTTAGTCTTGTTGAGAATCCCTTGAATGTGACCTATCACTTTTCTCTTGATGCTTTCAGAATTCTCTCTTTACCTTTAGCATTCTGATTAGTATATGTCTTGGAGTAGGTCTGTTAGGATTTATTCTGTTTGGAATATGTTGCACTTTTTGGACATGTACATGTCTTCCATAAGAGTTGGTAAATTTTTAGCCATTGTTTACTCAAATATCCCTTCCACCCCTTTTCTCTTCTCTTCTCCTACTTGGACACCCATGATGAATACATTTGTGTGCTTCATACTGTCACTCATATCCTTGAGACACTGTTCGATTTTATCTATTCTTTTCTCTATCTGTTCTTCTGATGGTATGATATTGATTGAACAGTCTAGTTCACAGATTCTTTCTTCTGAAAGAATTGCAGCATGTTAGAACCCTACACATATCCTTGGACAAGGACCCAAAACTACAGAGACCCAGGACACAGCATAAACAATTAAAGTGCCTGTTTTAATCTGTTGTTGTATGCCTCTAGTGTTTTTTTTAATATCTATCATTGTGACTTCATCACCATAATTACTGTAATGTTTTGTCTTAAACTTTCAAATTCTTCTTTATGCTTCTGTATTGTCTTCTTCATATCTTTTAGCTCTGTATCCATATTTTCCTTCATCTGCTTGTCTTGATGTAGATTTGTTTGAACTGTTTGACTAGTTGTTTAAAATTCTGTGCTTCCTCTGAAGTTTTAATTTGTTCCCATGACTAAGCCATATTGTCCTGTTTCTTAGGATGTCTTGTAAGGTTTTGCTGATGTCTGAGCATCTGATTATTTTGATGAGTTAACTCTTAAGATTAGTTTCTCCCTCTTTTCTAAGGTTTTATTGTTGATTGGCTTTGTGTTAATACTCTTCTTTGATGCTTGGTCTAACTTATTCTGGACGTTTACAGTAATCTGTGTTTAACTGTTCATATTTTCTCAGCTCTTCATCTGATTCTTGCCATGAATACATGTTACCATTTCTAAGATCACACTTTTTGTAGAATTGTTTCACCTCCAGGAGAAAGCTTCCTTTACTCTGTAACTTCTTTGGGAATCTTTACATGTTCTGTTTGTTTTTGTGCAGAATTTTCTCCCCAGCTGCTATGAATTGTTTAAATTCTCTCCCTTCATCGGTGCCCTTTTCCTCACTCATTTCAGTTTTAGGATCCATTTTGTCTTACAACAGTTCAGTTTTACCCCCTTTTATATTCTGTGATACTTTTCAGCCTCTGGTTTCTTCCCCATTAGGGTATCATGTCCTAGGGAACCAGATGGGTTAAATCCAGAAAGGTGGGTCTATCCAGAAATGTCTGTTTTGCATTTAGATGGTCTAGCCAGCAGAAACTGGATTGAGTATGCACCACTATTGCCAACAGTTCAGCCAGAGTCTCTCTTTTCTTTCTCCCTGGAGGCCTTTTATATGTGACATACTTAAATTGTTTATTCTGTTTCCTGGGTCTCTGTAGTCTTGGGGCCTTGTCCCTGGATATGTGTGGGGCATATCTATAGTCTGCATCTGCAGCAAGAGAGACTCTGGCCAAGCTGCCTTTGTGTTGGACCGGTTGATAGGATTGGCCTGGACTGGCAGGTGTGGGAAGAAAATTTCCTACCTGTTCTTGAAGATTGTTTTTTTTTTTTCTTAAATTCAGCATTTGGACTCCATCTCCATTTTCTATCATCCTTCAGAGTTCTAAGCAAGTGGAATTTGTCTTTTTATTGGTTGTTTCTAAAGAGAGACTTTAGAATCAATGTCTTACATTGCCATGTTGATGACATCACTAGGAGCTGTAATTTTTCTTTTTCTTTTTTTTTTTTTAACAAATCAATTTTATTTATACATATTAATAAAGCATAAATCCATCCAAAGGGTACAATCAATGGTTTTCGGTGTAAACACATATTTGTGCATTCATAACTTCAATCATTCTTAAAACACTTTCATTATTCCAATAATAATAATAAATAAAAAACAAACAAAACTTATCACCTCTCAATCTCTCTATGCTTTACCTACCATACATAGCAGCTATTCTTTTTCTTTCTCTCTAGTATATTTGTATTTATATTTTGTAAAAAACAGTTTTATGTATGCAATATCAACCATATTCATGTTTTACATGAGGTTTTACAGTCCTATGTTACAGTTTTTAGCTTTCCTTCTAGTAATATACATGACCTTAGACTTTCTGTTTAAATCACTGTAATACCTATATACTAGCTCTGCTAGTTAAAAACACCATGATGTGCTCTCACCAGTTCTATTCCTTTCCAAAGATTTACAAACAACCTTTTTACCAATTCTGTACAGATTAATCCTCAGCTTTCCATTCTCTGCCCTTCTATCTTCTCTTGACCTATACTCTAATTATTAACTCTATAAGTTTACACAATATATTTAGTTCATAACAGGACAGTCATACAGTGTTTGTCTTTTTGTGTCTGCTTGCTTCACTCAACATAATGTCCTCCAAGTTCATCCATGTTGTCATATGCTTCACAACTTCATTTCTTCTTCTTTTTTTTTTTTTTTTTGGTTATTTTTATTTATTTATTTATTTTTTTAACTTTATTTTGTACATTTAATAATTGAAAACATAAGCTTAAAAAACTAAAAAGTAAACACAGATGAATAAATATATACATTTCTCAATTAAATGTAATGGATACATGTAAATTTTTTTGTTGTTTTGTTTTTTGTTTGTTTTTTTGTTTTTTTGTGTGTGTGAATCAAACAATATATTACACAATATATTTGGTTCATAGTAAAGCATTCATACAGTATTTGTCCTTTTGTGTCTGGCTTGCTTCACTCAACATAACGTCCTCCAGATTCATCCATGTTGCCATATGCTTTATGACTTCATTTCTTCTTAATGCTGCATAATATTCCAGCACCTATATACTCCACAATTTGTTTATCCATTCATCAGTTGATGAACTGGGTTATTTCCAACTTTTGGGAATTGTGAAAGCACCTCTATAAACACCAGCGTACAGATGTCTGTTCATGTCTCTGCTCTGTTCTTCTGGGTATATACCTAGTAATGGCATTGCCAGCTCACATGGCAAGTCTATATTTAACTTCCTTAGGAGCTGCCAAACAGTCCTCCACAGTGGCTGTACCATTCTACATTCCCACCAACAGTGAATAAACATTTCTCTCTCCACATCCTCTCCAAAATTTACAGTTTTCTGACTTTTTAATAGTGGCCACTCTAATAGGTATGAAATGATATCTCATTGTAATTTTGATTTGCATTTCCCTAATCACTAGTGATGTTGAATATTTTTTCATATGTTTCTTCGCCGTTTGTTTTACTTCTTTGGACAATTATCTTTTCAATTCCTTTGCCCATTTTTTAATTGGGTAGCTTATCTAGTTATTGTTGAGTTATATGGTCTCTTTGTATATCATGGATATTAAACCCTTAACAGATAAGCAATTTCCAAATATTTTCTCCTATTGAGTCAGCTGCCTTTTCAACCTTTTGACGAAGTCCTTTGAGGTGCAAAAGTGTTTAATTTGGAAGTCCCATTTATCTATTTTTTCTTCTTTTGCTCATGCTGTGAGTGTAGTATGCCTTTCCTGCATCAATTGAGAGAATCATGTGATTTTTCTTCTTAAATTTATCAATGTGGTTTATTACACTAATTGATTTTCTTGTGTGGAACCACCCTTGCATACCTAGGATAAAATCCACTTGACCATGGTGCATAATTCTTTTAATGTATATATTAGTCAGCAAAATACCAGAAATCTGTTGGCTTTTATAAGGGATATTTATTTCAGGTAGAAGCTTAACAGTTACCAGGCCATAAAGCATAAGTTACTTCCCTCACCAAAGTCTGTTGCCACGTGTTGGAGCAAGATGGCTGCCAACATACAGCCTTCCTTTTCCTCTTAAGGCTCTGTGGTCCCAGCTTCTTCAAGTATCACCCGTAGGCCATCAGGCTCTCTAGGCTTTGTCTCTCTGCCCAGGGCTTGAACACCCACCCTCTTCAACTGCTGGGGCAAACTCACCCTCTCTGTATACGTGGATGGGGTTCCTCTTTTGGCCCAAGTTAATGTCTTAATTCCAGATCTCAGCTTCCATGGTTTTCCTATTAAAGATGTTTCTTCCTCAGTCTCTCCTTTCCATGTCCCTTCTAGTCCACGCAAATAGTGGTTTTGTTCATACAACTCTCTCAAAAAGCTTGTTGGTTTAGCATGCAAGAAGCAGGGGTCCAAGCCATCAGATAGTAAGACTTTCCGCAAATCTTTCCTAGATAACTGCATCTTCAATCCTGATTTATAAGTTTCAAATTTAGTTAAGTCCTCAAATGTGGCACTGTCATCTGAGAAGTTGATTTCCAGAGGCTTAGAATTTCCAGAATCAGTTTCTGTTTTCTTTGTGCCCAACAGTTCAGTTCTCAGCTTATCTATCTCATCTAGCGTTTTGCTATAAGCCTCAAGGAGAAGCCAAGCTGCATTTTCTGAGTTTACTTTGGAAAGTTCTTCAGCTAAATGCCCAAGCTCGTGATTTTCAAATTCTGCCTTCCATAGAACACCAGGAGTTAATCTTGCTAAGTTCTCTGCAACTTCAAAACATGGATCACCTTTCATCCATTTTCCAATAATAGTTTCATCATGTACTTCTAAGGCATCATAAAATGTCTCTTTAGCGTCCATATCCCTACCAACAGTCTCTTCAAAGCATGGTAGGTCTTTCGTACCAAGCATCTCACAATTCCTCCAAAAAATACCCCTTACCCATTTATAAAACCATTCCAGCATTTGGTCATTGCAAAAGCACTACCCCTCTCTCAGTACCAAATTCTGTATTACTCAGCCAAAGGGATGCTAACGCAAAATACCAGAAATCTCTTGGCTTTTATAAAGGGTATTTATTTGGGGTAGAAGCTTACAGTTACCAGGCCATAGAGCTTAAGTTACTTCCCTCACCAAACTCTGTTGCCACATGTTGGAGCAAGATGGCTGCCGATGTTCAGCTTTCTTCTTCCTTTTAAGGCTCCATGGTTCCAGCTTCTTCCAATGTCAGATGTAGGCCATCAGGCTCTCTAGACTTTGTCTCTCTCCCTGGTGATCGATTCTCTCTGGGCTCAGGCTTACTTCTCTCCACAAGGTTAGCTGTAGACTATTAGGCAAATGGCTTTCTTCCTGGGGCCGCTGCCTTGTCTGTGGAGCTGTCTCTATTCCTCTGTGTTATTCTCCTGTGTGTTTACTTCCCAGGCTTCAGCTCAAAAACTCAGCATCAAAACTCCAACTCACTTCTCTGTTCTGCTGTATAGTTTTACCTGTGAGTCCCTGCCCACCAATAGGGCAGGGACTCAACATCCTACTGACGTGGTCCAATTCAAAGCCCTAATCATAATTTAATCACACCCAGGTACAGACCAGTTTACAAACATAATCCAATATCTATTTTTGGAATTCATAAACAATGCCAAACTGCTGCAATCTGCTTTGGGATTCAGTTTGCTAGTACTTTGTTGAGGATTTTTGCATCTATATTCACTAGAGAGGTTGGTCTGTAATTTTCTTTTTTTGTAGTATCTTTACCTGGTTTTGGTATTAGGATGATGTTGGCTTCATAGAATGAGTTTGGTAGCGCTCTTTCCTGTTCAATATTTTTGGAAGAGCTTGAGCAAGATTGGTATTAGATCGTCTTTGAATAATTGGTAGGATTCACCTGTGAAGCCATCTGGTCTCGGGCTTGTCATCTTTGGGAGTTTTTTTTTTTTTTTTAAGATTTTATTTATTTATTCATTTATCCCCCCCTTGCTGCTTGTGCTCGCTGGGTCAGCTAACCACACCATGCGGGCGGGCTTGCCTTCACCAGGAGGCCCCGGGAACCGAACCCAAGGCCTCCCATATGGTAAACGGGAGCCCTACTGATTGAGCCATAGCCGCTTCCCTGGGAGGTTTTTGATGACTTTTTCAATCTCTTTATTTGTGATTTGTTTGTTGAGGTCTTCTTTTTCTTCTAGGGTCAGTGTAGATGGTTCTTGTGTTTCTAGGAATTTGTCTATCTTCTCTACATTGTCTAATTTTTTTTGGCATACAGTTGTTCATAATATCTTCTTATGATCTCTCTTATGTTAGCAGGGTCAATGGTAAAGTCCCCCCTCTCATTTCTGATTTTATTTATTTGCATCTTCTCTCTTTTTTTTGTCAGTCTAGCTAAGGGTTTGTTGATTTTGTTGATCTTCTCAAAGAACCAACTTTTGGTTTTGTTGAGTCTGTCTATTGTTTTTTGTTTCTCAATCATTTATTTCTACTCTGATCTTTACTATTTCTTCCCTTTGGATTGGTTCAGGATTTGTTCGCTGTTCTTTTTCTATTTCCTCCAGATGTGCAGTTAGAGCTTCAATTTTAGCTTTTCTTTTTTTAATGTAAGCATTGAGGTCTCTGCTGCATCCCATAGGTTTTGATATGTTGTGTCTCATTTTCATTCATCTCAAGATGTTTGCTGAATTCTCTTGCAATTTCTTCTTTGACCCACTGATTATTTAAGAGTGTATATATTTATGAATTTTCCCTTTTTCCATCCATTATTGATTTCTAGCTTCATTCCCTTATGATCAAAGAAAGTGTTTTGTATAATTTCAATGTTTTTAAACTTATTGAGACCTGTTTTGTGACCCAACATATGTCTATCTTGGAGAAGGATCCATGAGCACTTGAAAAGAATGTATATCCTGTTGTTTTAGGGTACAGTACTCTATAGATGTCTGTTAGGTCTAGTTCATTTATCATATTATTCAAGCTCTCTGTTTCCTATTTATCCTCTGTCCAGATGTTCTATCCAATACTGAGAGTGGTGTATTGAAGTCTCCAGCTATTATTGAAGGGATATCTACTTCTCCCTTCAGGTTTGCCAGTGTATGCCTCATGTTTCTTGTGGGTACACAGGTTAGGTGCATAAATATTTAGTGTAGTTATTTTTTTCTTGGTGAAGTACCTCTTTTATTAATATATTAATAAAATATATTTTGCATTTGAAATCTATTTTGTCTGATATTACTATCTCTACTCCAGCTCTTTTTTGGTTACTATTTGCATGGAATATCTTTTTCCAACCTTTCACTTTTAACTTGTTTGTGTCCTTTTGTCTGAGGTGGGTCTCTTGTAGATAACATATAGATGGCTCATATTTTTCTAGCCATTCTATCAGTCTATGTCTTTTGATTGTGGTGTTCAAGCCATTAACATTCAATGTTATTCCTGTAAGGCATTACTTACTTCATCCATTTTGTCCTTAGGCTCTCGGTTGTCATTATCATTCTATTGTCTGTCTTAATTTATGCTTCCTAATAATATTAATTTCTATAGTCTTCTCCAGATCTCTCACCCTTGATTTTTCCTTTCAGGCTGCAGAACTCCTTTTAGTATCTCTTGTAATTCTGGTCTTTTGGTAACATATTCTATCAGTTTTTGTTTGTCTGTGAAGACTTTGAACTCGCCCTCCTTTTTGAAGGATAGTTTTGCTGGAAACAGAATTCTTGGCTGGCAGTTATTCTCTTTCAGTATCTTAAATAGACCATACCACTTTCTCCTTGCCTTCATGGTTTCTGATGAGAGGTCAGCACTTAGTCTTATTGACTTGCCCTTGTATGTGATGCTTTGCTTTTCTCTTGCTGCTTTCAGAATCCTTTCTTTATCTCTGATATTTGTCATTATGAATAGTAGGTATCTCAAGGTATGTCTCTTCAGATTCATTTTGTTTTGGGTGCATTGTCCTTCTTGGATATTGATATTTATGTGTTTCATAAGGGTTAGGAAGTTTTCAGTCATTATTTCCTCAAATACTGTTTCCGCCCTTTTCCATTCTCTTCTCCATTGGGGTCACTGATAATGCAAATATTTGTGTTTCACATTGTCATTCAGTTCCCTGAGAACCTGTTCCATTTTTTCCATTCTCTTCTCTTTCTGTTTTCCTGTCTTTTCCAGTTCAATTGTTCTGTCTTCAAAATCACTAATTCTGTCTTCAAGCAATTCAATTCTGCTCTTATGTGCCTCCAATGTATTTTTTTTTTTAAAAAAACCATTATAAACTTTTTTTAAGAGAAGTTTTAAATTACAGAAAAGATACATCAAAAGTATATGGAATTCCCATATTATCCCCACCCATCCACATACACATTTTCCCCTGTTATTCACATCTTGCATTAGTGAGGCACATTTGTTGCAATTGAAGAACCAAATTAAAGAACTGCTACTAATCTAGGTCTATAGTTTATGCTTTATACTTTGCAGTGTATGGTTTTATAGGCTTTGACAAACATAATATCTTGTATCCATCATTGTAGTAACAAACAGAACAATTCAAGTGCCCTAAAAATGCCCTGTGTTCCACCTATTCATTCCTCCCATTCCCCTCTGAACTGTGGTAGCCACTATTTTTTTCAATGTTGCAAGTTCTTCTGTTACCATATGATAATACCTACAACAATAAATTTACAATGGTGGTCCATGGTTATCCTCCCTGCCACTTATATTTTTCATTACTCCATCTTTAGGAATTTGGGATGATGACTACTATGACTTCTTTGGATCAAAAGGGGGCATAGATACTATGGGGTACATGGAAGGAACAGTTTTGCTTGCAGTTGTAGATTCTCCCTGTTTGGGGGGGATGGAGCTTGTCTGTCACCAACATTTTGTTAGTTGTCCTGGCAAGTCTGAAGAACTAGGAGGGTAGGTTTTGGCCACAACTCTGCTGGGATTCAGAGCTCAACCAGAATAGAAGCAGAATGAAGATTTAAGTCTCTGTATAGTCAAAATTATAGGTTCAAATATAAGGGCTATAATAATCACAAGTAGGGAATTTATAAATGAGTCTATTATATTGGAGAATTAGATAATCATATATTCCTGTATAGGGCCTGCTGAAGGGGTGTTGGTTTCATGCAGCTGTGTGCCTTGCTTAAAGTGTCTAGATATCCTTAGAGCCCTCAGGAGCACTTTGGTTTGAGATTTAGTTTTTATGGACTTAGTAAAATCTTCCTGAGACCTGCATAAGTGTAACTCAGAATGACATCCCAACTCACTTTGAAATCTCTTAGCCATAAAAACTCTTTCTCTTTTTAATTTAATGACTCCCCCTCTTGGTCAAGGTCTATTTGCACATGCATCAGTGGTTGGCTCTTGGTAATAATCCCTTGGTGTCAGGAAGGCTCATCCCCACGAGTCATATCCCATGTCAGGGGCTAGGTAGTGCATGTATTTATGAGTTTGGCTTAGAGTGAGGCCACATCTGAGTAACAAGGAAATTTTCAGGAGGTAACTCTTAGGTATTAATTATAATTAGGATAAGTTTCATCTTTACAGGAATGTGGTTCCTAAGTATAGGCATTAAGTTTGAGGGCTGTTTTTTCATTAGGCACTGCCTGTATGTTCCATAGATTTTGGAAATTTTATTTGAGAAAATAACAGGACTCTCCAGGATGGAAGTTTAATATTTTGTTATATATTGTGTGGGCCTCTATCTATCAAGAAAACATACCTATGACAGCACAAATACATTCATAAAACGTAGAAGTATGCTTTAGGTGCATTATTACTCATATACCACCCCACTATTGACACCCAGTATTAGTGGTATACCTTTGTTATAGATCCTAAAGGAACATTATTATACTTGTATTCTTAACCACAATCCTCAGCCACCCAGATTTCACTGAGTTTCACTGTCATCATTTTATCTTTCATCTTTCCTTCTAGCATCATATTTGGTCCAAACCTTCCCCTTTCAACCCTCTTCACACTCTTCAGCACCATTAATTAACAGTGTGGGTCTTAAACCAGTATGACCAGAGTCCTTATAGGCTAAGGAAACTTGGACACAGAGGTATATACATAGGAGGAGACAGAAAGAGACAGATTGCCAAAGTGCTGCAGAAAAGATGGCTTGACAATATCTCAATTTTGGACTCTTAGCCTCCAAAATTGTGAGACAATGAATTCCTGTTGTTTAAGCCAAACAGTTCTGAAGTATATTGTTATAACAGTCCCAGCAAAGTAGGTTATCTGGCTAAATTACTGATTCTTAAATTGAGATCCAATAATTCTCCTTGAATTAAGATACCTAAACATCTCTTTTGATGAGAGTGAAATGTACAGGCCAAATTGCACCATAGGTATTCTTAAATTAGCTTGAAGTCAGGCATAAATGCACTGAAAAAAAAACAATGTCCTATCCAGTTTATGAGTAGGAGCCAAGACTTTTCTTTTGTGCTGTAAATCCAGGAACAGTCATTGGAGGAAACATGATTTATCCATTTTTTCCCATTCTCTTTTCTTTCTGTTCTCCTGTCTTTTCCAGTTTGGATGTTCTTTCTTTGTAATCACTAATTCTGTCTTTGAGCAATTAAAATCTGCTCTTATGTGCCTCTAATGTATTTTTAATCTCATTCATCATCTCTTTCATTTCCATAAGTTCTGTTACTTTTCCTGCAGGCTTTCAAATTGTTCTTTTTCTCACCCAGTGTCATCTTAATATCCTTTACCTCTTTAGTCATATTTTCTTTAAATTCTTTGAAGTGATTTAAGAGAGTTGTGTGATTATCACTGATTAATTTTCTTAAATCCTATATCCTGAAAGGATATTTGGTTTGTTCCTTTGTCTGGGCCATCTCTTTCTATTGACTAGTATGGCTTGTAATTTTTTGCTGATGTCTGGGCATCTGAATATTTTGGTGCATTTACTCTGATGGCCAATTTTTCTATCTTGCCTATTGTTGTGTTTTTTTTTTCACAGTTCTTCTTTGATATTTGGTTCAATTTATTCTAAATCTTTAAAATTGCCTGGCTTAAGTTATCAAAATTGGGCCAGGGACTCACTATTGGGGTGCAGACTTTCTCTCAGGCGTTAGAATACAGAGAAAACCAGTTTTTGTCCGTGCAATCTCCAGAGCTGCCAGTAGAGGGCGCTCGTTAGCACACCTTTCCACTGAGGTGTTTCAGTCTTGGCTTTCCTGTGTTCCTGTGTTGAATCTCTAGAGCGGAGATTCAAAGTGAGCTCTGCGGGCTGAATTCACTGAAGAAAAGACCGCTGACACCCCCTGCCTTTTCCCTTGAAACAGCTGACAGGAAGAAAGATATTTGTTCCCCTCTCAGTCAGCTGCAGTGAGCCAGGTGTTTTACCCCAGCTTAATATCTTGGGAGTGGGGGAGGGGAGCCCTTCCCAGCCACTGCAGGATTTTGTAACTCACCTTTGTTGTTTTGGGTTCTTGGTGTCTCTGTCCCCTACCCTCCTGGGAGTTGTATAGCACTATCCTGGTCTGCTGACCCCCAAAGCAAGTCCCTCGCACAGCTTTTGGCTCTTTCTCCATTGTTTCTATGAGAGAATTGAGCCCTGCCTGCTAGTTCAATGCCGTCTTCCCACAATCTTCAGAAGCTATACTTTTTTTTTTTTTTTTTTTTTTGTAGCCTTTTATTTTTACAGAGTTTAGTATTTAAACAGCTGGAATCTTTCCTTTCCAATTAACATTGACTGGGTATGGGCAAAAATAATTCCTTGTGAAGTAATGATTTGTTTGTACAGCAAAATATATAATTAACCATTTTTTTTTTTTTTTTTTATTATGGGTAAAAATCAAAATTCTCACAATACATACAAACATTTGTAAAATGATATATAAGCTATACTTTTAACATGCTCCAAAGGTGATTCTGCTGTGAAACTGGAAAGGATGGCATGGAAACACTAACTAGGTGATGCAACTCATACTAGAATCTAATAAACCGTAGTGTCTAAAATATATCTAAAGTTCTCACCCATGAATCATTATTTGGTGAACCCTGCATAGTAGAATTTTCATATATATAGGGAAGTTGGTGGCATCACAAATAGGAAGTATCAAAAACAGTGCTAGTCTTATCTTTCCTGCAAAGCAATTTGGTTGGGGAGGTCTACTCCTGGCTCTTTCGTTAAGATGATAGTGATGGCCATTGCTTTCATAGTAGTTCTCCAAATTAGTTCCCTACATTGAGCTAAGTAGCCTAGAAAAAATTATGTATATGGTACTTTTGTAAAGGAAGAAATCCCCAACATTACATTTCCAAGAACTGAGAAGGCCCTCTGTTCAAAACTTTCCTCTAACTTCAAGACTATCCAGAAAAGTTTTAGTCTTCTAGACAGAATTTATTTATATTTAAGAAGAAGTGGCATGTTGGCTACATCTATTGAAAATTCAGAAATTAAAATATTGAGCATGGTGTTAAAAGATAATTCTCAAAAAATGTAAAATCATGACTCCCATACAGATATAAAAATGAAAATATGTTAGTGATTTTATTTAACCCATTGATATGGAAACTGGCAAGGTGTTACAATAAGTTCAAAATATATTACAAAATAGACATATTTATAGATCAGAAATATTAAATTAATGTGCAGATGAAAGCAAAAGTGGCTCTTCCATAGTGGGGAAGAGAGAATCCAGTGAACCTCCACTTGACAGAATTTACAGGTATATAGAGACAAGAATAATTTTGCATTGCTTTCAATTACCTACAATTTAGAAAGTTGTAAAATAGCTCAAAGGCAGTGAAAGACTAGAATCAAATATCTGGAAGTGTGTGATCTAAACAATAAAATAGTTTTCCTCTGAAGCACAATGTTCTTCTTACAGTGTCAAACAAGGGCTCCATCAGGGCTCCCTTCTTTATTTCCACAAACATTGATGGTCTTTGACTATGTACAGGAAAGTTCAAAGCAGCAGTATTCATAATAGCCACAAAGGAGAAACAATCTAAATGTCCATCAAATGATGAATGAAGTAATAAAATGTGACATATCCATATAATGAAATATAATTTTGCAATAAAAAAATCAAGTACTGATATATGCTACAACTTGGATGAACCTTGAAAACATATTAAGTGAAAAAGTTAGTCACTAAAAACTACATATTGTAGATTCCACCTGCACAAAATGTCCATAATAGTCAAATCTATATACACCAAAAGTACATTAGTGGTTGCTTAGGTCTCAGGCTGGGGGGGTGGAGATAAAAAGTAATAGTTAATGAGTATCGGGTTTATTTTAGGGAATGCAAAAATGTTCTAGTACCGGTTGAATATTAAAAATCAAGTTAACTTGATTAACATTGTTTCTTTCACGGAATAGTTCTCTTAAGGTACTAGGTGATGGGTAAGGGCTAATTAATATTACATCTTAAGAGTTGCTGAGTTAAAACTAAGTGGAATAATTCAGATTCTTAAAGTTATGTGATAGCCTGTATATAATAAGGAAACAAAATTGGAAATGAAAAATCCATTCATCTAAATGGTAATAAATTAAATTAGTAATTTTAATCTGCGTTAGGATTTACAGAATCTCCCTGATTTGGACTGAAATAATTGTATATTGTTTAAAATCTTTTTGGGATGCAGTGGCTACAAATGAATATATAAAGAATAAATCTTTGTCTGATTTGACAGGACCCAAAAAATTATAACAATATGTGAGGTACTCATGGACAGATAACCTCCTATAAACAACTGGTTTTGTTTTTGTTGTGATTATTTTCTTTATTTTCTAAGATGCCTCAAAGTCAGTCAAAACTTTTTCTGTATGTAAAAAAGTGCTTGTATAATCTAATAAGGCTATGTGATTGATTTTAAACACATATATACAAAATTTGCATCCAAGAGTCTTACCTCAAACAATATCCTGAGACTACACAATAATGAATTCTTCATTCCTTGAGGCAGATTTCACATTTATAAACAATCTAAAGTCGTTTGTGGTCAAATTTGATAAGAGGAATGGAAGTAATGAATCCAGTTATATTAAGCAGCTCACTGACTGGATCTGAAGCTGGTTCAGAATAAAAGAAGAGTTCCAAAGGATGGTTTTTAGCATTATATGAAAAAACATGTTCTTGGAAGGGGACAAGATTCATTTGGATGCATAAGTTATGTGTTTTTTTATTACATATTAGTCATGCCTCATTATTATCACAGCTACAGGTTAAAAATACCTTCGTATTTATTATACAACAAATATACAAATAACAAAAATCATTGTTTGTAATGTAGTATTTAATACTGCACAACTTCATTATACAATGGGAAGTTGTCCCTAGCACACTAATTTTAAAAGTATGAGAAACTGGCACAGGATATTGTCTGTAACCAATTTTATTGTTAAAAGTGTGATGCTATTGCTACAAGGTAAACCCATAGCAAAGAGAACCAAGTTTACATGTATGATAGTCCCTGGAGAATCATCAAGATCAAGTTTAATTGGCAGAAGGTAACTAGTACATAAATGTATCTTGCTAGGTGTTATATTTCTAGCTTGACAAATAACCCAGAAGGTATGGAAATTGTTTCCTTATTTTTCAAACTCTTTATTAGTTAGTGTTATAAAATATAAATGTGTTATACTTTAAAAGTATGTTAATATCTATGCCCTTTTTACCTTGGCTTTTGTATTTGTAATTACAGGTTTTATACCTTACTTTACTAATACAGGACAAAAGGTCAATAACAACTATTTCACCATTAATTCAGATTCCATTTTGATTCTGACTACACTTTAGGATAGTTGATTGGAGGGGAGCCACTGTTTTCAATCTGACAATGAATAATTTTAGCTGCACTAGCTTTACTCCAATTCATCTTTACCCTGATGAAGTAGATGTAGTCAATTCTCTGGCAGTTCTGCTGTAAAAGCTAATTCCCTGAACCTGAGCCAGATAAGACTCCAATTCCTGGTTGAACTCTGGAGTTCCAAAGTCATTGCATCTAACTCTTTCATACTTTGAAATTCTATCATCATCATCATCATCATCATTATCATCATCATTCTGACCAGACATGTATAAGAGCAGCTCTAGGGGAGAGGCTGTGTATACCTCCATCATGAGTGTAAAATTGCTTAGAATCTTCCAAATAGAAACTCTGTACCCCTGGACTGTGTATCCTGGATATGGGTACTTGAAGTGTTAACTCACATATCTATATCACAGCACCTGTGCTAGATCATCTGAATAAAAACCATACTCTTTCCAGCCGTGAGTTTCTAAGCTTGATCTTCCTTTTTTCCCTTTTTCCTTCCTCTCACTTCCAAAACTGGAAATAGCTTTTCCTTCTCATTACCCTCCCTTATTCCCACTTCAAATTCTGGGTCTAGTGCATTTGTTTTCAACCAAGGCTTTACAATGTGCAACCTGGATAAATTTTTTTAAAACCCTGATGCCAGTCCCCTCTCTGGAACAATTAAATGAGAATCTCTGGAAGTGGATACCTAGGTATTTGTATTTCATAAATTCTCTCTAGATTATTCTATTATGCAGACAGGATTGAGAAGCATGACTCTAATCCACTGATTCTCAAACTTGGCTGTATGTTGGAAATCTTCTAAAGGCTTTTAAAAATAGATCCTGTTTTAATTGTTCTGGAGTGTATCCTGGGCATCAGAATTTTTTAAGAGCTCCCTAGAGGAAGCTAATTTGCCTCAAAATTTGAAAACTCCTGTTCTAGTGAATAGTAAGGTAAATATTATTTGTATGAAGATTATTGGCTTGTTTTATTGTGTGTATGTGTCTAAGGATACATTAGTAGAGTTCTCAAACTTTCACTCACATAACAATACCTGGTTTGTTTATCACACACATCAGAATCTCTGATAGGTTGGGTTTATTTGTCTGCATTTTTAATAAGACACAGTTGATACTGACAGCATTTGTGAGCCTTACAGAAGTATACCATGAGAGCATTACTGGCTGCCTATGTGCTGTATATATGGTGTAGTTTGAGGTTCACATGTGAGACTCCCCTGTCTAGCAACACCTGCTGTAGTGGACTAGCTATGTAGATTAATATCTCCCCACTGGACTCACTTCTTAAGAGAAGGGATCCTTTTCCCAAATACATGTAAAAAGGTCAGTATATTACCTGGAAGCAACTCATTGTAATTATTATCACTTATTGATTGGTGAATTCCCTATAAAATACATGGTTTTAAGGGAATGGAAGGAATCCAAGTAAAAGCTAAGTATATTTTAACAATAAAGTCAGGATTTTCTAAAAAAAAATAATATACCAACACGAAGAGAAAGACCAGGCTGTGTGCTAAAGTGAGAAACTCTGGGCTTCCAGAATAATGTAGTAATCAGACACTTGGGAGAAGGGTCGGGTATGGAAGAGGTGAGGGTGGGGTAAATTAGTGGATAGGAGAAGCATCTGTAGCAGTTTGATATTATTTTTTTAAACAATTTATTGAAGTATATCATTCATACATGAACATACATAAACTATAAGTGTACAGTAAACATTGTGAACTTACAAAACAACCATGCATACACCATACAGGGCTCCCACACATCACCCCACCACAAATACTTTGCATTGTTGTGAAATATTTGTTAACAAATTATGAAAGGGCATTGTCAAAGTATTACTACTAACTATAGTCTATATCTTACTCCCCTATACATTTTTTTTTAAATGATTTATTTATTTATTTACTTTTATTCATTTTTTACCCCCCACCCCAGTTTCACTGTTTTTGTGTCCATTCGCTGGACAATTCTCTGTGTCCATTTCCTGCCCTCTCTTCTCATTCTTCTCCTCCTGTCTTCACTGGGATTTGATCCTTGGAACCTCTGATGTGGGAGAGAGACGTCCTACTGCCTGCGCCACCTTAGTTCCTGGATATTATTTATTAATTGCAAAAGAAGATATTGATTAGGCTTGTAAACTGGTCTATTCCTCTGGGTGTGATACCCTTTGATTGTTTAAATTCAAAGGCTTTTACATTTACTTGATTAAATTAAGATTAGGACTTTGATTCAACTGCATCATTAGGGCATGCAGGGCTGACTCCCCATCCCCTTGGTGGGCTATATAAATGGACAGTCAATCAAGGAGAACATAGGAGAAGAACACAGAGGAAGCGAGCCCCATACACACAGCAGAGGCTCCGGGAAGAGAGATGAACCATTTACCTGATAGTTTGCAACTGAAGAGACCAGAGCCCTGAGCAGCTGAGCAGGCCCAGAAAGAAACAAACCTCCAGCCTACAGCTGAGATCGGAAAAAGGTGGGTCCACGGAGCCTTAACAGGAAAGAGGAAGGCTAAACCCTCGCAGATGTCACCCTCCATCTTGCTCCAATACATGGCAACAGACTTTGGTGAGGAACTAACCTTGAGTTGAACTCTTTAGGGCCTTGTAACTGTAAGCTTTTACCCTATATAACTACCCTTTATAAAAGACAACGGAATTCTGGTACTTTGCATCAGCACCCCTTTTGGCTTACTAATACAGCACCTATTATAGTTTGGACTGAAAAGTTAAAAATAAGGAAGGAGTGGGGAAAGAAAAGGCATGCATATTCACCTACTTACATATTTGGCCTCCTGGTAAATAACTAACAATTACCGAGTACCATGTATGTGCTAGGCACTGCAATAAGCATGTTACATTGGATCTCATCTTATTTCTTACAATGCTTCTATGTGGTAGGCTATGTTTTCCTACTTTGTGGGGAAAAAACAAAACAAAACTGAAGCTCAGTGAGATTTCATAATCTGCCTAATGTTATTAATAAGAAGCAGAGCTGAGATGTGAACTCAGTCCAATATAATTAATGTCCTCGTTCCTCCTTAATACCTTACATTTAAACCAAAGACAAATTAAATTTTTGTGGATGAAGAACAACTAGCAAAACCTAAGCTCCATTTGTTTTAAACATGGTGGTTGCATTAACTCATCGACATTTGCTAAGAATTCATGAATTGTTAAATTCTAGAAGTACTGTCACCTTTGCTCATGTGTACTTGAATAGAATTCCTTAATTTAATTCAAGGATATTTAAATTGCTTGGTTTCTCAGAAGCTTCATTTAATTAGGCCTTGACCTGGAAATTGGACAAGAGTTCTTGATAACAGAGATGGCCACTATACCAAAAAACCTTATTTCTTATACTGTTAAGAATTAGAGCAAAAGGAAGATTGCAACCAAATATACATTCCTGTTAGACCAATTTATGTGTAAATTTGTGGTGGGCACATATTATCATAAAAGTAGAAAGAAAACAAGACAAAAATTCCTTCATTGAGAAGCAAATAAGATGGTACAATACTACACAAGACTTTACAGACTCTATAAGACTGTAAGAAGTCAGATTTTCTGACTTCTTCCTCTTTGTTAACCTGTTTTTAAAACATTATAATGGAATTAAACTAAAAATTTAAATGGAAATGAAGAGCATTATAAAAAAGCAAATGAGGCAGATACTCTAATGAGAAACAGAATTTCAATTAAACAACTTACACCATGGTTTAGACTGCTTCATAAATGGAATTAAAAAATGAAAGGAAAAATAATGACTAGTATATATAGGTGCACGTGAGTACTTGAGAATGGTTATGTAGGAATTGGGCAAAACTGAATATTTAGTGTCCTAGAGTAAATATGAATAAATAAGAAAAAGGAGAATATATGAAAAGGAAGAACTACTGATATTTAACATCAGCTCTTCCCAAAGCAAAACAAATTTATTATGCTAAGAAAAGGACAAAAAGAGATCTAAATTATTTCTTTTAGCTTAGGTTGAATTGATTTTTTTAAAAATAACACCAAAGGCAATATGTCACTCTGCCTCAATCAGCATGATACCTCACCAGTACTGTTGTATTTCTTTAATAATATGTACTAGCACACTTACAAAATCAGAGTTCTGATGAAATCCTATGTCTTTATAATCACCATTTTAGATATTTAAATGACCTTAGAGATCACCTCAACCAGTGTTTCTCAAAGTGTGGTCTAGAGACTACCTGAGTCAGAATCAGGTGAAATACTTGTATATAAATACATATTCCTGTTACCAAGCAAAAGCAGGGGGTTCTCTGCCCCATGCACTGAAATGACCAATTCCTGAGACACCAGGGTTTCAGAGATTGAAAGAATTTATTGCTAAGTGCAAAGCAGGAGATCAGATGGCCTATTGGCCTAAACTCTGTCTCCCCAAGTCTAAGGAGTTTAGGGATTTTGTGGATTCCAAAAAGGGAAGCTGAAACGGTTACCATTACAATAGCAAATATAAATAAGGGACTAGTTCAGTGAGTTTTAGTAATTCCAGGTATTAACTTTTGGCTATTTTATAATATACTAGAAAGAAAAAAGCATCTATATAATGTTGTAGTAATTATAAGAATTTGTTAATTCTTAACTCTCGATTACATCCCCAGACCTCACACCAAACATACTGTTTAAAATCTCTCATAGAAATTAGTCAGAGCAGCCTACTAACCTTAAGTGCATACAATCCTTACTGTATTCACAGACTTCATGGGCAACATACTGAGGAATATCTGTGATTCTTTCCTTCTTCCATACTTTCCCAAAGTTCAGAGAACTGGCTTAAAATACTACCTTGAGCCTACCTCCTGTGTGATTTTATATAACTAGGACATTTTACCTTTCTTTTTATATCTGGTAGCCATAAAATGACTATAAATTTTTACTGCACAAAGTTCCAGTGAACAGATAAAAGACCACAGTAATTGGCAAACACCCAATTAAGATAAAGGCTACTTCACAGAGGTAGGTTCTTGTGGCACCCTGGCCAGCCCCTTCCCCATGCCTCCACTGGCTTGGTGCAGAACTGGTCTATGCTCCCAGTGTGGATCCCTAGTCCTGGTTCTGAAGGTAGTAGTGTAACCCTTGTTCATATACTGGCTGAATGTATTTTGACCCAATCTGTTTAGTATTGACCTGAGAGACTCGCCATCCCAGAACTTGCCCTCTGTTTGAAGGTGGCTCAACTAGCTCACCTACAGAACACTGTGAGAAAGCAGTCAAGTCATGTTGCCTGAGGCAGGGTATAGCAGTTTTATATTATTTATGAATTCCAAAAAGAGATAGTGATTATATTTGTAAACTGGCCTGTTCCTCTGGACATGATACCCTTTGTATTAAATTCAAAGCTTTTATGTTTACTTGATTATGTTAAGATTAGGTCTTTGATTCGACCATATTGTTAGGGTGTGCAGTGTTGATTCCCCTTCCCCTTGGTCGGCAACATAAAGGGACACTCACTCAAGGAGAACGCAGAGAAGATACACAGAGAAATAGAGATAGCTCCATAAACACAGAAGAGAACTTGTCAATTTTGATCCTCCTGTGGCCCAGGGAAGAGAGATGAGCCAGATAGATTACAGCTGACTGTGTGAAGAGACCAGAGCTGCTGAGCCCAGAAAGAAATGAGCCCTCCAGCCTACAGCTAAGATAAGAAGCTGGGCCCATGGAGCCTTAAGAGGAAAGAGGAAGGCTGAATCCTCACAAATATCGGCAGCCACCTTGCTTCAACATGTGCCAACAGACATTTGGTGAGAAAGTACCTCTTATGGCACCTTGAGTTGGGCTCTTTAGGGCCTTGTAATTGTAAGCTTCTATGCCAAATAAGATTTCTGGTACTTTGCATCACCCTTTGGCTGACTAATACACAGGAGACTGTGGGCTGTGAGACATATAGTGCAGTGCCCAAGAGTAGGTGGAAACTGTTTCCTAGAGAAAAAGGAGCATTCTTACCTGTGTAAAATGGGTGATGATGCCTAGGGCCACACAAACATGCACAAGACAAGAGGCATGTGCAGAATGACCAGGAAGCCCCTCCTCTTTGGCCTGGAACTATTCTCTATTATGTGGATGAGCCCTGAAGGAGAGCACTTATACAGATCAATCTGCAAAGACTGGAATAATTGTTTTCTTTTTCCCTTGTTTTTCTTTTTTGTTAGCTCCTGGTATTCGTGGGAAGCTTTATCATAATACTAGCTAGTTACAAACTTAAGGAACAGACATCTCAGTCTAAATCCCAGTGATAATGTATTAAAATGTCAAAATTTCTAGGTTTCAATGAAAGGTTACAAAACATACAAGGAAACAGGAAATGATGGCTCTGGCAAAGGGTAAAATTAAAGCATTAGAAACCTTCAATGAGGAGGAACAGACCTTGGAAATACTAGGCAAAGACTTTCAAAGCATAGTCCTAAATAGGATAAAGGCAAATAGACCCATTCCACTGCATATTATAATCAAACTGTCAAATGCCAAAAATAGAGAACTCTGAAAGGCACAAAAGAGAAGCAATGTGTCACATACAAAGGAGCCTCAGTAAGATTAAGTGCTGATGGCTTATCAGAAACCATGGAGGTACAAAGGTAATAGGGTGATTAAAATGCTGAAAGCTAAAAATTGCCACCTAAGAATTCCATATCCGGCAAAACTGTCTTTCAAAAATGAGGGAGAGATAAATACATTCCCAAATAAACAAAACGTGGGAGTTAATTACCACTAGACTGGCTCTACAAGAGATGCTAAAGTACATTATGCAGATTGAAAGGAAAAGACAATAGATTCAAGCTGCATGAATAAATAAAGATCTCTGGTAAAAGTAATGACGGGTAAATATAAATACCAGTGGTATTATGTTTTTGGTTTTTAACTCCACTTTTTTACTTCCCATGGGATCTAAAAGACAAATGCATAAAATGTAATGAAAAATCAGTGGTTTTGGACTCAATGTATAAGCATGTAATTTGTGACAGGAAGTAAAGGTGGGGGGACAGAAGGGTATAGGAACATATAGTTTGTATATACTGTTGAAGTTAAGTTGATATCAAAGCAAACAAGATTGTTATAGATTTGGGATATTAAATTTAAGTCCCACAGTAACTACAAAGAAAAATATTAGAGAATATGCAAACTAATAGAGAAATTCATATAGCATCGAATTACCTAGTACAGAAACGTGTACTATACAGGTTGTCAGGGCAGGGAGCATGGGAATTGGGAGTCAATGCATAGTGGGTATAGAGTTTCCACTTGAATAGATGGGAAAATTTTAGTAATGGTTGATGGTGAGCAGTACCACAATATTGTGAATGTGATTAATCCCATTGAATGATATGCTTGGGAGTGGGTGAGATCAAAAAGTTTATGTGGTGTATATATTCCCACAATTAATAATAATAAAACAAAAGAAAGAACAAATAAAGAGAAAATGACAATTAAATGATATCCATGATCCTGGATGGGCCCTAGAAATGGAGCAGAAAAGGCTCAAAGGGACAATTTTGGGACATATGAAAAAAATTTGAATATAGTCATCTGGTCCTGAGCTTTTAATCTTTGGGAGGTTTTTGATGACTGTTTCAATCTCTTTACTTGTGATTGGCTTGTTGAGATCTTCTATTTCTTCTAGGGTCAGTGTAGGTTGTTCGTGTGTTTCTAGGAATTTGTCTATCTCATCTACATTGTATAGTTCTTTTAGTGTATAGCTGTTCATAGTATCCTCTTTATGATATCTCTTGTTTCTGCAGGGTCAGTGGTAATGTCCCGCCTCTTATTTCTGATTTTATTTATTTGTGTCTTCTCTCTCTTTTGTCAGCCTATCTAAGGGTTTGTTGATTTTGGCGATCTTCCCAAAGAATCAAGTTTTTGGTTTTTTTTATTCTGTCTGTTGTTTTTTTGTTCTGGATTTCATTTATTTCTGCTCTGATCTTTACTATTTTTTCAGCTTGGTTTGAGATTAGTTTGCTTTTGTTTTCCTAGTTCCTACAGGTTTGCAGTTATATCTTCAATTTTAGCTCTTTCTTTATTTTAAGCATTGAGGGCTATAAATTTCTCTCTCTGCACTGCCTTTGGACTGTTTCATAGTTTTTGATACATTGTGTTCTCATTTTCATTTGTCTCAAGATATTTGCTGAATTCTCTTGCAATTTCTCCTTTGACCCATGGGTTATTTGAGTGTGTTGTTTAAACTCCATATATTTATGAGTTTTCCCTTTTTCCATTATTGATTTCCAGCTTCATTCTGTTATGATCAGAGAAAGTATTTTGTGTAATTTCAATGTTTTTAAATTAATATATTGAGTCCTTTCTTGTGGCCCAACCTGCGGTCTATCCTGGAGAAGGATCAATGAGCACTTGAAAAGAATGTATATCCTGATGTTTTGGGGGTGTAATGCTCTATAAATATCTGTTCGGTCTAGTTCATTTATCATATTTTTGAAGCTTTCTGTTTCTTTATCCTCATTCCAGATGTTCTATACAGTACTGGAAGTGGTGTATTGAAGTCTCCAATTATTATTGTGGAGACATTTTTATTTCTCCCTTCAGTTTTGCCAGTGTGTGTCTCATGTATCTTGGGGTACCTAGGTTAGGTGCATAAATATTTATTATAGTTACTTTTTCTTGGTAAATTGCCCCTTTTGTTAATAAATAATGACTTTCTTCATCTCTTATAATAGTTTTGCATTTAAAATCTATTTTGTCCAATTTTAATATTGCTACTCTAGCTCTTTTTTGATCATTATTTGTGTGAAATATCTTTTTCCAAACTTTCACTTTTAACCAGGTTGTGTCCTTACTTCTGAGGTGGTCTCTTGTAAACAGCATATAGATGGCATGTTTTTTTTTATCCATTCTATCAGTCTATGTCTTTTGATTGGGGAGTTCAAGCCATTAACATTCAATATTATTACTGTAAAGCCATCACTTACTTCGTCCATTTTGTCCTTTGGCTTTTTGTTATATCTTTCTGTTTTTTATTATATCTTTCCATTGTCTGTCCTTTTACCCTTTAATTTATGCTTCCTAATAATATTCATTTCTATAGTCATCTCCAAGTCTATCGCCCTTGTTTTTTCCTTTCAGACTGCAACACTCCCTTTTGTAACTCTTGTCAGTGTCTGTTTGTCTGTGAAGACTTTAAACTCACTCTCATTTTTGAAGGACAGGTTTGCCAGATACAGAATTCTTGGCTAGCCATTTTTCTCTTTCAGTACCTTGAATACATTATACCACTTTCTTCTTCTCTCCTTCGTGGTTTCTAATGAAAGGTTGGCACTTAATCTTATTGAGCTTCCTTGTATGTGATGCTTTGCTTTTCTCTTGCTGCTTTCAGAATCCTCTCAATGTTTCTGATATTTGTCATTCTAAATAGTAGGTGTCTCAGATTTATTCTGTTTGGTGAGCATTGTCATTCTTGGATATTGATATTTATGTCTTTCATAAGGATTGGCAAGTTTTGGTCATTGTTTCCTCAAATATTCTTTCTGCCCCTCTTCCATTATTTTCTCCTTCTTGGACACCAAATAATGAGTATTTTTGTGCATTTCATATTGTCATTCAGTTCCCTGAGACCCTGTTCCATTTTTTCCATTCTTTTCTTTTCTGTTTTCCTGTCTTTTCCAGTTCAGATGTTCTGTCTTCAAAATCACAAATTCTGTCTTTGAGCAATTCAAATCTGATATTATGTGCCTCTAATATATTTTTAATCTCAACCATCATGTCTTTCATTCCCATAAACTCTGTTACTTTTCTTTGCAGCTTTCAAATTGTTCTTTATGCTCACCCAGTGTTGTCTTAATATCCTTTATATCTTTAGTCATGTTTTACTTCAATTCTTTGGATTGATTTATAGATTTGTGTGATTATCATTGATTAGTTGTCTTAAATCCTGTATATCATCAGGATATTTGGTTTGTTTCCTTTAAGAAATGGTTTGTTCCTATTTCTTAGTATGGCTTGTAATTTTTTGCTCATGGTTAGGAATCAGAATATATTGGTGAATTTACTGTGATGGTCAATTTCCCTCTCTTGCCTAGTTTTTTTTTTTTTTCCATAGCTCTTCTTTGATTTTTTGTTCAACTTATTCTAAGTCTTTAAAATTGCCCAGCTTAAGTTATCAATAGGGCCTCAAAGAGAGACCTAAAAGCAGTTTTTGTCCTTGCAATTCCCTGACTGGCTAGCAGATGGTGAATCTTTCCACAGAGGTGTTTTTTTCTACCTCCACTTTCCTGTGTTTCTGCTCTGGCCAGAGCTGAGATCCAAAGTGGACTCTGCTGGCCAAATTCATTTAAGAGAAGCCCTCCAACTCACCCTCCCTCTTCCCTTGTAACAGCTGACAGGGAGGAAGACATTTTTTTCCCATCTCAGTCAGCTGCAGTGAGCCACGGGTTTTATCCAGGCTTAATGTCTTGAGGGTGGGGAATGGGAGCCTTCCCAGCCACCGCGGTGGTTTGGTAACTCACGTTTGTTGTTTTGGGTTCTTCATCTCTCTGTTCTGTGCCCTCCCGGGAGTTCTCAGCTCTTCCAACATACCCTCAGTTCTAGCATTTGGGTACCATATCTATTGAGAACTCACCCTTGGACTAACCCCCTGTTTTATATTTATAATTCAACCCCAGCTACAAACACTGGCCTCTTAGTAGTGGGGTCACTTTGATGCCAAATACAGCCTACTCCTCACTCATTCTAAATTTTACTCTTGAGCATTGTACCAAGTGAAACTTAGGGGTGGAAGCAGGACAGAAGGCAATGTAAAAGACAATTTTAAAAGTATTAGCTCCTAAGGGATGGGCTGGGAGAACAGAGCAAAGAGGGATTAGATTAAACATATAAAAGAGACACTTTGGCAAGAAATATTAAAATATATGAAAGGGATGATGCCCTATTTTATCTAGAAGATAAACTCTTGACAAGGATTTCATGATATTTCTTCTTTCCCTTCCTATCTGTCTTAGAATTATAATTCAGAAGTAGTTGTCACTGAGTGAGACTTGCAGTAACATATGTTGGAATTATAATAGAAAGTTTTTGTGTGTTTTTTTCTGATTTGGCTTATGATAATAAGTACTGGTTTTGCCAATGAGGTCATATGCAGGACATTTTACATATATAGAATGAACTAAATAGGACGCTCTGAGATTTTAACAAAAATAAATTTAAAGCACATACATAATATACAATGCGCTGGAAATTCAACTGTATTAGTCAGTGTTTTCCAGAGAAACAGAACCAACACGATGTGTGTTTGTGTTTCTGTGTGTGTAGAGTAAGAGATTTATTATAGGAATTGGCTCATATGACTGTGGGGATTGGCCAATCTGAAATCTGTAAGGCAAGTGGCAAGTTGGAAATTCAATGAAGGTGATGCTGAATTCCCCTGGAGAAGCAGACTGGCCGAATTAGAGAAAAATTCTTTCTGACTGCTGAAATCATCAGTTCTCCTCTTAAGTCCTCAACTGATTGGATAAGGTGACTTCTCTCATTGCTAAAGTCAATTTCCTTTTTTGATTGTAGATGTAAACAGTCATAAATGTAATCAACTGATTAAGGATTTAAAGACCCTCACAATAACAATCAGGCCAGTGCTTGCTTGACCAAACAACTGGACACCATAACCTAGCTGACACATGTAATTAACCATCACAGCAACTATTTAAATTTATGATAAACTTTAAGGTGTCATTTTAGAATGTTCAAGGGAGCCCATCTTTTAAAATTATTTGAGAGACCACTTCAATAAAAATGTTTGAAGATAACTATCCTAAGAGCCCCTCAATTCTGAAGCTCAATTTCTGCTCTAGACTTTGGAAGTCAATTGCTATAGAGGTTCTATTCTCCGAGGAATTAGTGAACTACTGTGGTGTTTTCTTATCTATCACCAGTAGCACTGGTGATCTTTTTCACAAGAGATTACTTCCTATTTTCCCTGGGGACCTAAGCAAATAAGTTGTCCTATTTTTTACTTAGACTGGAACTGGAGTCCATTTTAACTCTAGATAAAGTTTGGTTCTCCATACCTAAATCTCCTAAGTTATCCTGGAAAGCAAAGTCATGGCTCAGAATTATTTCAGTCAAGCAAATATTGCATGGGAAATATTTATACTTTAGAAATTATAGTTTTTTTCTGAAATTTGAATTAAACTGAAAATTCTTTATATTTTCTTTTGTTTTGTTTTGTTTTTTGTATTTTGTTTTTTTAATATTTATTTTCTAAATCTGTCGACCCTACAAACAAATTTACTAAATATTAATCATTATCTTATATTTACTGGTTGCTGGATAGCTGTGTGTTAGCAGGGGTTTTGGTTAGGATTGTTGTAATTTTACTAGAAAATCTGAAGTTAGGTGGCATTTTAACAGTGTTTTTAGGGAAATATAGTTAAAAACAAATGTTATAATCTCAAAATAACGCTTATATTGGGAGAAGAAAAACTACTGATTCTTGTCTGTGACAGCCAATACCCTCCCATTCCATGATAAAGTATAGTTGAAATGTTCCACCATGTGATCAGAGTCTATGAAGCTCCTTAAGAACTTTTAGCTTACTCCTAACTCCCTGAGGAACTGGTCAAGCTAGCCAGCCTTCTAATTGGGTTAATTACCCTGTCTGCTTGCCTTAATTAAATGGCAGTGAGATCAATCTGTTACCAAGCTCTGAGGGTCTGAATTTCAGTTTTAGAGATCTTGGTGTATATACCACATCCGAGGCCATGTGGTTCTCCCCGTGGTTCTACCTTGGTCTTCCCAAGCAGAAGACAGATCCAGCAGGAATCTATTTGGGCATGATGACTGTGATAAACTCCCTTTTTTAACCCTCTTGTAATACCTATCTATAGGCATCTTATAAGTGTGTAAGTCTGACCATGTCAATTTTCTAGGCATATGGGCTCCATTTATTCATTTATTTTTAAAATGGGCCTTAGGAGCATGTTAATTACATTTATAATCATTGATTCATGTGACACTAGCATCATTGGGTCATGAATAGTCTTTCATTTATGAAATTTTTATTATTTTATGAAATTTAGACCAAATCTCAGAGATACATACTTTCCATCACCTTCATTCTATCCAGCTGAATGGTAGTTTGTTTCTTCTGTAATGAAGGATTCAGAACACAGACTATCTCATTTGGGCTTTAGCCCAAGATTACCTTTTACATTTATTTTATTTTATTTTTATCTCTCATAAGAAACTAAAACAAGCTATGAACTTGTCTGAATACTTAGTTTTCATTTTACACATACATAGGTAACTCCCTATTTTTTGCTTTTGCTTCTTTTTTTATTCTTCCATTTTGGGACAAGAGAGTATATTCTTAGTCCTCTTTTGGGACAGGGAGACTCTGGATATCAAAATATTTGTGACATTAGCAAATAATTTCAGCTATTTTCATCCTCTTTCCTCTGGCTCTCGGTACTTGGGTAGATGGGGTGTTTAACCTAAAACACCTAATTTACTGGAAATAGACTGAACAAATATTTACATATTAAAATACACTTGGAAAATGTCTTGTTCTTTTGAGTTTATAAAGCAAAGTTTCATTTAGTTGACTGAAAGTCTATCACACACACACAAAAACAATTCAGTGATTGCAAGGAAAATAGCATTGTATGCCTGGCTTATTTGTACCTTTATATTAAATAAAACAAGTATGCTATGGCCGTGACAAACTAATGCAGATAATTCAAGATAACAAGATGCTACCCTTTACTGACTATTTACCAAGAAGGTTATTAATGGCCATAAATTTTGTGAGAAAGCTACCTAACATGGTTTTCTTCTATGGCGATATACTGAAATTAAGAGCAATTTGAAGTTAAAACAAATAATGTTTATATGGCCAACCAGATAATGTATCAAAGGTCTCATCTCACATAAGTTTAACTGTTCTCTAGGCCCTGCTTCTAAAGTGTTTGCTGATCTCTACTATAAGTTCTACATAGTTATTTATTTAAAAATATTTTGACATATTGTTATAGTTGGGCAGTTTGATGTAATTATGAATTCCAAAAATATAATTGGATCATGCTTGTAAACTGATCTGTTAATCTGAACATGATTAAGTTATGATTAGGGCGTTGACTGGGCCACATCAGTAGGGCGTTGAGCCCCACCCCTTGGTGGGTGGGGAGCCAAATATAAAAGGCATGGCAAGAACAGAGTTGAAGCAGTTTTTGAGAAGCAGTTTTGATGTTGGAGAAAAGGCCCCAGAAGAAGAGAAGTGAGCCGCTCGCCTGATAGTCTACAGCTGACCTTGTGGAGGAACCAGAAGAGCTAAGCCCAGAGAGAAACGCAGTCCCAGGAAGAAAGGAACACAAGAAGCCTGAACCCTGGCAAACGTCGGCAGCTGTCTTGCTCCAACACGTGGCAATGAACTTTGGTGAGAAGAAACTTAACGCTTTATGGCCTGGTATCTGTGGACTTCTACCCCAAATAAATACCCTTTTTAAAGACCAGCCCATTTTTGGTATTTCACATTAGCACCCCTTTGACTGACTAATACACATATGATACATGTGTATGTGTGTGTGTGAGTTAGCCTTAATCTACAACCTAGAAGCCTTTAGCTAAAGGTAAGGAACACTACTTAGTAATCCACACTAACACACCCCAGAGATGGCTATATAAAAGGCATTTTTCAATTTGTAAAACAAAATTACGTTCAAGATATATTGTTTGGATAATATTAAAAGAGAATTTTTAAAAGATAAAATCATTACTTTCATGCAAGTATAAAATAAATACATGTCAAATATATTTTTAACATGTGCAAGCCAGTAAGATATCACGTTTAGTTCAAAGAAAAATCCACATGCATAAAGACAATCAGAAATGCGTAAATGAGTTTTGAAGTAATACAAAAGTAGCCAATATCCACAGATCAATATCCTATTAAATTCTCCCCACAAAATCCATTGCTATTTCTATGGATAAGAATAATTTAAATTACTATCAGTTTTCTATACTTTAGAGAGCTACAAAATAGTTCAAAAGACAATGTCAGAAACAGATAATTAGGCTAAGTCTACAAGACAGGAGGTCTGGAAAAACTATTTTTTTTTTTTTTTTGCCTATTTTGAAGGATTTCACCATGTTCCCAATACTAGAACATTTTTACTATTTCAATTCCCTGTGCATGAACAAGGAATAAGAATCCAGAAAGAGTTCTTGTTCCAGTAATGAGAGTGGCTTATATTTGGACTCACACTCTTGGAGATAAAAATTATAAACTCTGGACAAAATATGAAAGAATAATTATCATTGCAGAAGAAATTGGAGAGCAGAAGGAGGCAGAAAATGGAGGGGATTTAACTTTTGAAACGAGAGGAGCTTATTGAGTGAGATATATATTTATATGGCCTTTCCTGTGAGGGCACTTCCCAGGCCTCCAGGTCAGCATGCTTAAAAATCAAATAATCATATTTGTTCCAGTGGTAAAAGAAAAAAAAATGTAGTTCCAAGGCTGACCGAGCAGTTGCAAATTGAGGGATGATATCCCAGAAAGGAAGGAACCACAGAAGAGGTGCTGCTAAATCTGCATATAAATTCTCCTAAAATCCATGGTCAACCCCAAGCTGCACAGAAATGGGGTTTGGTTACTAAGAGCCTGGTGGAAAGAACCAGCCTGAAGACTAAAAATGCTGAAGATAAATTTCAGCTTCTACCCACTATAGGGCAGAAAGAGTTTGGAACGTGAATTATGCAATTAGAGGGTGTGAGAAAGTTGAGAGAACTGTGAGAGTTAGCCAACTTCAAAGTCAGAGGGCACAGTTCACACAAGACCACCGTCACTTCTGACACCAGGTGCAAGTTTTGAGAGTTCCCAAACCACCCTCAGTTTCAGTAATTCACTGGAAGGACTAACAATTCAGTGAAAACTATTATACTCACTGTTAAGGTTTATTTCAGGGAAGGATATAGGTTAAAATTAGCGAAGGGAAGATTCACATAGGGTGGAATCTGGGGAAGTACCAAAGGCAGAGCTTCTAGTTTCCTCGCCCTGGAGTCAGGACATGCTACTCTCCCAGTATCTATGTGTGACAAGACATGTAGAGTGTTGCCAATCAGGTAAGCTAACCTGAGCCTTGGTGTTCAGTGTTTATTGGGGACTCTATCACATAGGCATAATTGATAATTGATATTGTCCACATGATTCATCTCAGTCTTCAAGTTGACTGATACCATGTGACTCAAAATCCCTACCCTAAATCACATTGTTAGTCTTTCTGGTGTGGCCAGTCCCCACTCTAAATCATATTGTTAAATGATCTGGCAACCTAAGGTCCCCAGGTAAACAAAAGACACTTCTATCGGGCATGACATTCCAGGGGGTTAGAGATTATGTCCCAGAAACCAAGGACAAATGCCAAATCTCTTTGGGGACAAGGTTCAATTCTTCATAGGCCACCCCCAAGCCTTTGGCCAAGGCTCTCTTACAGCAAAACGGTCACATGCCTGACATTGGGAGGAGCCAATACTGGTAGAGATAGATGTAAAGAAACAATCCATTTACATATGTTTTCATGTTTTTATAATTTAATTACTCATTTCCCAACTTGATCTACCACTATTTGTGCCTAATAATAAGCTTTTGCAGAAGTATGTAGCATAGAAATTAGCTGATGTTAGCTAAATCCAGTTCTTCCTTAGACTAGTAATTGTCCATCAGCATTACATCTTAAGGAGACTTTAACTCAACTTCCTAATACTTTGAACATTGATATCAGTATGATAACCTTACCAACCTTGTTATACAATGTTACACCATATTGCAGGATGGCAGTAGATGTATCTGCAAAATCAGAGTCAAAAGATCCTGGCACATAGTTATATTCCATATAATTATTAACATTTAGTCTAGTCTATTATAACATGACCAGAAACATGCCACTCAGGTTTTCAGGCTTCCATTCAACCTTGTCATGAGTGGTCTTGGCAATATTTGGCTTCAGACTTTCGGAATCTGATATAATTGAGCTAAGAGACAACATCTTCTCTTGTTCTGAACCCCCGTCAAGGCATCAGTGTACTATTGTATTTCCCTCATTACATAACCCATTTTTTAATTCCTTTGCCCTCAACTGCCATTCCTCCTTTTCTCCATTTATCATTTCCATCTTTGGAAGAGACATCAGATTTGGCCACTGTGCTGATCCAGATTGCCAGCAGCAATACTAGTCTAGCAAGTGCCTTAACTAATTCACTCCCATTCATAAATGGTAGGATTTCATAGTACAGAATTAGTGGGCTCTCTCCACCACTAGGCAATACAGCTGTATTCAGTGTCAGCCCCAATTTTGCCAGATGGGGTGAAGGCACAGCCCAACCAATCAGACACTTAGGAAAACTGGCATAAAGATTTAAAGGTATCATTACAGATTCTTGCTTAGGAATTCTCCCTGCCTTCAACACCCACAATTGTAGCTCTGGTCCTGAGACCTCCAAATTAGGTAGAGAAAAGATGATTTGAGGTGATCTGGGGAAAAAAGAAAAAAGTTCAGGTGATGTGGGAGAGAATCTTCTCCTACCCTTTCTTCCCCAGATCCCCAAGAAAAGTGGAGGACTCCATCCAATGTGGACCCTCCCATGTCTCCTGTCATCATGAGTGCGAGCACATATTCCACAAGGTGTATAGACCAGCCATCATGCCTATATCTCCCCCTTTCAGACAACCAATATTTCAATTGCCCATTCCAATTCTCTGTCAAATCATTAATCTGAACATGAAACTGTATTTCTCAATCTGAAGAAATGTGACTCAGTGGTCCAAATTGGTATGGTCTCTTCTGTTCCTGTCCATTTATAATACTCTGAGCATTTGCATCTACTACCAGGTAAGCAAGACCCAGTCCAGAGTAAGTGTCTGTTCCTGTCAGGAACCATTTGAAGCCACCCAAACAGGATGCTCTCTGTCCATCAAATGCAGAGTTTCTGTTTTTCTCTTTCCATGGAGTCAGAACATTATTACTTATGTATCTCAACATGTAGAGAGTATTGTCAATCAGGGAAGCTCCACTTTTGGCAATTCGCCAGATTTCATCCTTTGTGTATCTTTCCTTAGCTGTTTGAATCTGAATCTTTCCCTGTAATAAACTGTATCCATGAGTATGATAACTTTCAGTGAGTTGTTAGTCCTTCTAGCAAATTATTGAACCCAAAGGTGGTTTGGGGGAACCCCTTGAACTTGCAGTTGCTGTCAGCAGTGAGGGTGACTTTTGTGGAGGACTATGCCCTCTAATTGTACAGTTAGCCAAAACTCTCATAAGGAAGCTTTTACTTTCCATTGAAATGGCCACACCTTGGAGTAAAGACTATGTCCTAGTAATATGAATTTCCCATAAACCTAAAGACAAAAGTGAAACTGAACTGCCCTTCCAAAATGAAAACTCAAACTTCTCCAAGTCCTTTAAACTGTTTGTTGAACTAAAATCAACCTCTTCAGAATAAGATAAAACCTAGAGTCTTTACAACATATCCCCCACAGTGTACAATACTTAAACCAAAATTAATAGAAGTATAAAGAAATATGAAAATGTAACCACTTTCAAGAGGAAATATTAGACCATAAAAAGAGATATCAAGATGATCCAAATGTTAAAATTCAGAGACAATGATTTTATTATATAAATGCTTAAGTACATAAAGGAAAGATGGTCACAAGGAGTAAATAAATGGGAATCACAACAGGAATATAGAAATTATAAAGAAAAATGAAATGGAATTTCTAGAATTATAAAGAATAATATCTAAATTTTAAAAAATCATTGTATATGTTTAATGTTGGAAGATGAAGAATTTTATATAGAGTTAGTAAAATTGAAAACAGATCAGTAGAAATTATCCAATCTGATTGTTGTACAACTCAATAGGTTACTAAATATAATTGAATTGTACAATTAAAAGAGTAATTTTTTTTTATTATGGGTAAATATCAAAATTCTCACAATACATACAAACATTTGCAAAATGATATATAAATATATATGCATATATTTGTATTTGCTTACAAAAATGTTATTTATATATATATATACATATATTTTAAGAGGTGCTTAGATTACCCAAAATATTATATGGAACCCACTGGTATTCCCATGTTGCCCACCTCCCACACCTCCCACCACATCCCACACAAACATCTCCCACAGTGTGGCCCACCACCCTCAATGAACTTACACATCCTGGAGCCTTGCCACCAACCATAGACCACAGTTCACACTGTAGACCACACTCTCTCCCACTCAGTTCTGAGTGGTGTGTGCTGATTTAAAATGGCCTACATCCATTGCCACAACAGTACTCAGGACAACCTCCAACTCCCAAAGAAGCC
>JAKSZT010053770.1:47187848-47303030 GCA_026826555.1 Tolypeutes matacus | reverse complement strand
CCTTTTTATTTTCTTAATAACATCCTTAGAGGTGCAGAAGTTTTTAATTTTGAGGAGATCCCATTTATCAATTTTTTCTCTTGCTGCTCGTGCTTTGGCTGTGAAGTTCATAAAACCATTTCCTATTACAAGGTCCTGTAGATGCTTCCCTACATTATCTTCCAAGGTTTTTATGGTTTTGGCTCTTATATTTAGATCTTTGATCCATCTTGAGTTGATTTTTGTATAAGGTGTGAGATGGTATTCTTCTCTCATTCTTTTGGATATGGATATCCAGTTCTCCAAGCACCACTTGTTAAAGAGGCCACTCTCTCCCAGCTGAGTGGGTTTCGTGGCCTTGTCAAATATCAGATGACTGTATATGCGAGGATCTATATCAGAACTCTCAATCCGGTTCCATTGGTCAGTAGGTCTATCCTTGTGCCAATACCATGCAGTTTTGATCACTGTAGCTTTGTAGTATGTTTTAAAGTCAGGTAATGTGATACCTCCAACTTCATTTTTCTTTTTCAATATATCTTTGGCAATTCGGGGCCTCTTACCTCTCCAAATATATTTTGTGGTTAGTTTTTCCAGTTCCTTAAAAAATATAGTGTTGACTTTTATTGGGATTGCATTAAATCTGTAGATTAGTTTGGGTAGGATAGACATCTTGATGATGTTTAATCTTCCCATCCATGAACAGGGAATATTTTTCCATTTATTTAAGTCTTCTTTGATTTCCTTTAACAGTGTTGTGAAGTTTTCTGTATATAAGTCCTTTACATCTTTAGTTAAATTTATTCCTAGGTATTTGATTCTTTTGTTTACTATTGTAAATGGTATTTTTTTTCCTGATTTCCTCCTCAGTTTGCTGGTTATTGGTGTATAGAAATGCTACTGATTTTTGAGCATTGATCTTATAGCCTGCAACATTACTGAACTCCTTTATAAGTTCTAGAAGCCTTGTTGTCGATTTCTCAGGGCTTTCTATGTATAGGATCATGTCATCTGCAAATAGTGAAATTTTTACTTCTTCTTTTCCAATCTGGATGCCTTTTATGTCCTTTTCTTGTCTCAGTGCTCGTGCAAGTACTTCTAAGACAATGTTAAATAGGAGTGGTGATAGTGGGCATCCTTGTCTTGTTCCCGATCTCAGAGGGAAGGCTTTTAGGATTTCACCATTGAAAATGATGTTAGCTTTGGGTTTTTCATATATACCCTTTATCATTTTCAGAAAGTTTCCATCTATTCCTATCTTTTGTAGTGTTTTTATGAGGAAAGAGTGCTGTATTTTGTCGAATGCTTTTTTGGTATCTATAGAGATGATCATGTGATTTTTTTCTTTCAGTTTGTTTATGTGGTGTATTACATTGATTGATTTTCTTATATTGAACCATCCTTGCATACCTGGGATGAAACCCACTTGGTCATGGTGTATAATCCTTTTGATATGTTGTTGAATGCGATTAGCAAGTATTTTGTTAAGGATTTTAGCATCTAGGTTCATTAGAGAAATTGGTCTGTAATTTTCCTTTCTTGTGGTGTCTTTATTTGGTTTTGGTATTAGGGTAATGTTGGCATCATAGAATGAGTTAGGTAATATTCCTTCTACTTCTATTTTTTGGAAGAGCTTAAGTAGAATTGGTGTTAGCTCTTTCCGGAATGTTTGGTAGAATTCAGCTCTGAAGCCATCAGTAATTTTTGATATATAAATTATATCTCAATAAAGTTTAGAAAATAACAATAGGATAAAAAGAAAAGTATAAAGTAATTGCCAAACACTTCTAAATAACATACAGGTCAAAAGAAAAGGTATGAGGAAATTCAAAAACGTTTTCAACTGAGTGATAATGAAAAGACAACATATCATAAGATTTACATGTAGATGAAACAAATTGAGAGGAAACTTTACAGGTTTGAGTGCTTATATTAGAAAACAAGAAAAGTAAAATCTGTGCTCTAAGCATCTGCCATAAAAAACTACATAAAGAATAGCAATTAAGATGAAAATATGTAGAAGGAAGAAAATATAAAGATCAGAGGAAAAATCAATACAATAGAAAGCAGAAAAATAATAAGAATATTTATAAAACCAAAGTTGTTTCTTTAAAAAATATTAGTAAAATTGTTTATTTTTAGCTAGACCAATAAAAAATAGATGCACTAATAATCAATATCAAGTTTAAAAGAAGAACTATTATTACCTATGCTACAGATATTGGAAAAAGAAAAAAGAGAATATGGAGAACAACTTGAATGGACAAATTCAACAGCTTAGATGAAATGGAAAAAGTCCTTGTAAAACATAACTTATCAAAACTGACTCAAGAAGTGAAGGAAAATCTGATTATTCATGTGCCTTTATTAAAATTTGAATTAATAATTTAAAACTTTTCCAAAAACAAAAGTTCTTTTCATTGATAACTTTTTAAACCATCTAAATATGATAAAATACCAATCTTCATAAACTCTTTCATGAGAGAGACTTTGCACAAGAAAATTATAGACCAATACCCTCATGAACATAGATGCTAAAATACTTAACAAAATATTAGCCAATCACACCCAGTAATATATAAAAAGATAAAGTATTATACCTAAGTGGGGTTTAGCCCAGGAAAGTGATCTTAGTTTAATATTCAAAATTCAATCAATATAATTCACTATGTTAATGCAGTAAAGAGGAGAGAAATGTAAGTTTACCTAAATATATGCAGGTAAATCATTTGACAATATTCAACACCCATTTATGATTTAAAAAAATAATCTTGGCATACTAGGAAATAAATCGAACTCTCACAATATGATAAAAGACATCTACACATAAACCTAAAGCTAACATCATATTCAAGGATAAAATATTGAATGTTTTTCTGCAAAACTGAAGACAGTCCTATTCAACATTGTATTGGAGGTCCTAGTTAATTTAATGACAAGAAAAAGAAATAAAATCCATAGAGTGGATATGGCTCAAGCAGTTGAGCTCCTGCCTCCCACACGGGAGGTCCTGGGTTTGGTTTCCAGTCCCTCCAAAAACAAACAACAAACAAAAAAAAACAAAAAAACAACTCAGGGAAGCCAATGTGGCTCAGTGGTTGAGTACTGGCTTCCCACATACAAAGTCCAGGGTTCAATCCCTGGACCCTGGTAGCTAAAAAAAAAAAAAAGTCATAAAATGTGGCAGGAAAAATATAAAAGGCATAAAGTTTGGTAAAGGAAGAAGTTAAATGTCCTTATTTGCAGATATGAATGTTTATAAAGAAAATCCTAAGGAATCTACAAAATGGCTACTAAAACTAATAAGGGAATTTAGCAAAATCACAGGATACAAGTTAAGTAATAGAAGTCAACTGTATTTCTATAAACTTGCAGTAAACAATTGGAAAACAAAATCTCAAAAAAGAATTCTATAACCATAAAATCTATTGGCATATGTTTATCAAAATGTGAAAACCCCACTGAAACCTACAAAACATTGATGAAAAAAATTAAAGACCCAAATAATTGGAGACACATGTTTATGGATTGAAATACTCAATATCAATAAGACATCAATTTTCTCCAAATTAATCTGTAGATTTAATATAATCTCAATCAATATAATAAAAGGCATTTGGTAGAAAAGGATGAGTTTCTAAAATTTCTATGAAAACACAAAAGGCTTTTATGGCCAAAACTATCTTGAAAAAGGAATCCAAGACCTAAACCACTTGATTTCAAAATTAACTTTACAGCTGGGCATCTCAATCTTGGCACAAACAACAGGTTTGTGTGTGTGTGTGATTTTTTTTTTTTTTTTTTTTTGCCAGATACTTGTGTTGCAGAGGTTAGTCCTGTACATGTAAGGATGTTTAACATAATTCCTGGCCTGTGCACACTGATGCCATTACCTCCAACTCCCCTTTGCAACAACCAAAAATATCTACACTCTTTGCCTAATGTACTCTAAGGGTCAGAACTGCTCCCAGTTGATAACCAATGCTGTATAGCTACTGTAAGTGAGAAATTGTGATATTGACATTGTTAGATAAGGAGACTTATGGGGTTTCAGGGAGTCCAGAAATATAAACACTGGTCAGTTGATTATTTTTTTCCATTTTTAAAAAATTCTTCTTAATTCGAGAAGTTGCAGGTTTACAGAAAAATCATGCAAAAATTATAGCATTCCCATATACCCCTCCATTGTTGACACTTTGAATTAGTGTGGTACCCCTTTGTTACAGTTGATGTAAGAACTCTAAAAAGGAACTATTGACTCTAATCCATAGTTTACATTAAATATATCTTTTTCACATATACAATCCTAATATTCACATCTTGCATTTGTGTGGTATATTTGTTATAATTCATCAAAGAACATTTTTACACTTTTACTATTAACTAGAGCATAGTTTACAGTAGGGTGCACTGTGTTATACCATCCTATGTTTTAGCTTTAAATTTTTATTCTAGTAAAATATATATGACTTAAAATTTCCCCTTTTAACCACATTTACATATATAATCCAGTGCTGTTAATTACACTCATAATATTGTGCTACAATCACCATAATCCATTTCCAAAACTTTACAATCAACTTAAATAGAAATTCTGTACAAATTAAACATTAACTGCACATTTCATATGCTCCTAGGTCCAAACCCAGCCCCTGGTAAACTATATTCTAGATTCCAACTCTATGAGTTTGCTTGTTGTAATTAGTTCATGTCAGTGAGATCACACTATTTATCCTTTTGTGTCTGACTTAATTCACTCAGCATAATATCCTTAAGATTCACCCATGTTGTCATACGCATCAAAACTTCTTTCCTTTCTGTGGCTGAATAATATTCCATTGTATGTATGTGCCTTTTCTGCATCAGTGGAGACGATCATGAAGTTTTTTCCCTTCATTTTGTTAATGTGGTATATTACATTAATTTATTTTCTTACGTTGAAATACCCTTGCTTACCTGGGATAAAACCAATTTCCTCATGATGTATAATTCTTTTAATGTGCTGTTGGATTTGATTTGCAAGTATTTTGATAAGGATTTTTGCATCTATGTTCATAAGAAAAATTGATCTGTAATTTTTTCTGGTAGTATCTTTATCTGGCTTTGGTATTAGGTTGATGTTGGTCTCATAGAATGAGCTCAGTAGTGTTCCCTCCTGTTCAATTTTTTTAAAGAATTTGAGCAGGATTGTATTCATTCTTCTTTGAATGACTGGTAACATTCACCTATTAAGCCATCTGGTCCTGGACTTTTCTTTGTTCAGAGGTTTTTGATTACTTCAGTCTCTTGGCTTGTAATTGGTCTTTGAGGTTTTCTATTTCTTCTTGAGTCAATATAGGTTGTTGCACCTACCTTGAGTGCCCCAAGACATGAGGCACACATTAGCAAAGCTAAAGAGATAAATAGATGTCTCTACAATAATAGTTGGAGGCTTCAATACACCACTCTCAGTATTGGATAGAACATCTGGAAAGAGAATAAATAAACAGAGAACTTGATGAAAAGCCCAGGACCAGATGGCTTCACAGGTGAATTCTACCAATCATTCAAAGATGAACTAATACCGATCTTGCTCAAGCTCTTCCACAAAAATTCAACAGGAAAGAATGCTACCAAACTCATTCTGTGAAGCCAACATCACCCTTATACCAAAACCAGATAAAGATACTACAAAGAAAGAAAATTACAGACCAATATCTCTAATGAGTATAGATGCAAAAATGCTCAACAAAACACTTGCAAACCGAATCCAAAAGCACATTAAAAGAATTATACACCACAGTCAAGTGGGGTTTTATCCTAGTTATGCAAGGGTAGTTCAACACAAGAAAATCAATTAGTGTAATAAACCACATTGATAAATTGAAGAAGAAAAATCACATGATCTTCTAGATTGATGCAGAAGAGGCATTTGACAAAATTCAGCACCCTTAATTGATAAACACTCCAAAAGATAGGAATAAAAGGAAGCTTTCTCAATATGGTAATTTACATATATGAAAAACCTACAGCTAGCATTGTACTCAATGGTGAAAGACTGAAAGCTTTCCCGCTGAGATCAGGAACAAGACAACAATGCCCACTGTCACCATTATTATTCAATATTGTGCTAGAAGTTCTAGCTAGAGCAATTACGCTAGACAAAGAAATAAAAGGCACCCAAATAGGAATGGAGCAAGTAAAACTTTCACTATTCACTGGTGACATGATCCTATATCTAGAAAATCCTGAAAAATCCACAACTAAGCTACTAGAATTAATAAACAAGTTCAGCAAATTGGCACGATACAGGGTTAATATGCAAAAATCAGTAGTGTTTCTATACACTACTGATGTGCAGTCTGAGGAGGCAATCAGAAAATAATTTCATTTATAACAGTGACTAAAACAATCAAATATTTAGGAATAAACTTTATCAAAGACATTAAAGAAAACTACAAAAACATTGCTAAAAGAAACAGAAGAAGACTTAAATAAATGGAAGGACATTCTGTGTTCAAGGATTGGAAGACTAAATATCGTTAAGATGTCAATTCTACCAAAACTGATTTATAGATTCAACGCAATCCCCATAAAAACCCCAATAGACTTTTTTGCAGAAATCCAAAAGCCAATAATCAAATTTATTTGGAAGGATAAGGGGCCCCAAATAACCAAAAATACCTTAAAAGAAGAACGAAGTTGGAGGACTCTCACTTACTGACTTTAAAGCATATTACTTAGCTACAGTAGTAAAACAGCATGATATTGGCATAAGGACAGACAGATTGACCGATGGAACTGAAATGAGAACTCAGAAATTGGCCCTCACATCTACAGTCAAGCGATTTTTGACAGCTGGCCCAGAACAGTCTATTCAACAAATGGGGCTGGGAGAATTGGATAGCCATATCCAAAAGAAAGAAAAAAGACCTTTCTCTCACATCTTATACAAAAAATTAACTCAAAATGGATCAAGGACTTAAATATAAAAACAACACCATAAAACTCCTAAAAGAAAATGTAGGAAAATATCTTCAAGAGTTTGTGATAGGTGATAGTTTCTTAAACCTTACACCCAAAGCACAAACAACGCAATGTTGAGTGAAGCAGGCTAGACACAAAGGGACAAATTTTTGTCCTGTATGATTGCCCTATTATGAACTAAAAATATATGTGAAATATAAAAATATTATGTGAAATATGAACATGGGTAGAACTGCATATATAAGACCATTTTTCTTTGAAGCTGAACAAGTAAGTTAATACTACACAATGTTAATATCAGACCAAAAAAAAAAACATTATACTAAGTGAAGGAGACCAGATACAGAGTACTACATATTGTGTGATTCCATTTATAAAAAATGTAAATATAAATCAATTCATAAAGATGAAAGGAGATTAGTTGTTATGTAAGTATGAGGAAGGAATGCTAAAGGGTTTGGAGTCTTTCATTTTGGAGTAATGAAGTTTTTCTAAAATTTTTAAGTTGATGAATATGCAACATTGTAATTATAATAAAAGCTATTGATTATACATTTTGGATAGAATAGCCAGAAACAGCAGCTATGTACAGTGGGGGAAGCATAGATAGATTGAGAGGAGAGGAATTTTCTTGTTTGTTTGTTTTGTTTATTATTATTATTGAAATAATGAAAATGCTCTAATAATGATTGAAGTGATGAATGCACTACTATGCAATTATACCAAATACTATTTATTGTACACCTTGAATGATTTTTATGTTTTATTAATATGTATCAATAAAATTGATTTTTTTTTAAAGTCTGTGATTTAACTTCTTTATATTTGTGGATTTTCCAGTTCTCTAACAGTTATCCAGCTTCATTCCATTATGGTCGAGAAGATGCTTTGTATAATTTCATTTTTTTTTTTATTTATTGAGACTTGCTTGTGACTCAACATGTGGTTACACTCTGGAAAATGATGCACATGCATGTGAGGTGAGTATATATCCTGCTGTTTTGGGGTGCAATGTTCTGTATATGTCTTTTAGGTCTAGTTCACTTTTTATATTATCCATGTTCTCTGTTTCCTTTTTGATCTTCTGTCTAGATGATCTATTAATAAGAGTTGTGTATTGAAGTCTCCCACTATTATTGTAGAGGTTGCAATTTCTCCCTTTAGTTTTGCAAGTTTTTGCCTTGTGTATTTTAGGGCACAGTGATTAGATGCATACTTTTTATTTTTTTGGTAATAGTGGGTAGTGACTTTTTAACATTTTATATTTAAAGAAATATTAGATTGCATAAATGTTACATAAAAAATATAGAGGATTCCCGTATACTCTACCCTCTCCCCCTCCCACACTTCCCCCCATCAACATTTTTCATTAGTGTGGTACATTTGTTACACTTGATGAACACATATTGAAGTACTGCTTCTAACCATGGACTATAATTTAAAATATAGTTTACACTTTGCCCCACAGAATTTTATAGGTTTTGACAAAATATATATTGTTTTGTTACAAATATTGAAGCATTGCTACTAACCATAGTCATTGGTTTACTTTATGGTTTACATTTTGCACTGTATACTTTTACAGGTTTTGGCAAAATTTAAAATAGCCTGTATCGATCAATGCAAAATCATGTAAAACAATTCCAATTCCATAAAAATGCCCGATGTTCCATCTATTCTAGTCTACCTTCCCCCTCCCCTTGGAACCTATAGTAACCACTAAGTTTCAACTTTTGAAGAATAAAGTTTAGAGTCACATGCATTAGTATTGAAGGTGTGACACATTGGTCTTTTTTCTTTTATTAGGCACTGTCTATAGTCTCAAGAGATTCTTGCGCCAGTAATTGAGAACATAGCAGGACTCCCCAGTATGGGAATTTAATATTTTCTTGTTTATTGTGTGGTTCTCCACACACTATATAAGTCACTATGACAAGATGAGCACTTTCATATTCCATAGAGGCATGCCCCTGTGCACCCTGTGCTGCATATCCCATCGCCTCCAACACCTTGCACCAGTAACCCTCCCCTGCCATATTTGCCAAAAGAATATTCCCACCATTGTACTTCTAACCAAAGACCTGCAAATCCTCAGAGTTTACCTGTTGCTTCCTCCAACCCTCCCCCTAGTTCCATGGAGAGTCCAACCCAACCCCCCCCACACCTTACTCCCTTTCACATTCCTGCACCATAAAACCCAATCACATTACTATACCACTATCACCTCCATCCACTGCCCAAACACCCCCTTCCACCTTAACATAAATTTTGCCTGTATTGAGCATTGGTTCACCACCCTCTACTCCCTTTCTGTCTCCTGATGTACTATCTTCCAGACTCTAGCTCTGTGACTTTGCTCAATTTGCTTAAGTCATATCAGTAAGGTTATGTAATATTTGTTCTTCAGTGACTGGCTTACTTCACCCAACATAAGGTTCAAGATTCATTGATGTTGTCCCATGTGTTAATACTCCATTCCTTATAGTGGAGTAATATTCCATTGTCTGTATATATTACAATTTACTTATCTATTCATCTATTGATGGATACTTGGGTTGTTGCTAACTTTTGGCAGTAGTGAATGGCACTGCTACGAACATTGGTGTTCTTATGTCTGTTCATGTCTCAGCTTTCAGTTTTTCTGGGTATATACCCAGAAGTGAGATTGCTAGATCATATGGCAGTTCTATAGTTAGCTTCCTGAGGAACCACCAAACTGTCTTTCACAATGTCTACACCATTCTACATTCTCCCAGCAGTGAATGAGGGTTCCCATTCCTCCACATCCTCTCCAACACTTGTAGTCTTCTATTTCTTAATAGCTGCCAGTCTAATAAGTATATAATGATATCTCATTATAGTTTTGATTTGCATTTCCCTAATACTTGAGCATCTTCTCATGTGCTTTTTCACCATTTGTAATTCTTCTTTGGAGAACTGTCTATTCAAATCTCTTCCTTATTTTTTTAAATGGACTTTTTACTTATGAAATGTTGGATTTCTTTATATATGCTGGAATTAGGTCCTTATTGGATAAATGGTTACCAAATATTTTCTCTCATTAAGCAGGCTGCCTTTTTATTTTCTTGATAAACTCCTTTGAAGCAGAAAAGTTTTTAATTTTAAGGAGGTACCATTTATCTATTTTATATTTTGTTGCTTGAGCTTTGGGTGCAAACTTTATGAAACCATTTCCTACTACAAGATCTCATAGATACTTCCCTACTTTATCTTCTAGGAGCCTTATGGTCTTTTATCTAATATTTAGGTCTTTGATCCATCTTGAGTTAATTTTTGTATAGGGTGTGATATGGTCATCCTCTCTCATTCTTTTGGATATGGATATACAGTTCTCCCAGCACCAATTGTTGAAGAGGCCATTCTGTCCCAGTTGAGTGGGCTTGGTGGCCTTGTCGGATATCATTTCACCATATATGCAAGGATCTATATCAGAACTCTCAATTTGGTGTCATTGTTCAGTATATCTATCCTTGTGCCAATACCATGCAGTTATGATCACTGTGGCTTTGTACTATGTTTTATAGTCAGGTAGCATGATTACTCCAATTTCATTTTTCTTTTTCAATATGTTTTTGGCTATTGAGGGCTCCTTGCCCTTCCAAATACATTTCATAATTAGGTTTTCCAATTCAGTAAAAAATGCTGTTGTAATTTTTATTGGGATTGCATTATATCTGTAAATGAGTTTGTGTAGTATATACATCTTAATGATATTTAGTCTTCCAATCTATGAACATAGACTATTCTTCCATTTATTTAGGTCTTTGATTTCCTTTAACAATGTTGTGACGTTTTCTGTATACAAATCCTTTACATCTTTAGTTAAATTCATTCCTCAATATTTGATTCTTTTAGTTGCTATTGTAAATGGATTTTTTTTCTTGATTTCCTAATCAGAGTGCTCATTATTGGTGTACAGAAATGCTACTGATTTTGCATGTTGATCTTATATCCTGCCACTTTACTGAATTCATTTATTGGCTCTAGAAGCTTTCTACAAGATCTAGAAATCTTGTAGATTTCTCAGGGCTTTCTATGTATAGGATCATTTCATCTGCAAATAGTAAAATTTTCACTTCTTCTTTTCCCGTTTGGATGCCTTTTATATCTTTTTCATGTCTAAGTGCTTGAGCAAGTACTTTTAATACAGTGTTAAATAAGAGTGGTGACACCTGGCATCCTTGCTCCAGATCTTAAAGGAAAAGCCTTTAGCATTTCACCATTGAATATGCTGTGGGTTTTTTCATATATACCTTTTATCCTGTTGAGGAAATTTCCCTCTATTCCTAACTTTTGAAGTATTTTTCAGGAAAAGATGCTGTATTTTGTCAAATGCTTTTTCTGCATCAATAGAGAAGATCATGTTATTTTTTTTTCTTTCAATCTGTTAAAGTGATGTCTTACATTGATTGATTTTCTTATGTTGAACCATCCTTGTATACCAGGGATGAAACCCACTTGATTACAGTGTACAATTTGTTTGATGTGTTGTTGAATATGATTAGCAAGTATTTTGTTGAGAATTTTAGCATCCAGTTTCATTAGAGAGATTGGTCTGTAGTTTTCCCTTTCTTGTGGTGTCTTTATGTGGCTTTAGTATTAGGGTTATGTTGGCATCATAGAATGAGTTAGGCAATATTCCCTCCACTTCTATTTTTTGGAAGAGTTTAAGCAGGACTGGTGTTAGTTCTTTCCAGAATCATAGGTAGAATTCACCTGTGAAGCCATCTCTGATCCTGGACTCTTCTTCGTTGGGAGGTTTTTGATGAGTAATTCAATCTCTTTACTTGTGATTGGTCTGCTGAGTTCATCAATTTCTTCTTTCATCAATGTAGGCTGCTTGTGTGTTTCTAGAAATTTGTCCATTTCATCCAAGTCATCCATCTTGTTGGCATACAATTTTTCAAAGTATACTCTTATGATACTCTTTATTTCTGTGGGATCAGTGGTGATCACCTGTCCCTGATATTTTATTTTATGTATTTGCATCTTCTCTCTTTTTTTCTTTGTTAATCTACCTAAGGGTTTGTCGATTTTATTAATCTTCTCAATGATCCAGCTTTTGTTTTTGTTAAATTTTTTCTAGTGTTTTTCATTCTTAATTTCATTTAGCTCTGCTATATAATCATTATTTCCTTCTTTCTGCTTGCTTTGGGATTAGTTTGTTGTTCTTTTTCTAAATAATCCAACTGAGCAAGTAGGTTTTTGGTTTTAGCTGTTTCTTCTTCCTTAATATAGGTGATTATGGCTATAAATTTCCCTCTCAGCACTGCTTTTGCTGCATCCCATAGGTTTTGATACATTGTGTTCTCATTTTCATTCATTTCAAGGCAGTTACAGATTTCTTTTGCAATTTCCTCTTTGATCCACAGTTTGTCTAAGAGTGTGTTGTTTAACCTCCATATCTTTGCATATAATGTGGTTATCAGCCCCTTACTGATATCCAGCTTTATTCCACTGTGGTCAGAGAAATTACTTTGTATAATTTCAAACTTTATGAAATCATCGAGACTTTTACTGTGAGCTAGCATATGATCTAAACTAGAAAATTATCCATTAGCACTTGAAAAGAATGTATATCCCACTGTATTGTGGTGTAATATTTTCTATATGTCCATTAGGTCTAGATCCTCTAAAGTATTATTCAAAGTCTTTGTTTCTTTATTGATCCTTTGATGAGATGTTCTTTCTAACGATGATAATGATGTATTAAATCCCCCCACTACAATTGTAGAGGCATCTATTTCTCTACTTACATTTTCCAATGTTTGCCTCATGTATTTTGGGGCACCCTGGCTAAGAGCTTAGAGGTTTATGATTGTTCTTTCTTCTGGAATGATTACCATTTTTATTGATATAAAGTATCTTTCTTTGTCTCTTACAAAAGTTTTGCATTTAAAGTCCATTTTTTCTGATATTAGTATAGTTACTTCCACCCTTTTTTGTTTATTGTTTGCATATAAAATTGTTTTCCAACTTTTCACTTGCAGCCTCCTTGCATCCCTGTGTCTAAGGTGAGTTTCTTGTAGACAGCACATAGATGGGTCATATTTCCTTATTCATTCTGCCTGTCTGAAATTGATTGGAGAGTTTAATCCATTAACTTTCCATGTTATTACTGTCAAGGCATTACTTATGTTAGCCACAATTTCTTTAGATTTATATATGTCACATTTTGTTTTTATTTCTTTTTATCTATTTAGTTATTACTACTAATAATCTTCCTTTCTACACTCTCCTCCACCTCTTTCTCTCCTGTTTTTTCCTTTCAACCTGCAGAACTTCCTTTAGTATTTAGTATTTAGTTAACAAGCTCTCTTAATTTCTGTTTACCTGTGAATATTTTGAACTCTCATTTTGAGTGCCAGCTTTGCATGATACAGAATTCTTGGCTGACTGTTTTTTGTTTTGTTTTGTTTTTATCTTGGCACCTTAACTATGTCATACCACTGCCTCCTTTCCTCCATAGTTTCAAATTAAAAATCAACACTTAATCTTATCAAGTTACCCTTGTATGTAATGGATCTCCTTTTTCTTGCTACCTTCAGTATTCTCTCTTGGTCTTGAGCATTTGAAAATTTGATAAGTATATGTCTTGGGGTAGGCCTGTTAGGATTTATACAGTTTGGGGTGCCTGACTTCCTGGACATGTACATCCATGTCCCTCAAAAGCGTTTGGAAAATTTTCAGCCATTATTTCCTCCAACACTCCTTCTGTCCCCTTTCCCTTCTCTTTTCCCTTTCCATATAATGTGTATGCTTTTGTGGTTTATGTTGTCATTCAATTCCCTGCTGAATTTTTTCTATCTTTTTATCTATCTGTTCTACTATCTGTCCGATTTCAGATGTACTATCTTCAACGTCACTAATTCTTTCCTCTGCCTGTTCAAATTTGTTTTTATGTCCTTCCAGCGTATTTTTGATTTATTGCATTGTGCCATTCATCACCATAGATCTGTTATCTTTTTTATGTATGTTTACAATTTCTTCAGTATGTTCCCCCAGTGTCTTCTTAATATCCTTTATCTCTTGTTTTACTTGATTAAGTTGATTCATGATATTTGTTTGTGCATCTTTAATTAGTTGTTTCACATTCTGTGTATCTTTCTGTTATTCAGTTTGTTCATTAGACTGAGTCAAGACTTCCTGTTTCTCAGTATGGCTTCTCATTTTTTCTTGGTGTCTATACATCTGTTTATGTTGATGGGCTTATTCAGTTGGTTAGCTTCTCCCTCTACTCTAGGGTTTTTTTTTGTGTTTTTTGTGGTAAGTTTCCTTTTTGACACTTGGTTCCCCTTAACTCTATTACCTTGCAGTTGTCTGTGTTTCCTTGAAAAAATATTAGGACCAGAGAAAAGAAAAAAGAAGACAAGAAAAAGAGTAATAGTAATAATAATAAAAAAGGTAGAAGAGGAACCATACAAGAACCAGGAAAACAAATAAGTAATATGAATAAAAAATCATTTAAAAATTACAAATGAATAAGAATTAAAAAAGGTAGAATAGAAAAACTGGAAAAAGAAACAAAACAGAAAAAAAAATAGAATGAATTAAAAGCCCAGAAAGATGAGGCCCAGAAAGATGAGGGCAGGCTGCCAGTGCTCATCAATCAATCACCCTGCAGCCTGCCCTCCACAATAAGGTATCCAGTTTTAGCAAATAAAATAAAGAATAAAAAAATAATATTAAAAAATGATAAAAATATAAAAATAAAAAACAGCAGATGAAAAACCTAAAAGAAAAACCAAATCTCAGCCTATAATTTCCCTGTCATAAGGTGCCAGCTGGGTGCCTGACAACCTGGTAGATCACTTTCTGGATCCCTTCTCTTAGGGGTACCAAGAATCAAACCAGGGACCTCATAGATGCAAGGCAGGTATTTCTCCACTGAGCTACACCCACTCCACAGGTCTGTGTAGGATTCTGAAAGCTTTTCTGGCTCTTTTCGCCCCTTTCCCTCAGGTGAGTTGGGCTTCTAGCTGTTTTCTGGCTATCTCTCCTCACTTCCTTCTCTCCCGGGCTTGTTAGGTGCCTGTCTCTGTCTACCTCCTCACTTACCTAGTTCATCTCTCTTCCAAGGCTGCTGGGTATGACAGCCTGCTTGATCAGAGTCTCCCTCATCCCACCCTAGGGCTGCTTCTGTGTTGGCTGGGGCATTTTTTGAAATTCAAAGGGGACTCAGCTTGCCAAACTCACTGAAGAGAAGCCACTTTCTGCCCTCCACCAGACCCCTCTTCTTCCTAGGGAGGAGAATGTTCTTTCCCACTCAGGTGGCTGCAGTGAGCCAGGGGTTTTACTGAGGGTAATCAACTTGCAAGAGGGGTATATATGTCATTTCTAGCCACAGGGGTGAGTAACTCATGGTTTTGGTTTGGGTCTCTTTGTATCTCTGTCTCTCTCCCTCCTGAATGATATTTAGTACTCTCCTAGTCTGCAGATCCCCAAAGCAGCTCCCTTGAATAGCTTTTTATCTTTCCTTCATTATTTTTGTGAGAGAATTGAGCCCTGCCACCTACTTTGATGCCATCTTCCTGGAAGCAGGTGCATAAATATTTTCAATAAAATTATTTCTTCTTGGTGGATTGCTCCATTTATTAATATAAAGTGTCCTTCTTTGTCTCTTTTGGCTTAAAGTCTATTTTGTCTAATATTCGTATAGCTACCCCAGCTCTTTTTTGGTTACTCTTTGCATGGAATATCTTTTTTCCAACCTTTAACTTTCAACCTATTAGTGTCTTTGGGTCTAAAGTGAGGCTCTTTTGAACAACATACATTGGGTCATGCTGTTTTATCCATTCTACCAATCTATGTCTTTTGACTGGGCATTTAAGTCATTAACATTCAGTGTTATTACTGTAATGGTAATACTTCAGACAATTGGTCCTTTGGTTTTTATCCATCATGTCCTTTTTTTGTCACTCTTCCTTTATTGAAACCTCTTTTTCTATATAATTGATATTTTGTGATATATCTGGCTGATCTCTAACTCATAGCTGTTTCTGTATACTTTTAAAATAATTACTTTGTGGTTACCCTGGGGTTTGTATTACACAAGCTACATCTATAACCTATTAATTTGAAAAGTTACCAACTTAGCTTCAGTAGGACACATGTTCGCTGTTCACAGATCCCTCTGTTTCCACTCTTTATGTTGTTTTTGTCCAACATTACCTCTTTATATTTTGCATATACATTATAAGGAATTAAAAAGTAGAGTTTTACATTGAGGATACAGTGCTATTGCATTTCACATTTACCCTTTTAGTCACCTTTATAGAAGATCTGAATTTCTTCACACTACTCAAAGCTACTCTCCCCTGCCTTTTCCTTTCAGCCTGTAGAACTCCCCTTAGTAATTCTTGTAGGGCAGATCTTTGTTGATGATTCTTTCAGTTTCTGTTTACCTGTGACTATTTTAAACTCTTCCTCATATTTGAAAGACAGTTTTGCTGGATAAGAACTTTTGGCTAGCAGTTGTTCTTTTTCAGTACCTTAAATATATCATACCACTGCTGATGAGAAGTCAGCACTTAATTGTAATAGGATCCCTTGTATGTGATGAATTGCTTTTCTCTTGCTGCTTTCAGAATTCTCTCTTTATCTCTGGTTTTTGACATTCTGATTAGTATGTGTCTCTGAGTAGGTCTATTAGGACTTATTCTGTTTGGAGTACATTGCACTTCTTGGGCATGTATATTTATGTATTTCATAAAAATTGTGAAATTTTCAATGATTATTTACTTAAATATTCTTTCTGATCCTTTCCCTTTTCTTCTTCTGCAACAGCCAATATATGTATTTGCATTCTTCATGCTGTCACTCAAATCCCTGAATCACTGCTCAATTTTACCTATTCTTTTCTCTATCTAGTCTTCTGTCTTTCATGCCTGTACTATATTTTCAATCTCTATTATTTTTTCTTTCATCCCCATAGTTTGCTTTGTTTCTTTTTATACTTTCAGATTTTTCTTTATGCTTGCATATTCTTCTCTTTTTTTTTCCTTGCGTGTATATATATTTATTTTTTTAACTTTATTTGTAATGATGTTTTAGGTTACAGAAAAATTACATTTAAAATATAGGGGGATACTTACCTGGCAAGGGAGATGCCATGATCACGAAGGTGGTTTTCCTAGGGCGATGCTTGTCCATTGCACTCCAGATGTGCTGACCCCTGCGATTTCCCCAAATGTGGAAAACTCGACTGCATAATTTGTTGTAGTGGGGGACTGCGTTTGTGCTCCCACACCCCAAAAAAATATAGGGGATTCCCATATATCCCACCCCTTCCCCTCTCATATTTTCCTCTAATAATAATATTTTACATAAGTATGGTACATTTGTTACAATTGATGAACAGGTATTGAAGCATTGCTACTTACCATAGTCAACAGTTTACATTGTGGTTTATGCTTTACACAGTAAAATTTTATAGGTTTTCACAAAATGTATAATGGCCTGTATCCATTATTGCAAAGTCATACAGAACAATTTCAATGCCCTAAAAATGCCCTATGTTCCACCTATTTGCTCATATCAATTGTAACAAATGTACCATACTCATGTAGGATGTTATTGGTAGGGGAGAATATGTGGAGAGGAGGGCAGTAATGGGAATTCCCTATATTTTCTATGTGACTTTTCTGTAACCTTAAGCTTCTTAGAATATAAAGTTAAAAAAATAATACACTAGGGGATCATACAGAAGATATTATCAGTATACATGAAAGATAACAGATCTTATGGTGATGAAAGGCACAATGCAAAAGAAATTGTATTTTTAATTTTTTAACTTTTAGTTTGATTTAATTTTAATTACTTGGCTTTGTTTGGGGGGGAGGTTGTGAATTGCAGAAGGGTTGCAACTTTGGCAGGAGAGGATCACTGGTGTGGGGTGTCAGTAGAGGAGAGATGTGTGTGGAGGGATGCACTTGGGACATGCCTCTGTGGAATATGGAGGTGTTCATGTGGTCATGGGGTGTTGTCTAGGTGGGTGGAGACCCACACAATAACTGACAGAAAATTGAATTCCCATCCTGGGGAGTCCTGCTACATTCTCTAATAGAGAGGCAAGAATCTCTAGAGTATATGGGCAGTGCCTAGTGAAAGAGGACAGACCATTACACCAGGCCCTTGATATTGATGGTTGTACTTATGAACCATTTCTTATGAAATTAAAACTTAGCCTAGTATTATATATTGCCTAAGAATTACCTCCTGAAAGCCTCCTTGTTGCTCAAATGTGGACTTTCTCTAAGCCAAACTCAGTATATAAACTTATCTTCCCCCCAGCATGGGACATAAATTCCATGGATAAGACTCCCTGACATGGAGGGATTATTACCAAGTGCCAACTACCCATGCATTTGGAAAAAGGCCTTTACCAAAAGGGCGAAATATTAAATACAAATGACTTTTATAGCTAAGAAATTTCAAAGTGAGTCGGGAGGTCATTCCAGAGGTTACACTTATACACATCTCAGGAGGATTTCATTGACTGCAAGAGTAAACAGTGCCTCAAGCAGGAAATGTTCCTTAGGGCTCTAGAGACATCTAGACACTATAGTCAGGGCAGAAAACCCCAGGAATTCGGTACCACGTCAGTGGGCCTTACCTTGGAATATATAATCTATCTCCCAATGTATCAGAGTTATTCTCATTTGTAATTTTTCTACACATGATTCTGCCCCTTTTATTTGAACATATAATTAGCACTATACCTGTTAAATATATGCCCCAGAGACTTAAATCATCGAGCTGTTTATGTACTGGTTGAGTCTTGCGTCTAAGCAGCGTTGCAGCCAGCAGCCAACACATACTCTCCAGTTTATCGACTTAACCCAGGACAGCTAACAAAAGGATGATGATGGACAACACCCATCCCAAAAAAACAGAGTGTATCTACAATTATAAGCAAGACGTTCCATCCATCTGCCCCCTGGGATCTACAGCCCCTCCCAATCAGAAGCAGAGCGGGAATCACCGTCCCTGAATCCTCCAGATTGAAGAATGAACAAACATAAAGCGGGCAATGCAACTATGGACCAAATGGACTTATTGTTTTTCTAGTAATGGAAGAACTTGTAACATTGTATAAAGACAGTGGTCAGCAGAGTTCTGAGGGGAGGGAGAGGGAAAATAGATGTAACATGGGAATTTGGGGGAACACTGGAATTTTTCTGCATGATATTGCAATGACAGATACAGGTGATTATAGGTTTTGCCAAAACCTGTAAGATCGTGCGTTGCAAAGTGTAAATCATAATGTAAACTATAGACCATGGTTAGTAGCAGTGCTTCAATATGTGTTCATCAATTGTAACAAATGTATCACACTAATGAAAGTTGTTGTTAAAGGACAAATACTGTATGAATGGGTTACTATGAACCAAATATATTGTGTAACATATTGTTTGATTAAAAAAAAAATTATATGTGTCCATTACATTTAATTGAGAAATGTATATATTTATTCATCTGTGTTTACTTTTTAGGTTTTAATTGTTTATATTTTCAATTATTAAATGTATAAAAAAAAAGTAAAAAGGGGGGGGACGTGTAGGAGGGGGAGTGGGTGGTATATGTGGGGTATATTTTTTATGTAATCTTAATGTAATCTAAATCTTCTTTAAAAATAAAGGAAAAAATTAAAATAGAAAAAAAGATAGTTGTTACCATATTATCTTCTAAAAATTGTTTAGCTCTCTGTCTGCATTTTTTTCTTTCATCTCCTTGAATTGATTTTGAAAATTGTTTGAACTTCTTCATAGTTGTTTCAATTCTGTGTCTCCTTGAATTTTTTATTTGTTATCTTGACTGAGCCATATCTTCCTGTTTATTAGGATGGCTTCTAAGTTTTTGCTAATGTCTGGGTATATTATCTTGATTAGTTAACTCTTAAGGTCAGTTTCTCCCTCTTTTCTAAGGTTTTATTGTTGATTGGCTTTGTGTTAAGGCTCTTCTTTGATGCTTGGTCCAACTTATTCTGGGACTTTAGAGTAATTTGTATTTAACTGTTCAGATTTTCTCTGATCCCATAGCATGAGCCTAGAGAAGGATAAAGTGAATCAATTTGGAGCAGGCCTCACCCAAAATACCAACCAACATGGTTTAACCCTGCATGGTTGGAGTTGATGGGATCTCATGAAAGCAGTCCAAGGCAGGACAGTGTCTTTTTATTATCCATGCACAGTGATTCACAGCTGTGCTTCAGAATGCATAGAATAAGTGTTAAAAATGCAGATTCCTGGGCCCCCTCCAGACCCACTGAATCAGAATCTCCAAGGGCCAGGAAACTGCACTGTCATCAGCTCCCTCTGTGAAGCTGAGGATCTCCTCAGTTAAGAATCATGGTATTAATTATTGGCACAGCCTCAGGCTGAGTAGGTGCTCACAAACATCTGTTGATTGAATGAGTGAATTAATGAATGCATGCATGATTTAATGATGTCTTGTCTGAAGAGGTCTGCTTTTTTGTTATAGGTCTATTCATATTTTCTGTTTCTTCCTGAGTCAATCTTGGGATTTCACGACTTTCAAGGAATTTGTCCATTTCATCACTCCCTTATTTTTATTATAAAAGGGTGCTTTTTGGAGAGCATCAGAAGAGAGAGCATGTAGTTCAAAAATCTTACAGGAACAAATTATATGACTGCTTTTGTGACTTTGCTAATGTTTGTAAGATTGTAGAGGTTTGGATTGCGACTTGTTTTCTTTTTAACATAGTCACTGATTCTAAGGTTGTGTGGAAAGATAGTTTCCACCATTCTCATTTGCCAGAAGCTAATATTTACCAAACCAACTTAGATCATTTTGCAACAATGTCTTTGATTATATGTGGGAGTGAAGTTGAATTTTAAAAATAATCAGTGCAGGACAGGCAAAAACAAACTCTAAAGGAGCTGAAAACAAGGTCCTGAAGATTCCTACTATACCAGTTTTTATTCCCTGGGATAACTAGATCATGAAGAGATCCAGGAGCTCCTCAAGAAAGAAATAGGGTTGAAGGAGGGCACCAAGGAAAGTCAAGGTAGTGCTATTTCCAAATAGTTTAGGATTTTATTACTTTCAACCAATTCACTTTTTTTAAACTTTATTTTGTACATTTAATAATTGAAAACATCAACAATTAAAAACTAAAAAGTAAACACAGATGAATAAATATATACATTTCTCAATTAAATGTAATGGATACATGTACATTTTTTTTTTTTAATCAAACATTACACAATATATTTGGTTCATAGTAATGCATTCATACAGTATTTGTCCTTTTGTGTCTGGCTTGCTTCACTCAACATAATGTCCTCCAGGTTCATCCATGTTAATGGATAAACACACTGTGGTCTATTCACACGATGGAATATTATGCAGCTGTAAGAAGAAATGAAGTCATAAACCAATTCACTTTTATCAGTTCATATATCCATACTTTGTGAATTTTTTATTTTGTTTCTGCAGTTTACCTCATTTTCTTTGAAAATGTGAAAAGTGTCTTTTATATAATAATTTCCAAACTCCTAGATGTCATTTAATTCCCTTAGTCTAAGAAATGAGCATATCATATTGTCATTTCTTTATACCAATTCTATATTTTCAGCATACAAGATTATGCCTATTTCTTCCCAAAGACAAATAATATTATGAATTTCATGCTCTTTTTATACATATGCTATTCCTTTTCCTTGGAATACCCTTGTATTGCCCTCTCTTCTCACAGAAGACCAACTTATCCTTAAAGTTCCAGCTCACATGGTGTTCTCCTCTGACAAATCCAGGTTGAATGAATAGAGAGGGAGAAAATGAAGGTATAGGGGAAACAACTGAAGAAGTAAAAGAAAGACAGTATATGAATTAGAACACAAATAGAGGGTTTCCTATGAAAGCTCAGAGAAAATTCATCAATTGTAAGAGGACAGAAAGAAGGAAAAAAATGAATGAACATATGGAGGTGGATTGATGAGGATTTTCTTCTCTGATGCTTCAATGCTCTCCATACTATCAAATTTTAAAAATCAGGCTTGAGGAGTGGCACTTCTTTTAAATGTATATGCCTAAGGTTCTAGAAAGTCCTGAGTTGCCTTTGTATCCCTGCCTCCACACCTTTCACCATTTACCTGATGGTAAGATACAAAAATACAAGCAATAAAACAGTATCTTCATTTCTATAGAAAGGAGGAAATAAAATCTGAACTTTTTGATATCTTCTTGATGTTCAGGACAAACTTATTCCTATTTGGAGGGATGAACCAGAGAGTCATGGTGGATGAGTTCTGGCAAGGTCTGATGCAACTTCCTGAATTGGGGGAGGGGAGCAGAAATGACAAAGCCAGACACACATCTTTCACTTTCCCATTGAATTTTAGTAAAATTTAAAGAACCCCTGTGACTCATTTCTTGATCTTGACAGGCCTAGCATTGTCTGCAGATCAAACAGCATAAGTGAAGATGGATATACAGGAAATTTGAAGGCAATGAGGAAAGTAGAAATAGTGTAGCTCCAAATTATCTTCTGGTTTTGAAAGAAGAGAAAAATGTTTTCACAGTGATGATAGCATTCAAGGATAACTCCTCCCTACCCTGATTTTACGGGATGTGAGAGAAGAAATAACTCTGCTTGCTAGGACAGCAGATAAAGATGAATACTCAGGAAATAGTGAGGTTTAAATTAAGGCAAGGAAGTGAAGTGTACCTTTGAGAAGATTAATTTATTTGCAGATATTTACTAAAACATATTTTGTGTCAGACCTGACCTAGACTTCTCTATATCTTCTAGGATAAACTTGTCTTCTACAACCTTGCTACTGAAAAATACATTACAGTGAAAGTACTTCTTAGACAAAATTCTGAAAGACTTAAAACTGTTTATTAAAAAGCAGACACAACATTTATGCAACACAACAGTCATGCAATCTATGTCTGTATGCACAAGGGAAATCTATATTTTCTGTCCTCAGGGTCTCTGAAATGAAGATACAATGATATCTGAGAACAGGATATAGATGGATCAGAAAATAGAATCTTCTGTGGGATGTGGAAGATCAGTGTTTCTTAATATATCTGTGGAAAAAGACCAGGATATTTTATATCAGAAATTTCTGACTTCTGGCAATAGAGAAGTAGATAATATTGGACTAATCTTCCTACTAAAAACAAGCATAAACTTTATACTAAATTTAAAAAGCAATTTTTGAAGGCTTTGGTGAGTGACCAAAAACACATGGAAACTGGAAGGAATACAACTTTTGAAAGAAGGTGAGCACACTGGGTGAGAACCATGTTTGCCCAACTTTTTCCTTCACACTCCTGGTCTGTGTGGAAATGAGCAATAGAGCTCAAGTAGAAAGCAGCAATTTTATTGAGCTGATGAGTTACTTTCAAGCAGAATTTGGGGCTGTCAGGTATAGTGGAAATTGAGTGGGACATTTCAGAAAAGAAAGAACCACATCTAAGTCCCAAATCTGCATACAACCTTAAAGCGATTGATGAGACCTGAACTCTGTGTGGTCATGGCAAGACTCCCAGGACCCCAAAGGAAAGGAACAGGAGGAAGGCTGAAAGAACAGACTGAAGTTTGCAGAAGTTTCCTAATGCAGAAAGACAGAGTTTGGCGTTCTCTTTCTACCAACTTAGAGGTACTTGGAAAACACCTCATACATTCCATTGAGAGCCAGAAGGGCCACACCTTAGGAATGAGGACCCACCATATGCCAGAACTAAGGGTTGTATTCCAACGCTGAGGGGAAAATTTAGAGATAGGGTCCCTAACAAAGCCTTAACTCAAAGTTCAACAGAATTAAGATACTTAGACAGTAATTTAACTGCATGATAGGACCTTTCAGAAGAAGGTGATAAAATCTAAAATCACTATAACATGTCACCAAACATCCAGTATAAGTTAAGAAATTACTAGTCACATGAAACAAAAAGTCAAGAAATAAAAATAAAGTCTCTATTAGCATTTACTGCTTCACCTTGTATTTTTATGTTATGAAGATGGCTTCTTTCCTTAAACCTCATGAACCAACCTCTTCTAGCTTCAATCCTTTTTTCTTCAGCTTCCTCACCTTTCTCAGCCTTCATAGAATTGAAGAGAGTTAGGGCCTTTCTCTAAATTAGCTTAAGGGAATGTTGTGGCTGGTTTGATCTATCCAGACCATTCAAACTTTCTCCATATTAGAAATAAGACTGTTTTGTTTTCTTATCATTTCATGTTCACTGGAGTAGCACTTGTAATTTCCTTTGAAAACTTTTCCTTTGCATTCACAACTTGGCTAACTGTTGCTAAGAGGGCTAGTTTTTGGCCTACCTCTGCTTTAGACCTGCCTTCCTCTCTAAACTTAATCATTTCTAGCTTTTGATTTAAAGTGAGAGACGTGACACACATTATAACAGTAACTTCAAAGATCACTCATCACAGATCATAACAATAGGTATACTAATAATGAAAAATTTGAAATATTGCAAGAATTACCTAAATGTGACACAGTGATAGGACATGAGCACATGTTGTTGGAAAAATGGCTCCAATAGACTTGCTCAACATAGAATTGCCATCAACCTTCAGTTTGTAAAAAATACAGTATCTGTGAAGTGTGGTAAAGTAAAACACAATAAAACAAAATATGTCTGTTTATTTTTATTTTTATTTTTTGTTATACCTCTATTTTAAATTTTTATTTGAGTAGTATTTGTGTGAGGCTGTGGAGAAAGTATTTTTTTGATTTTTTATGGTTGGGGCCTTTAAAGTTGAAATCTGAACTAAAAGACAAGGCTTTAAAGTTAACTGATAAGTGATTAGAGAGGTATGTGTTTATATTTCAAGGCCTGGTGGGGGGGGGGGCGGGGAAGCTGAGTGGAGTGAGATCTGAAGCCATAAAAATAAAATCCTGAGTCTTCTTATCTTTTCCCCTAGAGACATTTATTTATATTCCAAAAAGTAAGAACCCAGGATACTTCCCTTTCTGTTCTCTAGGAATGTTTACATTAGGGAACAAAGCTTCCTTTCCCTTTCTCAGAGGGAAGGGTGACAGATGTCTTCTTCTAAATAAGCTTGAGATTCATATTTTCAAGGTTCCTTACCTACAATATAGACCCCAGGAATTGTGTGGTGACATGCAATATGGCTCTTATAATATCTACATAAACATGAGAAGAATTGGGAAAAATGGGAACTGATATGGTTATTACTATAAAACAAAGTAATAATATTCCCCTGCCATAGAAAGCTCATGTCTACTTTCAAGCAATAAAAAAAATATATAGATAGATACTAAAAACAATAGTATTTTATACTTTTTAGTGAAAAGACTTTATGCATCAACTAATATTTATTCCTGATTATTTGATGTTTTTAAAATTCTACAGTGAATTGTATTTGTAAATTTTTTCCAAGTATATAGAAATGCAAAAGTTTGTTGCTCGTATATAGAAATACGATTAGTATCTATATATTTAACTTGCATCCATCAATCTTATTAAATTTACTCCCTAATTCAATGGTTACTTTGTAAATTATTTGGGGCTTTATATATATAACGTATGATTAAATCATGGTTTCTTTCTTTTTTCTTTCTCCTCCTCTTCCTCTTCCTCCTTCTCCTCTTGCTTCTGCTTCTTCACCTTGACATATTAAGAATCCTAACATTTTATTGAAAATAATTGTGATTATATTCCATTTGTTTTCTTAGGGAATTTAAGGGGAAAGCTTCCATAATTCTCCATTATGTAGGATGATAGAAATAGGATTTATGTACATATACTTTTTCAGATTAATACTGAGATGATTAATTTTTTAAAATTAATAGATTATTATTAAGAGCAGTTTTCAGGTTACAGAACAATTGAGAAGATAGTACAAAAAGTTCCCACATTTGCCCTCTCCCCTTCACACAGTTTTCCCTATTAATATCATCTTGCCTTAGAGGGGTACATTTGTTAAAGTTGATGACCCCACAGGGATAAATTATTATTAATTAAATTCCATAGTTTGCATTACCTTTCACTCTTTGTGATGTACAGTTCTATGGGTTTTGACAAATGTGTAATGTCATGTATCCACAATAACACTATCATAAAGAATAGTTTCATCACTCTAAAAATTCCCTTTGTTCCCCTATTCATCCCTTCCCTTTTCCCCAAACCCCTATCAACCACTGAACATTTTTAATCTCCTGCTTGAAGCTGGAACAGATTTTTTTACATTTAACATCTTCACTGTGAGAACCTGCTAGAGCCCCTGAAGGTAAAACTCAAGAAAGGGTGGAGGCCACCAAAAGTTGTATCCTCAGCAGTTTTTAACAATCTTGTTTGCTTTCAAAACAAATTAACTGCAATAGTATGCACAAACTATATGCCCCTATACCCTTTTGTCCTCTCATCTTTATGTAGTTCTTGTCACAAATTACGTATATATACATTTTGAGTCTAAAGCCACTGATGTCTCAATACATATTATGCATTTTCCTTTCAGATCTTGTAGGAAGTAAAAAGTGGAGTTACAAATAAAAAATATAATAGTACTGGCATTTATATTTACCCTTGTCATTACTCTCACTGGAGATCTTTATTTCTTCATGTGGCTTTGCTCTATTTCCTATTGACCTTTCTCTTCAACCTGCAGAACTTTCTTTTGTATCTTCTGTAGAGCTAGTCTAGTGATGAAGAACTCCCTCAGCTTTTGTTGATCTGACATGTTTTAATCTCTCCCTCATTTTTGAAAGACAATTTTTCCAGATATAGAATTCTTGGATGACATTTTTTTTTTTTTTTTTTTTTTTTTTTTTTTGCTTTCAAACTTTAATTATGTCCTTCCACCACCTTCTTGCCTCCATGGTTTATGATGAGAAATTGATACAGTCTTACTGAGATTTCATTGTATAAGTCATATTGATTCTCTCTCGTGGCTTTCAGAATTCTCTCTTTATATTTGGCATTCAACAGTTTGATTATAATATGGCTGTTGTGTGGATCTATTTGGGTTTATACTGTTTGGAGTTCATTGAGCATCTTGGATGTGTAAATTCATGTTTTTCATTAAATTTGGGACATTTTCAGCCATTATTTACATGAATATGCTCTCTGCCCCTTTTTCTCTTTATTCTTCTTCTGGGACTCCCACAATGCATATATTGGTATGCTGTATGGTGTCCCACAGGTTTGTAAGACTCTTTTACTTTTCTTCATTCTTTCTTCTTTCTGCTCCTCAAACTGGATTATTTCAATTTTCTTATCTTCAAGGTCTCTGATTCTTTTTTTCTGCCACCTCTAATCTGCTGTTGGACCCTTTAGGGAATTTTAAATTTCTGTTACTCTGGTCTTCAGCTCTATTTGTTTCCTTTCCATAGTTTTCATCCCCCTTGATATTGTCTTTGTATTCATCTAATGTTCTCCTGATGTCCATTAGTTCTTTATCCATGTTTTCCTTTAGTTCTGTGAGCATACTTAGGATCATTTTTTAAAATCTTGTCTGGAATATCTCAGATCTGGTCCTCCTCACTTATGGTTTCTAATGCTTTAATCTCCTTTACAAGGACAGTTGCTCCCTGTTTCTTTGCATGTTTTGTAACCTTTTGTTGAAACCTGGACATTTTGATATTTTAATGTGTCATCACTGGAATTTAGACACTGAGGCTTCTGTTCCTTAGGCTTGTATCTAGCTAGTGTTATGATAGAGCTGTCTTTGAATGACAGGAGCTCACACACACCCCCCAAAAAAGAAATTTAAAAAGTGAACATCTTTCCCTGTCTTTGCAGATTGACCTGTGTGAGTGCTCTCCTTCAGAGTTTATCCATACAATGTGTTTCAAGAATAGATGTGGGCCAAAGCAGAGGGACCTCCTTATCCTTTCTGCACATGCCTTTTGTCTTGGGCATGCACATGTGGCCATGGGAAGTCTCCCATTTACATGATTCCAAATGTCCTTCTTCCTTAGGCTACAGTTTCCTCATGGTCTTTGTCATTCTGCTGCATGTCCTACAACCAGTAATCTCTTGCCCCAGGCAGCACTATTTTACTACTCTCCTGTAGCATTCTGAAGAACAGCTTGGTTAGCTGCCTTCTACATGCAGAGCATGGGCAGCAAGCCCTCTCAGGTCACCATCAGACAGATTGGGCCAGATATACAAGTCTCCCAGTATATGAATGAGGTCTACTCTGCTCCCTCTAGAACTGGGACCAGGGATATGCACACTGGAATTGTGGGCAGCCTTTATCTTAATTCAGCACTCACATTGTTACTGCAGTCCTTTAAATGTTTACTGAAACTTTGAGAAATATGTTTCTGCCAGTTTTTGCTGGTTATTTAAAATTTCTTTGGTGGAGGGGGTAGAGTCCTGAAGTGTCTCATTTTGCCATCTTGATTGTACTATTTGCTAATATTTTATTCAGGAATTTTACATCTATGTTCATGCAAAATATTGCCTGTAATGTTTTTTCTTATAATGTACTTTTCAGTATCTGATAATTTTGTAGCAATGTTATTCTGGCATCATAGAAGAAGTTGGGGAGGCTTTCCTCTTTCTCTATTTTCTGAAAGAGTTTGCATTAAATTAGTATTATTTCTTCCCTAAATTTTTGAAAGAATTTGCCTTTGAAGTCATCTGGGTGTAGAGTTTTCAATGTGGGAAGGTTTCATTTGAATTTATAGAAAAATTATTATTTATATATTCTGTTTAAAGGAAATTTTTCATTTTATCTAAGCTATTAAGTTTATAATAAGATCATCTAATTTTCTTTTAATACCTATAGAATATCCCTGTTTTAGAAGTGGTATCACTCTTTTCATTCCTGATAGTGTAATTTTTTTTTTCTCTTTTTAAATAAATAATTTTTGGATCAGCCTTGCAAGGGGTTTATCAATTTTTAAAACAAATTTAAAGAACTGACTTTGGGCTTTATGAATTATATTTGTATGTCTGCTTTCTATTTAATTTACTTATACTCTGAATGTAATTATTTTTTTCTTTTTATTTTCTTCAACTTTATTTTTTTACCTTCTTAAAATGAATCCTTAGACTTTCCCACTTTTCATAGTTTTGTATATATGCATTTAAAGCAATAAATTTTTCTATATGCAATATGTTACTGTATTCTTCAAACTTTGACATATTTTTACTGTTGTTCTTTACAAAATATTTTCTAATTTTCACTGTGATTTGTTCTTACCTTTTGAGTTATTTCGAAATGTGTGGTTTAACTTCCATACATTTGCGGATTTTATGCTTCTATTTCTGTTATAAATTTATAATACTTAGTAGTATTTCAATACCTTGTAATTTGTGGCAAAATGCTTTATGATCCAGTTTGTGGTCTATTTTGGTAAACTTTCTTTTGCACTTGAAAATAATTTATTCTGCAATGTTTGGATGTAGTAATCCAAATATTCCATTTAGACCAAGATGGTTATTAGTATAGTCCAAATCTTCCTTACCCTTATGTGGCAGTTTGAAATTATTTTATGAATCCTAAAAAGAGAAGTATTATGTTTGTAAACTAATCTATTCCTCTGGGTGTGATACCCTTTGTTTCAGTTGAGGGGCCTTTGATTAAATTACTTGATAAGATCAAGCTAGGACTTTTGATTGGACCATGTCAATGAGGCATGACTCAGGTTGAGTCTCCGCCCCCTTGCTGGGTCTGATATAAACAGAAACGTACAGAGAGACTCACTCAGACAGACACAGAAAAAGGAAGCCACCATGTTTGATCCTGCCATATAAGAGAGGACTACAGGATCACTTAAGCATAAAGCCCCAAGAGGCTGGGTCAATGGAGCAGTTAAGAAGATACCAGTGAGCCAGGAGGGGAAGCCTGAAACCTGAAACCTTGGCAGAGATTAGTGGCTATCTGGCTTCGCCACATGGCAACATGCCAGGATCAACAGTAGCTGACTTTGGTAAGAAAGCATCTCTGATGGTGCCTTGGTTTGGACTTTTCATGGCCTTGGAAGTATAAGCTTTTACGACAAATAAATACCCATTATATAAGCCATTTCTGGTAATTTGCATCAGCATCCCTGTGGCAAACTAAAACATCTTACTAATTATTTCCCTGGTTTTACTAACAATTTCTGGGAGAGTTGTGTTAATATCTTCTAGTATGATTGTGGATTTGTCTATATGCTCCTTTTCGGGTTTGGTCAAATTTTATATACTTTGAATCCATAACTTTGTGTAAATAAATTCAGGATTGCCATGCTTTCCACTTTGATTCTAGTAATACGATGTGCATCTGAGTCTACTTTATCCATTATTAATATACCCACACCAGCTTCTTCTTGGTTACTATTTGCATGATATATAATTTTCAATTCTTTTGCTTTCAGCCTGTCAATTTCCATGTTTTTAAGTGTGTTGATTGTAAATAAAATATATTTGGGCCTTTAAAAAAATCAATCTCTCTCTCTTCCTTTAATTGGCATGTTTCATCATTTTATACTCAGTATATTTACTAATATGGTTTGATTTAAGTCTATCAACATTTGTTTTCAAATTGTTCAATCTTTTTCTCCTCCAGTTTCCCTCCTTTCCCAACTTTTTGTTGGATAAAGCAAGTTTTTAAAATAAATTCTATTTAATCTCTTCTAGCTTTTTAGGTATACCCTTTATAGTATTCTTTTAGAGACTATTATAAATTACAATCATCCTTAATTTATTTGACTACTTCATTTCATAATCTTACCATTTTATGAATAATTGAAAACTTTCAACAGTTCAACTACATTTACTAGTTCCTTGACATTCATGCTACCATCACATATTTCACTTCCATGTTTGCTATAAATGCTATAAGATGTTGATATTGATATTCTTTTGTATTTATGCACATATCTACCCTTTCAGGTAGTCATTATTCCTTTTCTGCACTTCCATGTTTCCATTGTGCATAAGTTTATTTTAGCTTGAAAAAGTCATTCAGTATTTTTTGTCATGTGTGTCTGCTGAGAATCAATTATCTTAGCTTTTGTTTGTAAGCATCTTTATTTCACTTTCATTTTTAAATGATCTTTTTGCTGAGTATAAATTTGTAAGTTAGGCTTTTTTTTTTTTATTTCAGGACTTCAAAGATGTTAATCACTTGTCTTCTGTTTCCATTGTTTGTATTGAAAAGTAACCTCTAAGCTTTATTTGTACTCATTTCAATGTCATTTGGAAGATTTTATGAGATTCTCTTTATCTTCTACAGCTTGGCATTTTTGTCTTAGTTTATGATTTCCTTTACTTATCCTAATTAGAGTTTCTTGAGGTTCTTGATTCTGTGGGTTTATGTGTTTATCATTTTAGGAAAGTTCCTGGCCATTACTTCAAATATTGCTTCTACCCCATTTTGTCTCTCTCTGTCCTTTCCATCTGGGTTCCCAAATACATTTATAATAGCCTGTTTGAGTCCTGTTCTTTCCATTTTTTTCTAACTATGCTTTAACTTGGACATTTTCTCTCTACCTCTCTTAATGTTTACTAATCCTGTCTTCTGCTATATCCAGCCTACTATTTCATTCATCCAGTATGATCTTAATTTCATATATTGTATTTTTCAGTTCTGGAATGTCCATTTGCTTTTCTTTATTTAGAACCCAATTCTCTATTAAAATTCTGCACTTTTTAATCCATTTTGTCCTTTTCCTCTATTTAAAGTATATTTATAATACATGTTAAATTACTGTCTATTAATTTTGACCTATGAATCATCTCTATGTCTGCTTCTATTTTCATTGTTTTTTCAATATTCAATAACATTTCCTTCTTCCTTGCCTGTCTTGTCATTTTTTATATGCCCAGGAATAAGCCGAGTCCAATCTGGTTTACAGCTTTAGTCAAAATTATGCAACCTCTGATTTCAAATGTCTTCAGGATAATATCTGTGTTGTGTATGTTGTAGATGCCTTTCTTTTCCTATCCATTGTGATACTGTGGGAGATTTTACTCTGCTTTTCCAGTCTAAAAAGCACCTCCCAAGTCTTCTACATGGTCCCTGAGCTCATTAAATTTCCAATGAGGAAAACAAGACTTGTGTTTGGAGCATCTCTAGAATCCAGTCTGTCACATTTCTTTTTCCGCAATATTTATCCCAACCGGTATTTTTTGTCTCTTTGTCCTCAAGGGATTCTTGTCCCTCTAATTGAGAACATAGCAGGACTCCCCAGGATGAGAGCTTAATATTTTCTTATTTATTCTTTTTTTTTTTTTTACCGGGAGGTCCCGGGGATCGAACCCAGGTCCCTCCATATGGGAGACGGACGCCCAACCAGTTGAGCCACATCCGACCCCTCTTATTTATTATGTGGGTTTCCACCCAGTGATATAACATACTATGACAAGATGAACACTTAGTTCAGATAGAGGAAGTGAATGCTGCTCTTCTGGGAAACTAGTCTCTGCACTCACCACTTATGGATATTATGGTTTCCATCTCATGGTCAACATGTCTGTTCTGTTAAAAAAAAAAAAAACACATATTTTTACTCTGATTCCTGCAATTTCAATTGCTATTGTCAACTTCCACCACCCACCTCATTTCTGTTGCCAAACAGTTTTACTTCAAGCTTTGCTTATATAAGTGTTTTATATCAATTTGCCTTTGAATGCTCTGCTTACCCTGATTCTGTACAATGCACAAATGCTATTTAGTGATATTCATCTCAGTTGTTCCCACACATGACCTGGTGAGCTGACTTGTGATGCTGTGAATTCGGCTTTTTAATGTGAGTGGACTAGATGCATTTCAGGACCTCAACACAATTAGTTCTTTCTTGAGGCTCTGAAGATGGAGGACTTAAAGAATGCTTTAGTCTAGGCAGGACAACTCCAGTTCCAGGGTATTGCATTAACTACACTTTCAGCACTCTATGATTTGGTGAATTTATCTCTGTGTACCTTACTCTGTTGACCTAGGACTTTGCCTTCTTGAGTTCATTTATACCTGGTTCTATGTTACACCAGCAATGCCACCACTAGCCAGCCCCTCACAACTTTTTTGTAGACTAATCAGGAAAAATTGGTCTTATACAATTGTTTTATATTTATTCCTAATTAGTATGATTCATATGGTTTGAAAGCTGAGTGATGTAAGCCAAAGCCAAAAGGCTTTTTGTCTACTTTTGGATTTGTTTGTGGATTTTGTATAAAATGATTTTTAAAATCATTTAAGCCCAATTATAGGTGTTAATTATGGGATAAATTTAGTCATTCTAAACAAAACATGTGTACTAACACATTATGCAAATTAACAAATTTATTTAGCACAATAATCATTCTGAAGTATTGAGACATTTTTAAAGACATAATTTAAGGCTTTCTATAATCACTTTGAGGCCAGTAGATAAGTATTATTTTTAGCCTCCTGTTTGTCTTTGTGTATGTGAGTTATACTCTAAGTCCCAGTTCTGGACACAGTAAACACAGTGTCAATCAATAAGAGTAGTCTGTGTGCAGTGAAGCCACTCACATCTTATGAGAATCAGCATACCAAGGTTGTGTATTTTGCAAATATATAAAACCAAGAGCTAGTTGGTGAACCAAATGTGAGCTAATCACATCAAGGTATTTTGTGAGGGAGCTCTCATCAGATCTGGATCAACATATTAAGGTTGTCTAATTAAATATATGAGAAATATACACTCAGATAGGTAGGTCTAACAGACTCAGTGTGTATACTAACCATGTCTAGCACCAACATATTAGAGTTCACTAATTATGAAAATTCTGAGCTTTCAAAGCTCAATGAGACTTGCTTTCCCCACAGGAGTGGATGCTGTCCTTCAGTACTCCTAATTCTGGAAGATCAAGTGTCTGGCCAAAGATGCTAGAATTCATTCTGATGAGCTCCTCATACAAAATCCCATCAACAATGACAACAATTCTACTGTAGGAGAGAGAGAGAATTCATAACTATAAAGTGACTCATGAACCATCACGGACACCCATCAAGTACTGTGACCCTCTATCCCTACCCCAAAGAAATATGTGTGTGTAAGAATGTACTAATAAGGAAGGTTTGCTTTGGTTTCATTCCAATATATTAAATAATTTTTATATTAAACAACCTTTAGTTTTGTTGAATAATCCTAATGCACATATATCCACGATATGAAAACCTTGCTTCTACTTGGTTTCCATATCTTTATGTCAAAACCTGTGGAGTGAATTTAATGCCATTTGCTTGTATTAGACTTCCACAGCTTTGTCAATATAACTTAAGCAGTAACTCCTACAGGGAATGCTATAAATGTGATATTTATAAATAATAATATATGTGAGTTTTCACTTTTATTCATTTCAAAACATTTTCTAATTATCTTTTTTTACTTCTTCTAATATACCAAATATGTGTTCCTATTTCTTAACTCGGTACCATTCCACTAATCAGTCTGTATATAATTGCACTGGTGCCTTACACTTTTAATTGTTTTTGCATTGCAATTTTATTTTAGTTTGCCATTCGGTTAGCATCTCCTCTTTACTCTTATTTATTTTTTTTCTGATTTATACTACATATTTTCTTTCTGCTGATTCTTAAAATCATTTTGTCAGCTTCCAGAATAACCTATTAAGATTTGGGTTTGAATTGTACAAAATTCTTAAATTAATTTAGGTAGACCATCTTACTACTGTTCTAGTGATTTCATGCTGTATGGATAATCCAAACCAACCATAACTCATTATCCTCTCTCAAAAAATTATGTTGATTGACTGGACTCAAAAGTTTCTTCCACATGTCTGGCAAGTGGATATTGTGTGTAGGCTAGAATACCAGCAAGGACTACTAGCTAGAATATCTACCTGTGTCCTTTCCATATAGCCTAGGCTTCCTTACAACATGGTTCTAAGGGAGATCATAGCAATAGATTGGCAGAAGCTGTATGGCATGTGCTAACAGAGCCTCAAAAGTCATGTGGCATCATGGCTGACATATTCTATTTATTTGCAAAGGTCCCCCAGGTTCAAATGGAGCCATAGACTACATCTCTTTATGTGAGAAGAATCAAAGAATTTGTGTAAATGATTTAAAACCACCACAATTACTGAGCCATTCTGTCCAAATTCTAGGTACATTTTTTGGTATTGCATTATTAGCCCAATTCTCTATCTATCCCTAAAATGACAGCATTTCCCTGTGACTTTGCAGTCCCTTCCACTCATTAGCAGGAATAATTTTTTCCTCCCCATTGACTTTGACCATGGGCCAGTGACTTGCTTTGGCCAATGAAATATTAGCAGATATAACAAAAGCAGAATTTTAAGTGCTTTTAAGTGATGGACCTGTTTTCTTGCACTTCTGCTATGCCATCAGAAACATTGTCCAGCTTTCCTTTGAGTCCCAGAAGGAAGATGAGAGAGATGTGGAGCACATCCATCCCAGATGCTACAACCCAAAGATGAATTAGCCAAGCCAATCTGAAGAATTATAGGGAGAAGGAGAGCTGCCCACCCAAGGTCATCCCAGGTCATATACATCCCCATAATATTTACAGATATATATATATTTAAGCCACTTTATTTTCAGGTAGTTTTTTATGCATCAACAGTCAATCAAAATAGTCTTATATTATTCAAGTATATTTTGCATTCTACAGTGGAATTTTATAAATATATTTCATATATATATTTATAATTCCATTTAAGTATATCCCCAACTGTTTTTGTTTATTTCTTGTTATTTTGAATGAGCTGTTTGCCATTACATTTTTAAACTGTGATAGCAAAACAACTAACGTTTGAATATTAATTTTGTAACCAACCGTCTTATTTCTTTTCTTTCCTTCATTTTTCTATCTTCTGTTTTCTGTTGTTTTTCTTTCATCCCACCTCTTTTTGTTTGGCCTGCAATTTTTTTAATTTTTATTTTTCTCTCTCTTTTTTTCTGTTTTCTTTCCTAATTTTTTCACTTTTTCTTTCTTTTCTTTTCTTTTTTTTTTCCCTCTCTTCTCATCATTCCAGCCTTTTAATTCGCTCTATATATTTTTCTCTTTTTTTCTCATTTCATTTTTTCTATTCTTATTCTTCTGTACTTATGATTTTTTTCTCATGTTAATTATATATTTTCCTAGGTCTTGTATGGCTCCTCTTCTATCTTTTATTATTATTATTACTACTATTATTCTTTTTCTCTTCTTATCTCTTTCCTTTTTTATGGTCCAATTTTTTTTCAAGGGAATATAGAAAACAGCAAGGAAATAGATTAAGGGAAACAAAGTGTCAAAGTGAAACCTTACAACACACAAAAACAACAACAGCATAAAGCCCCAGAGTAGAAAGAGAAGCTAACCAACTGAATAAACCCATCAAGATAAAAAGATGCCTAGACACCAACAAAAAATTACAAGCCATACTAAGAAACAGGAAAGCATGGCCCAGTCTAACGAACAAACTAAAAAACAGGAGGAGATGCAGAATATGGAGTAACTAATCAAAGATGTCCAAACAAATATCATGAACCAACTTAATGAAGTGAAGGAAGAGATAAGGATATTAAGAAGACTGGGAGGACATACTGAAGAAATTGTAAACATACATAAAAAGATAAGGATATGATGGTAATGAATGGCACAATGCAAGAGATTAAAAATACACTGGAATCACATTACAGCAGATTTGAACAGGCAGAGGAAAGAATCAGCGATGTGGTAGACAGTACATCTGAAGTCAGACAGATAGTAGAACAGATAGATAAAAAGATAGGAAAAAATCCATCCAGGACTTGGAGACTTGAATGACAACTCAAAATGCACAAACATACACATTAAAGGCATCTAGAGGGAGAAGAGTAGGGAAAGGGGGCAGAAGAAGTGTTGAAGGAAATAATGTCTGAAAATTTCCCTAGTCTATTGAGGGACATGGACATATATGTCCAGGAAGCGCAGTGCACCCCAAACAATATAAATCCTAATGGGCCTACCCCAAGACATATACTTGTCAAATTGTCCAATGCTCAAGACAAAGAAAGAATACTGAAAGCAGCAAGTGATAAAAGATCCATCACATACAAGGGAAGCTCAATAAGATTAAGTGCTGACTTCTCATGTGGAACCATGGAGGCAAGAAGGCAGTGGTATGACATAGTTAAGGTGCTAAAAGGAAAAAAATTCCAGCCAAGAATCCTCTATCTAGCAAGCTGGCATTCAAAAATGAGAGATCAAAATATTCACAGATAACAGAAATTAAGAGAGTTTGTCAATAAGAAACCTGCCCTTCAAGAAATACTAAAGGGAGTTCTACAGGATGAAAGGAAAAAACAGAAGAGAGAGAGTTGGAGGAGAGCATAAGAATAGTTAAAAAGGTTAAAAAAAGAAATAAAAACAACATATGGCATACAGAAACTGAAAGAAAATATGGCTAATATCAGTTAATCCTTGACAGTAATAACACTGAATATTAAACTCTCCAATCAAGAGACACAGATTGGCAGAATGGATAAGGAAATATGATCCATCTATATATTGTCTACATACTCACCTTAGACCCAGGGATGCAAGGAGACTACAGGTGAATGGTTGGAAAACAATTTTACATGCAAACAATAACCAAAAAAAGAGTGGGAGTAGCTATACTAATATTGGACAAAATAGACTTTAAATGCAAAACTACTGTAAGGACAAAAATGGACACTATATATTAGTAAAAGGGGAAATCTATCAAGAAGGAAGAACAAACATAAACATTTATGCACCTAACCAGGGCACCTCAAAATACATGAGGCAAACATTGGAACAACAAAGTAGAGGCATACATGCCTCTACAATTATTGTGGGGACTTTAATACACCATTATCACCATTAGAACATCTCAAAAGAGAATCAATAAAGAAACAAAGACCTTGAATAATACATTAGAGAATCTGGACCTAATAGACATATATAAAACATTACACCCAAATATAGTGGGATATACATTCTTCTTGAGTGCACATGGATCATTCTCCAGGATAGACCACATGCTATACCACAGAACAACTCTCAATGAGTTCAAAAAGTTTGAAATTATACAAAGTAATTTCTCGGACCACAATGGAAAAAAGCTGGAAATCAATAAGGGGCAGAGAAGGAGATTAAGCACAAAGATATGGAAGTTAAACAACACACACTTAGACAATGAGTGGGTCAAGGAGCAAATTGCAAAAGAAATCAGTAACTACCTTGAAATGAATGAAAATGACAACACAATATATCAAAATTTATGGGATGCAGCAAAAGTTGTTCTGAGAGGGAAATTCATAGCCATAAATGCCTATATTAAAAAACAATCACCTACCTGCACACTTGGAGGAACTAGAAAAAGGACAACAAATTGATGCCAAAGGAAGTAGAAAGAAGGAAATAACAAGGATTAGAGCAGAATTAAATGAAATTGAAAATAAAAAAGCACTAGAAAAAATAAACAAAACCAAAAGCTGGATAATTGAGAAGATTAATAAAATTGACAAACCCTTAGCTAGATTAACAAAGGAAAAAAGAGAGAAGATGCAAATACATAAAATAAAATATGAGGGACGAGTGATCACCACTGATCCCACAGAAATAAAGAGTATCATAAGAGGATACTTTGAAAAACTGTATGCCAACAAGATGGATGACTTGGATGAAATGGACAAATTTCTAAAAACATACAAGCAGCCTACATTGACAAAAGAAGAAATTGATGAACTCAACAGACCAATCACAAGTATCGAGATTGAATTAGTTATCAAAAGCCTCCCAACTAAGAAGAACCCAGGACCAGATGGCTTCACAGATGAATTCTACCAATGATTCTGGAAAGTACGAACACCAGTCCTGCTTAAACTCTTCCAAACAATAGAAGTGGAGTGAATATTGCCTAACTCTTTCTATGATGCCAACATTACCCTAATACCAAAGCCAAATACACCATGAGAAAGAAAAACTAGAGGCCAATCTCTCTAATGAATCTAGATGCTAAAATCCTCAACAAAATATTTGCTATTTGTATTCAACAACACATCAAATGAATTATACACCATGACCAAGTGGGCTTCATCCCTGGTATGCAACGATGGTTCAACATAAGAAAATCAATCAATGTAATAAACCACATAAACAGATAGAAACAAAAAAAGTACATGATCTCTATAAGTGCAGAAAAAGCATTCAACAAAATACAGCATCCTTTCATGATAAAAACACTGCAAAGGATAGGAATAGAAGGGAACTTCCTCAACATGATAAGGGGTATATATGAAAACCCACAGCTAACATCATATTCAATGGTGAAATCTTAAAAGCTTTCCCTTTAAGATCCGGAACAAGACAAGGATGCCCACTTTCACCGCTCCTATTTAACATTGTGTTAGAAGTACTTGCTCGAGCTTTGAGGCAAGAAAAAGGTATAAAATGCATTCAAATTGGAAAGGAAGAAGTAAAAATTTCACTATTTGCAGATGACATGACCTTATATGTAGAAAGTCCTGAGAAATCTACAACAAAGCTTCTAGAGCTTATAAGATTAATATGCAAAAATCAGTAGCATTTCTGTAAAATAATGAGCAATCTGAGGAGGAAATCAAGAAAAAAATCCCACTTACAATAGCAATTAAAAGAATCAAATACCTAGGAATAAATTTTTCTAAAGATATAAACAACTTGTACACAGAAAACTACACAACATTTTTAAAGGAAATCAAAGAAGACCTAAATAAATGGAAGAATATTCCCTGTTCATTGATTGAAGACTAAACATCATTAAGATGTCTATCCTACCCAAACTGATTTACAGATTTAATGCAATCCCAATAAAAATTACATCAGCATTTTTTACTGAATTGGAAAAGCAAACTATGAATTTATTTGGAAGTGCAAGAGGCCCCAATAGCCAGACATAATGAAAAAGATAATGAAATTGGAGGAACTTTAAAACATACTACAAAGCTACAGTGATCAAAACTTCGTGGTATTGGCACAAAGATAGACATTGGAACTGAATAGAGAGTTCTAATATAGATCCTTGCATATATGGTCAATCCAGGTTCATTCATGTTGTCATATGCTTCATGACTTCATTTCTTTACAGCTACATAATATTCCATCATGTGTATACACCAGTTTGTTTTTCCATCCATTGGTTGATGGACACCTGGATTGTTTCCATCTTTTGGCAATTGTTAATAATGCTGCTATGAACATTAGTGTGCAGATGGCTACAATTAACTTCCTTAGGAACTGCCAAACAGTCCTCCACATTGGCTGTAACATTCTACATACCCATCAACAGTAAATAAGTGTTCCTATCTCTACCCATCCTTTCCAACACTTGTAGTTTTCTGACTTTTTAATAGTGGCCATTCTAATAGGTGTGAAATGATGTCTCATTGTAGTTTTCATTTGTATTTCCCTAATCGCTAGTGATGTTGAACATTTTTTCATGTGTTTTTTCACCATTTGTTTTTTATTGTTTGGTGAATTATCTATTCAAGTTTTTTGCCCATTTTTTTAAATCAGGTAGATTGTCTTTTTATTGTTGAGTTGGTTATCTCTTTATATATCATGGATATTAAACCCTTATTGGATATGTGATTTCCAAATATTTTCTCCCATTGAATTGGCTGCCTTTTCACCCTTTTAACAAAGTCTTCTGAGGTGCAAAAGTGTTTACTTTTGAGGGGGTCCCATTTATCTATTTTTTTCTTTTGTTGCTTGTGCTTTGGGTATAAGGTTTAAAAAACCATTGCCTACCACAAGATCATGAAGATGTTTTCCTACATTCTCTTCTAAGAGTTTTATGGTTTTCACTTTTATATTTAGGTTCTTCTACCATTTTGAGTTAATTATTATATAAAGTGTGAGATAGGGGTCCTCCTTATTTCTTTTTGGATATGGGTATCTAGTTCTCCCAGCACCATTTGTTGAATAGACTATTCTGACCCAGCTGGGAGGGCTTGATGGCCTTGTCAAAAATCACTTGGCTGTTGATGTGAGGGTCTATTTCTGAGTTCTTTTTTTTTTTTTCTTTTTTTTTTTATTCTTTTGTCTATTTCTGAGTTCTTGATTAAGTTCCATTGGTCAATCTACCTGTCTTATTGCCAGTACCCTGCAGGTTTTTTTTTTAATTTTTTTTTTAACCACTGTAGCTAAGTAATGTGCTTTAAAGTCAGGAAGTGAGAGTCCTCCAACTTCATTCTTCCTTTTTAAGAAGTTTCTGGCTATTTGGGGCCCCTTACCTATCCAACTAAATTGTATAATTGTCTTTTCCATTTCTGCAAAAAAGGCTGTTGGGATTTTTATTGGGATTGTATTGAATCTCTAAATCAATTTGGATAGAATTGACATCTTAACAATATTAGTCTTCCAGTCCATGAGTATGGAATGTCCTTCTATTTATTTGTCATCTTTGGTTTCTTTTAGCAATGTTTTGTAGTTTTCTGAATATAGGTCCTTAATGTACTTGGTTAAGTTCATTCCTCAATATTTGATTGTTTTGTCACTATCATAAATAATTTTTTTTTCTTATTTCCTTCTCGGTTTGCTTATCAGTAGTGTATAGAAACACTACTGATTTTTGCGTATTAATCTTGTATCCTACCACTTTGCTGAACTGGTCTATTTGTTCTAGTAGCTTTGTTGTAGATTTTTCAAGATTTTCTAGATATAGGATCACATCATCAGCTAATAATGAAAGTTTTAGTTCTTCCTTTCCTACTTGGGTACCTTTTATTTCTTTATATAATCTATTTGCTCTAGGTAAGATTTCTAGCACAATATTGAATAACAGTGGTGACAGTGGCCTCCTTTTCTTGTTCCTGATCTCAGCAGGAAAGCTTTCAGTCTCTCACCTTTGAGTACAATGCTAACTGTAGGTTTTTCATATCAGTAATTTACCATATTGAGAAAGCTTCCCTCCATTCCTATCTTTTGGAGTGTTTTTTTTTGTTTGTTTGTTTTTAAATCAAGAAAGGATGCAGTATTTTGTCAAATGTGTTTTCTGCATCATTCAAAAGGATCATGTCATTTTTATTCTTCAATTTATTAATGTGGTTTATTATACTAATTGGTTTTCTTGTGTTGAACCCCCTTGCTTACCTGGGATAAACCCATTTGATTGAGGTGTATAATTCTTTTAATGTGCTTTTGGATTCCGTTTGCAAGCATTTTGTCAAGGGTTTTTGTATCTATATTCATTAGAGATATTGGTCTGCATTTTCCTTTTTCCATAGTATCTTTATCTGGTTTTGGTATTATAGTGATGATAGTTTCATGGAATGAGTTTGATAGAGTTCTATCCTGTTCAAATTTTTGAATGAGCTTGAGCAAGATTGGTTGCTATTAGATTGTATTTGAATGATTGGTAGAATTCACCTCTGAATGCTTCTGGTCCTGGGCTTTTCATCTTTGGGAAATTTTTGATGACTGTTTCAATCTCTTTACTTGTGATTGGTTTGTTCAGGTCTTCTATTTCTTCTAGATCAGTGTAGGTTGTTCGTGTGATTCTAGAAATTTGTCCATCTCATCTACATTGTCTAGTTTTTTTGGTGTACTGTTGTTCATAGTATCCTCTTATGATATCTCTTATTTCTGCAGGGTCAGTGGTAATGTCCCCCCTCTCATTTCTGATTTTATTTATTTATATCTTCTCTTTTTTTTTTTCCTTTGTTAGTCTAGTTAAGGGTTTGTTGATTTTGTTGATCTTTTCTAAGAATTTATTTTTTGTTTTGTTGATTCTATTTTTTTTTTTTTTTTAATTCTTGATTTCATTTATTTCTGCTCTGATCTTTACTATTTCTTTCTCTTGGCTTGGATTGGGATTAGTTTGCTGTTGTTTTACTAGTTCCTCCAGGTGTGCAGTTATATCTTCAATTTTAGCTCTTTCTTATTTTTTAATGTAAGCATTGAGGACTATAAATTTCTCTCTCAGCACTGTCTTTGCGCTCTCCTATAGGTTTTGATATGTTGTGTTCTCATTTTCATTCCTCTCAAGATACTTACTGTATTCTATTGCAATATCTTCTTTGACCCATTGATTATTCAAGAGTCTGTTGTTTAATCTCCATATATTTATGAATTTTCCCTTTTCCTATCCATTATTCATTTCTAGTTTCATTCATTTATGATCTGAGCAAGTGTTTTGTATAATTTCAATGTTTTAAAATTTATGTGTCCTGCCTTGTGATCCAAAATAGGGTCTATCCTGGGGAAAGATCCATGAGCGCTTGAAAAGAATGTATATCCTGCTGTTTTGGGGTGTCCTGCCTTGTGATCCAAAATAGGGTCTATCCTGGGGAAAGATCCATGAGCGCTTGAAAAGAATGTATATCCTGCTGTTTTGGGGTGTAATGCTTATAAATATCTGTTCTGTCAGTTCATTTATCATGTTATTCAAGCTCTTTATTTATCCTCTGTCCATATGTTCTATACAATATTGAGAGTGGTGTATTGAAGTCTCCAACGAATATTGTGGAGACATCTATTTCTCCCTTCAGTTTTGCCAGGGTGTGCCTCATGTATCTTGGGACACCCAGGTAAGGTGCATAAATACTTATTATAGTTATTTCTTCTTGGTGAATTACCTCTTTTATTAACATATAATGACCTTCTTTATACCTTATAACAGTTTTACATTTAAAATCAATTTTGTCTGATTTTAGTATTACTACTACAGCTCTTTTTGAGTTAGTGTTTGTGTGCATATATTTTTCCAGTCTTTCACTTTCAACCTGGTTGTGTCCTTACATCTGACTTGAGTATCTTTTAGACAGCATATAGATGGCTCATATTTTTTTATCCATTCTATAAGTTTGTGTTTTCATTGGGGAGTTCAAGCCATTAACATTCAGTGTTATTACTGTTAAGGCATTACTTACTTCATCCATCTTGTCGTTGGCTTTCTGTTGTCATATCTTAGTATAGTCTGTTCTTTTACTCTTTAATTAACCCTTCATAATAATCTTCATTTCTACACCCTTCTCCAAGTCTCTCACCCTTCTTTTTTCCTTTCAGACTGCAGCACTCCCTTCAGTATCTCTTGCCATTCTGGTCTTTTGGTAGCATACTCTCAATTTTTGTTTGTCTGTAAAGACTTTAAACTCACCCTCATTTTTGAAGGACAATTTTGCCAGATACAGAGTTTTGGCCTGTAGTTTTTCTCTTTAAGTACTCTAAATACATCATACCACTTTCTTCTTGCCCCATGGTTTCTCATGAGAGGTTGGTACTTAATTTTATTGAGGTTCCCTTGTATGTGATGCTTTGCTTTTCTCCTGCTGCTTTCAGAATCCTCTCTTTATTCTGATATTTGTCGTTCTGAGTAGTAGGTGTCTCAGGGTAGGTCTATTCAGATTTATTCTGTTTGGGGTGTGCTGTCCTTCTTGGGCATTGGTATTTATGTCTTTCATTAGGGTTGGGAAGTTTTTGGTCATTGTTTCCTCAAATATTCTTTCTGCCTCTTTTCCATTCTCTTCTCCTTCTGGGGCATCAATAATGGATATGTTTGTGCATTTTGCATTGTCATTCAATTCCCTGAGACCCTGTTCCGTTTTCTTCTATTCTTTTTTCTTTCTGTTTTCCTGTCTTTTTCAGTTCAGGTTTTCTGTCTTCAAAATCATTAATTCTGTCTTTGAGCAATTCGAATCTGCTGTTATGTGCCTCTACTGTATTTTCAATCTAATTCATCATGTCAATTATTCTCATAAGCTCTGTTACTTTACTTTCCAGGCTTTCAATTTTTCTTTATGCACATCCAGTGTCTTCTTAAATCCTTTATCTCTATAATTATATTTTCCTTCAATTCTTTGCATTGATTTAGGAGATTTGTGTGATTATCATTGATTAGTTTTCTTAAGTCCTGTATCTCGTCAGGATATTTGGTTTGTTCCATTGTCTGGGCCATCTCTTCCTATTTCCTAGTATGGTTTATAATTTTTTCCTTATGTGTAGGCATCTGAATATATTGGTGAATTTTCTCTGATGGTCAGTTTCTCTCTCTTGCCTAGTGTTTGTTCCCCTCCCCCCACACACAGCTCTTCTTTGATTTTTGATTCAACTTATTCTAGTCTTTAAAAGTGCCCAGCTTAAGTTATCAAAATCTGGCCAGGGACTCACTAATAGGGCACAGATTTTCTTCTAAGGGTGGGGTAAAGAGAGACCTAAAAGCAGTTTTTCTCCTTGCTACTTCCTGCCAGCTAGAAGATGATGCACTTTGACAAACCTTTCCATAGAGGTGTTTCTTTCCACCTCTCCTTTCCCTTGTTTCTGGTCTGACCAGAGTGGAGATTCAAAGCCAGCTCTGTTGACTGAATTCACTGAATGAAGCCCTCTGACTCACCCTCCTTCTTACCTTGTAACAGCTGACAGGGAGAACATCTGTTCCTCTCTGCATATGTTGGATGCAGTTATCCAGGGGTTTTACCCAGTTTTAAAGTCTTGAGGGTGGGGGATGGGTGCCCTTCCCATCCACCAGGGGATTTAATAATTCATGTTTGTTGTTTCAGGTTCTTTGTCTCTCTGTCCCTCTCCTTCCTGGATGTTGTGCAGCATTGTGCTGCACACAATGTGTTGTGTGTTGACCCCCAAAGCAGATCCCTGGGACAGCTTTTGGCCCTTTCTCTGTTGTTTTTGTGAGAGAATTGAGCCCTGCCTTCCTACTCCTATGCCATCTTCCCAGAACCCCCTTAATAATGTCTTTGGAAGAACTGAATTGGGAAAAAAAACTTCATGTTTCTTCATTTCTTAGCTGATGTGGGATTTTTCATTTATTAGGGACAAAGAACATGTGAATTATGCTTTCTCTGGACTATATTTTCAAAGATGTTTGTGTAGCAAGTAGCCTAGAATCATAGAGATGGTGTCTCCATCCTTAGCAAAGGGCAGGTATTCTGACTGTCTGGTATAATTAAGATAATGTCTCTTTCTGGGACAAAGGGCAGGAATGCTTATTGCACACTATAAAAGATTTGGATTTTATAAGCTATGAGTTCATAATAAAGCTCACTGCATTTTCAGGAACGCATCTGGGCCCATCTATATTCCCCTTGTGAGATTTGGGGGCAAGGGAAAATGATGCAAATATGATGATGGTCATCATCTTTGTTTCCTAGGGCAACTGTAACAAAGTACCACACTGGGTGGATTAAAGCAACTGAAATTTATTGTCTCACAGTTCTATGTCTAGAAGTCCAAAATCAAGGCGTTAACAGGACTATGCTCTTTCAGAAAACCGCAAGGGAGAATCCTGCCTTTACTCTTCTAACTATTGGTGTTTGCTAGCAATTTTGTGTTCTTGGATTATAGCTGCGTCACTCTATTCTTTGCCTTTTTCTCCACATGGCCTTGTTCTCTTGTCTGTGCACGTCTCTTCTCCCCTTCTTGTAATGGCACCAATCAAATTGAATTAATACCTGTTCTAATTCAGGTACGACCTCATGTTAAATTTAATACAGCTGCAAAAACCCTATTCCCAAATAAGGTCATTTTCACAGGCACTAGTGTTTAGTACTTGAAGATATCTTTTTCAACCTAACAGTCTACCCTCTATCTCCCCCAAATTTATGTCTTTCTCAGGTGTAAAATACATTCACCCCATCCTGACATTTCCCAAATTCTTAACCCTTCCATCATCAATTCTAAGTCCAAAATGTCTTCTACATATAATCAGTTCAAAAGGTCCCAAATTTCATCATCTAAATCCAGTATTGGTGAGACATTGGTTCTCTTCCATAGTGGGGCAAAATTCTTCTCTATCTGTGTAACTGTGAAACCTAGAAAACAAATTAACAGCTTCCAAAATGGTGGACATGCGTAGGATAAACATTCCCATTCTCAAAGGGAGAAAATGGAAAGGTGAATGGGATCTTAGGTTTCAAATACGTGTGAAACCCCTCAAGGCAAATTACATTAGATATCAAGGCCTGAGAAAAATCCTTTGTGGCTCAAGGTCCTGTCCTCTGGACCTATTGAGTAAGCAACTTTGCCCTCTCTGCCCACCAAGGTTATAGACCCTCCCTCTCAGTTCAAATAAGTCATGCATATCCATGGCTCTTCCCTCAGAATCATTCTGCCTTCATTTTGTCCTGTCTTCCCTTTCAGCCCAGGCTGGCAGTGTTTCTATCTTTTAAGATATAGGTTGCCCAGTCACAACCTTGACCCTTTTTCTCCAGAGCATGCCATCTGGATAGAGAGAGAATTTTCTAAGCCATCAAGTGCTGGTTCCACTTTTGCTTCACAGTTAATTCCTCAATTTACCTCTTCCCTCTTGCATTTTATTGTAAGAGGCAAGTAGAAACCAGTCAGCACCTTCTGTAGTTTTCTTAGAAATCTACTCAGCTAAATATCCAAGTTCAGCACTTAAAAAGTCTACCTTCCACCTAACACTAGAAAAAAATTGTGAAGCTCTTGGTTGCTCTTTGACAAGGATAAGTTTTCCTCTAGTATCCAATAACCCATTTATCATTTATTTCTAAGACCTCACCAGAAACACCTTTAATGTTCCTATTTCTACCAACTATCTCTTCAAGGCAATCAAAGCTTTTTCTATCAAGTGCTTCAAAATTTTTCCGGCTTCTACCCATAACTCAATTCCTAGGCAACTTCTATATTTTTAAGTATTTGTTTTAGCAGCACCTACTCTCATTTCCAAAAACTTATCTATCAGAGTTTCCAAAGAAACAGAACCAATAGAATATATATGTATACATATAAAGATACTTATTTTAAGGAATTGGCTCAACTGATTGTGGGGACTGGCAAGTCTGAAATTCATTAGGAAAGGCAGGCAGTTTGGCATCTTGGTAGGAGTTGATTTTTCAGTCTCAATACAGATTTTCTTCTTCCCCAGGAAACCTCAGTTTTTGCTCTTAAGGCCTTCAATGGATAGGATGAGACCCATCCACATTGTAAAGAGTAATTTTTACTTAAACTCACCTAATTGCAATTGTTAATCACATCTTCAAAATAGTTTCTCAGCAAAATCTAGACTAGTGTTTGACCAAAAACTGAGTATCATAGCCAAGTCAAATTGATACATTAAATTAGCCATCATAGACATGCTGCTTGCTGTGCCATGAGTAATAAAGCTCTGGCCAAGAAATTTTTTGTCTTATGACAGCATCTCTGGAACTGTGCCATACTAACTTGATAGTTTGCAAATTGTATGAAATCTGAGATCCTTTGCAGTTCATGACAAGCAGACATTTTTAATTCTTATGAAATATATTTTGTAAATTCTTCATTTTGCTGTTCATACTGTTTTGTGTCCTTTATGAGAAACTGATTTTTCTATCCCAAGGTCACTGTGACAGTTTGAAGCTTTTTATGGACCCCAGAAAATCCTGTTCTTAAAGCTAATCCATTCCTGTGCATGAAAAGCTATTGTAAGTGGGACAATTTGCATTTAATCACTTCAGTTAAGGGCCTTTGATTAGATTGCATGATCCAAAGTGGGTCTTAATCATCTTACTGGATTCCTTGATAAACAGAGGAATAAAAAGTCCAGACAGAGAAAAAAGCTGCAGAGATAGAGAGGAACCCAGAAGCTGAGAGAATAGGCCTTGGGAGCCAGAAGCTGAGAGGAAGCCACCTTAGAAAGAAGCTGAAATGAACAAGGCTTGTAGGAGAGGAGAGAGATGAGCGGACATTACCATGTGCATGATTACCCACAGCTGTAGCTCAGGAAGAAGGCATAGTTTAATGATGCCTTGATTTGGACACTTTAATGGACACAGAACTGTAAGCTTTTAAATTAATAAAACCCCATTGTAAAAGCCAACCCATTTCTGGTAGATTGCTCCCAGTAGCTTTTAGCGAACTAAAACAGTCACAAAGATTTTCTTTGACAGTTTCTTCTAAAATGTTACAGTTTAGTATTTTTTAATTATAAGGAAAAATGCTCTATTGTTAGAGCAGTTGTAAGTTTACAGAAACATCATGGAGAATTGTATTAGGGTTCTCTCAGGAAACAGAATCAACAGGAGATATCTGTCAATAATATGAGATTTTAAAAGAGTCTTTCACATGACCGTGGGGGATGCACAAGTCCAGGTTCCGCAGGCAGGCTGCAAACCAGGGGCTTCGATAAAACGCCGATGAAAGGTCCTTGATGAGTTTCTGGGAGAAGCTGGCTGTCCAACAACAAGCTGGGAAATTCTCTCTGAATGTTGAAATCACTTCCACTTTTAAGTCATTCAACTGATTGGATAAAAGCATCACCTATTGATGATGCAGTCTTCCTGATTGATGCAGATGTAATCAGCCATCATGCAGTAAACTCACTGGTGATCGAAGTCCATAAATGCTCTTGTATTACAATTAGCGCAGTGCTTGCTGGACCAAACACCTGGGCACAATTACCTGGCCGAGTTGACACATTATCCTAACCATCACAAGAGCATACAGTGTTCTCATAAACCCTCTCAACACATGCAGTTTTCCCTATTACTGCTCTATAATTAACATTTTGCATTCCTGTGGTACCTTTGTTATAGTTGATAATACATTATTATTATAATGATATTATTATAATTATGTTATTAACTATAGTCCATAGTTTACATTAGGGTTCACCCTTTGTGTTATAGAGTTCTGTCTTTTTTTTTTTAATTTTTATTATTTTTTTAATCGAAATTTTATTTCAAATTCCAAAAATAAAATAACATGACAAAAGGTAGCTCAACAAGTTATGGAAGCATAACTCCAAAAAAGTTCTGTCCAGGCACTTTTATCTCATCTAAAATCCAAAACAAATTCAGTTGTTTCTCTAGTGTTGAGAAAGATTCACAGATGACTACAGATTAGTTAAATGACATAATCAAGGTCTCCTTGTTAATGAAGAAAATGAAGAGAAAAAAATGCTTAATCATATTTATATCTCACAAAACCAAACCCCGTATGCTTTTTTGACCTTTAGTATTAATATAGCACCTTCTTTCCTTTTCTACAAAAATATTACAATATTGTTGTTAACTATTGTCTGTAAGTTATATTAGTTGTATTTTCTCCATGTATCACCACATTGCTAACACCTTATAGTAGAAGAGTATTCCTATATTTATATTATGAACCACAATTCTCATCTACTACCAAAATCAGTTATATATTCCCTATATTATCCTCCAACTAACATTAACCTCCCTAGACTATTCATTTAAGCCACAATCACATCCATAGATCAACAGTGTTTGTTACACTCATTATAATGTGCTACCATCAACTCCATCTATTACCACATATTTACAATTGATTTTATTAAACATTCTACATGCATCCAGCATCAGCTCCTGCTTCTTAATGCACATTCCATCTCCCACTGACCTACAATTCATAGGTGAACTCTATAAGTATACTCATCATATATAGTTCATACAATATTTGTGAGTCCATACAATATTTGTATGAGTCCAAATACAATATTGAGTATTTGGACAAATATTGTATGAGCCCATACAATATTTGTCCTTTTGTGTCTGCCTTATTTCACTCAACATAATGTTCTCAATGTTCTTCCATGTTGTCATATACTTCCCCAATTCTATTCCATTGTATGTGTGCACCATATTTTATTTATCCAATCATCAGAAATTGTGAATAATGCTGCTACGAACATGAATGTGCAAATATCTGTTCACATCCCTGCCTTCAGTTCTTCTGAATATATTCCTACTAGTGGAATTGCCAGATCATATGGCAGTTCTATATTTAGCTTCCTGAGGAACTGGCAAACTGTTTTCCACAGAGTCTGCACGATTTTACACTCCCACCAACAATGAAGGAGTGTTCCTATTTCTCCACATCCTCTCCAGCACTTGTAGTTTTCTGTTTGTTTGTTTGTTTGTTTATTTGTTTGTTTTTAATAATAGCCATTATGTACATTGTGAAATGATATCTCATTGTAGTTTTGATCTGCATTTCCCTAATAGCTAGTGATGTTGAGCATCTTTTCATGTGCCTTTTGGTCATTTGTATATCCTCTTCAGAAAAATATCTGTTCAAGCCTTTTGCCTATTATTTAATCAGGTTGCCTGTCTTTTGGGGGTTAAGTTATGTGATCACTCTATATAATATGGAAATCAAACCCTTGTCAGATAAGTGGTTTCCAAATAGTTTTTCCCATTGAGTTGGCTACCTTTTCACCTTCTTAATAAAATCGTTTGAAATACAAAAGTGTTTAATTTTGAGGCAGTCTATTTTATCTGTTTTTTCTTCTATAGCTCGTGCTTTGGGTGTAAGGTCCAAGAAACCACCACATACTACTTGTATACATACATCTTGAAGATGTTTCCCTACATTTTCTTCCAGGAGTTTTATGGTTTTAGTTTTATATTTAAGTCCTTGATCCATTTTTAGTTAATTTTTATATAAAGTGTGAGATAGGGGTCCTCTTTCTTTCTTTTATATTTGGATATCTAGTTTTCCCAGCACCATTTGTTAATTAGGCTGTTCTAGCCCAGCTGAGTAGGTTTGAAGCCTTATCAAAAATCGCTTGACCGTAAATGTGAAGGTCTATTTCCGAACTCTCGATTTGTTTGCATTGGTCAATCTGTTTATCTTTATGCCAGTACCAAGCTGTTTTTACCCCTGTGGCTAGATAATATGATTTAAAGTCAGGAAATGAGAGTCCTACAACTTAGTTCTTCTTTTTTAACATATTTTTGGATATTTGGGGACACTTACCCTTCCAGATAAAATTAATAATTGGCTTTTCCAATTCTACAAAGAAAGCTTTTGGAATCTTTATCAGGATTGTTTTAAATCTGTAGATAAGTTTGGGTAGAACAAATATGTTAATAGTCTTCCAACCCATGAACATGGCATATGCTTCCATTTATTTAGATCATCTTTGGTTTCTTTTACCCATGTTTTATACTTTTACGAGTACAGGTCCTTTATGTTTGGTTAGGTTTATTCCTAAATATTTGATTCTATTATTTCCTGTTGTAAATGGAAATTTTCTAACTTCCTCCTTCGATTGCTCATTAATAGTGTATAGAAACGCTACTGATTTTTGTGTATTAATCTTCTATCCCGCCACTTTGCTGAACTTGTCTAGTTCTCATAATTATTTTGTGGAATTTACAGGAATTTCTAAGTATAGGATCATATCATCAGCAATTAGCAAAAGTTTTATATCCTACTTTCCTATTTGGGTGAATTTTACTAATTTTTCTTGCCTAATTGCTGTAGCTAGAACATCTAACCCAATATTGAATAACAGTGCGAAGAGTGGGCATCCATGTCTTGTTCCCAATCTCAGCAGGAAAGCTTTCAGTCTTTCACCTTTGAGTACAATGTGAGCTATGGGTTTTTCATATATGCAGTTTATCATATTGAGAAATTTCCTTCTATTCCTATCTTTCAGAGTATTTTTTTTTTATCAAGAAAGGATGTTGTTTTGTCAAATGCCTCTCCTACATCTATTGAGATGATCATGTGATTTTTCTTCTTCAATTTATTAACATGGTATACTACAATGATTGATTTTCTTATGTTGAACCACCCTTGAATACCTAGTATAAAGCCTATTGATCATGATGTATATATATATTTTTAAGATTTATTTCTCCCCACTCCCTCATTGTTTGAACTTGCTGTGCTTGTTCATCTTCCTTGTTTCTTTAGGAGGCACTAGGAAACAAACCCGGACCTCTGATATGGGAGGAAGGTGCCTAATCACTTGAGCCACCTCTGCTCCCTGCTTTGTTGTGTGTCTCATTATGTTTTCCTTCTTGTGTCTCTTGTTGTGTCAGCTTGCTGTGCCTGCCTATCACACCAGCTTGCTGTCTGCTTTAGGAGGCACTAGGAATCAAACCAGGGACATCCCATGTGCTGCTTGTAACTTAATTGCTTAAGCCACATCCACTCCCCATGATGTATAATTTTTAATGTGTTTTTGGTTCATTAGCAAGTATTTTGGTGAGGATTTTTACATATATATTCATTAGAGAAATTGGTCTGTTATTTTCTTTTTTTTTGTAATATCTTTATTTGGCTTTGGTATTAGGGTTATGTTAGTTTCATAAAATGAGTTTGGTAGCATTCCTTCCTGTTCAATTTGTTTGGAAGAGCTTCAGCAAAATTGGCATTAGATATTCTTGAAATGATTTGTAGAATTCACCTGTGAAGCCATCTGGACCTGGACTTTTCATTTTGGGGTGGGGGTGGGGGGGTTGAAGACTGTTTTTCTTTACTTGTGATTGGTTTGTTGAGGTCTTCTATTTCCTCTAGGGTCAGTGTAGGCTGTTCATGTGTTTCTAGGAATTTGTCTATTTCATCAATGTTGTCTAATTTGTTGGCATGCAGTTGTTCAGGGTATGCTTTTATGATCTCTCTTATTTCTGCTGGGTCAGTTTTTATTTCCTATTTGGGTTTTTATTTATTTGCATCTTCTTTCTTTTTTTCTTTGTTAATCTACATAAGGGTTTATCATCTTCTCAAAGAACCAAGTTTTAGTTCTGTCAATTCTCTTCTTTGTATTTTTTATTCTCCATTTCATTTATTTCTCCTCTAATCTTTATTATTTCTTTCCTTTTCCTTGCTTTGGGATTTGTTTGCTGTTCTTTTTCTAGTTCCTCCATGTGTGCAGTTAGGTTTTTTATTTTAGCTCTTTCATCTTTTTTATATAACAATTGAGGACTGTAAATTTCCCTCTCAGCACTGCCTTTGCCATATCCCATAAATTTTGATATGTTATGCTCTCATTTTCATTTATCTTTACGTATTTACTGATTTCTCTTCCAATTTATTCTTTGACCCACTGATTATTTGAGTGTGTTGTTTAATCTTCATATATATTTAATTTTCCTTTTTCCACCTATTATTAATTTCCAACTTTATTCCATTATGATTAGAAGAACTGCTTTAAATAATTTATTGAGATTTGACTTGTTTCCCAGCATATGGTCTATCCTGGAGAAAGAGCCATGAGCACTTAAGAAGAATGTATATCCTGATCTTTTGCAGTGTAATGCTCTATAAATGTCTGTTAGGTATAATTCATTTATCATATTATTCAAGCTCTCAATTTCTTTATTTATCCTCTGTCCAGATGTTCTATCTAATGCCGAGAGTGATGTGTTGAAGTCTCCAACTATTGTAGGCATGTCTATTTCTCCCTTCAGTTTTGCCAATGTGTGCTTCATGAATCTTGGGACACTCAAGTTAGGTGCATAAATATTTATTATAGTTAATTCTTCTTGGTGAATTGTCCCTTTTATCAATATATAGTAACATTCTTCATCTCTTATAGCAGTTTTGCACTTAAAATCTATTTTGTCCAAAATTAGTATTTCTATTCCAGCTCTCTTTTGATTACTTTTTACATGGAATATCCTTTTCCAAACTTTCCCTTTTAGCAAGATTGTGTCCTTGCATCTAAGGTCAGACTCTTGTAGACAATAGATAGATGACTTTTTTTTTTTTAATCCATTCTATCAGTCTATGTCTTTTTTTTTTTTTTTTTAAGAAGGTACCAGGTATTGAGCCCAGGACCTCATACATGGGAAGCAGGTGCTCAACCACTGATCTATATCCACTCCACAATGAGAGTTGGTTTTTTCATTTATTTTTGTTTTTAGGAGGTACCAGGGACCTCATACATGGGAAGCAGGCACTCAACCACTTGAGCTACATCTGTTCCCCAGTCTATGTCTTTTAATTTGGGAGTTCAATTCATTAATATTCAGTGTTACTACAGTAAAGGTATTACTTCTTTGTCCAATTTTTCCCTTGGCTTTCTGTTGTCATATCTTACTGTTGTCTGTCTTTTAACCCTTTCAGTTTCTATTACCTATAATCTTCATTTCTATACTCTTCTCCAAGCCTCTTGCCCTTGTCTTTTCCTTTCAGGCTGTAACACATCCTTCAATAGCTCTCATTGATATGGTTTCTTGGTAACAAACTCTGTTTTTGTTTGTCTTTGAAGATTTTTAACTTGCCTTCATTTCTGGAATGCTAGAGAAAGTATTCTTGACTGGCAGTTTTTTTCTTTCAGTACCTTAAATATATTTTACCACTGCCTTCTCACCTCCATGGTTTCTGGTGAGAGATCGGCACTTAGCCTTATCAAGTTTCCCTTGTGATACATGGCTTTTCCCTTGCTGCTCTCAGAATCCTCTATCTCTGGCATTTGACATTCTGAATAGTAAGTGTCTCAGAGTAAATATATCCAGATTTATTCTGTTAGGGGGTACATTGTCCTTTTGAATATTGATATTCATGTCTTTCATAAGGGTTGGAAAATTTCAGTTGGTATTTCACCAAATATTCTTTATACCCCTTTTCTATACTCTTCTCCTTCTGGGACATCTCCATAATGCATGTTTTCAGGTTTCATGTTGTCATTCAATTTCCTGAAGCCTTGTTCAACTTTTCCATTCTCTTTTGTGCCTGTTCTCCTGTCTTTTCACATTCAAGTGTTCTGTCCTCTATTTCACTTATTCATTCTTCTGTCATTTCAAATCTGCTATTATTTGCGTCTAATGTATTTTTAATTCTCCTCCTTGTGTCTTTCATTCCCATAAGCTCTGTTACTTTTCTTTGCAGGCTTTCAAATTGTTCTTTATGTTCATACAGTGTCATCTTAATATCCTTTTTCTCTTTAGTCATATTTCCCTTCATCTTCTTAAATTGATTAAGGAAGTTTGTGTGAACATCATTGATTAGTTGTCTTAAATCCTGTGTCTTGTCTGGATTATTTTTTATATAAAATTTTATTGAAGTATTTCATACATGAACATACATAAATAATAAGTGTATAATAAAAGTTGTGAACTTACAAAACAAATGTGCATATCATCATACAGAGCTCCAAAAAATGCCCCACCACCAATACCTTACATTGTTGTGAAACACTTTTTACAAACTGTGAAAGAGTATCATCAAACTATTACTAGTAACTATAGCCCATATCTTGCATTTGTAGTAATTTCTCCTAACCCACCTGATTATTAACACCCTGTATTAGTATTCTGTATTTGTTAAATACAGTTCATGATAAAACGTTCTCATATTTATTCTGTTTACAGTCCCTCCTCTACTACTGGATTCCTATGCTATACAGTCCCATGCTTTGTACAATCCACTCAAAGTGTACACTCAGTGGCTTTCATTTTCATCACAGATTTGTGCTGTCATCACCTTATTCAAGTTTAGAATATTTTCATTACTCCAAAAGGAAAAAATCCCACATCCTTATACCCCCTATTGTTTTTCCCTTGAAATTGATGTATCTTTTTGCCATTGCTGCAAAAATATTTCTATATTACTGTGTTAGTCAGGGTTCTCTCGGGAAACAGAATCAGCAGGAGATATCTGTGAATAATATGGAACTCTAAAAGAGTCTCTCACGCGACCGTGGGGATGCACAAGTCCAGGTTCCTCGGGCAAGCTGCAAACCAGGGGCTCCGATGAAAGCCCGATGAAAGGTTGTTGATGAGTCTCTGGGAGAAGTTGCCTGTCCAATGACGAGCTGGGAAATTCTCTCTGAATGTTGAAATCACTTCCACTTTTAAGTCATTCAACTGATTGGATAAAAGCACCACCCATTGATAATATAATCTCCCTGATTGATGCAGATGTAATCAGCCATCCATGCAGTAAACTCACTGGTGATTGAAGTCCATAAATGCTCTTGTATTACAATTAGCGCAGTGCTTGCTGGAACAAACACCTGGACACAACTACTTGGCCGAGTTGACACATTAGCCTAACCATCACAATTACTGTTAACTATATCCATAAGTTATATTAGTTGTAATTTTCCTGCATAGCACCATATCCTTTGTAAAAGAAGCACATTTTTATATTTATACTATTAACCACAGTCTTCATTCACCACTGAAATCATTATGTTATACAGTCCCTAGATTATTCTCTAGCGTCCTTCCAATTGACATCACTTACATAGACTACCCCTTTCAGCCACAATCACATTTATAAATCAGCAGTGTAGCTGTACTCACTATAATGTGTTACCATCAACTATATTCAATTCCACACTTTTATAATAAACCTTATTAAAAATTCTATATGTATTAAGCATCATCTCCCAATCTCAACCCAAATTGGCTGAGCCATATCTTTCTGTTTCTTACTATGGCTTGTTATCATTTGTTAATATTTAGGCACATTATTGTTTTGTTGATTTTACTCTGTTGATCAGTTTTTCTCTCTGTCCTTGTGGTTTTATTTCACAGCTGTTCTTTGATTTTAGATTCAATTTTTTCTAAAACTTTAAGATTGCCCTGTTCAAGTTACCAAAACTGGGGCAAGAAGCTATTGACAAGTCTGTCTTCCTTCATTCACCTGGCTGGCCAGTAGATGGTGCTTCTTGGCAAACCCATCCATGGAGATTGATCCCTTAATCTCCACTAACTAGTTCTTTTAAACCAGCAATTCAAGTTATGGTGGTTACATTCACCAAAGAGAAACCACACTCGGCTCTCAGTTGCACTCTCCCTATTCCCAGGAAGGAATACTTCTTTCCCCTCTGTTAGCCACTCAGCTGCAGGTTTTACCAAGGCTATTAACCTCAGGGGTGGGAGGGGATGGGTGGTGTTTCCAGCTGCAGGGGCATCAACTTATGGTTCTCCCTTCTCCCTTTGGCCTCTTCCTCTCTCCATCCCCAGTCCCTCCTAGACTATGCATGTGGCACTCTCCTGATCTGCACGTCCCCAAAGCAGTTCCTTCTGATGATTGCTACGATTTCTCCCCCGTTTTGCAAGAGCATTGTGCCCTGCCTGAGTTACTTCAACACCATCTTGGATTTCCTAGTTTTTATTTGGAATTTTTATCCATTTCAAGTTAATATTTGTGTATGTTGTAAAGTATGGGTCAAGTTTCATTTTTTCCCATATTAAAATAGTTTTTCTATCATCACTCATTTCATAAACTATTCTTTTCCTCACTGAATTATCTTGGCACCTTTTTCGAGAATCAACAGATTATGGATGCATAGGTTATTTTTGGATTCTTTATAAATTACATCTGTCTATACTCATGTCTAACTATATATGTCTATGTACTGTACCTGTATAATATGTCTTTATATCCAGAAGTTTAATTCCTTCAAACTTTTAGTTTTTACAATTTATTTGGCTGTTCTGGGTTTTTTTATTTTTCATATACATTTGTAATTAGATTATCAATTTCTACAAAAAGTTTTGCTGGGATGAGGATTACATTGAATCTATTTATCAATTTATAGAGAATAGAATCTTAATATTTTCTCTTCCAATCAATAAGCATATCACTATTTAATTAGAGCAACTTTAATTTTTCTTAGCAATGTTTATTAATACTTAGTTACATGTCTTTCAGTTATTTTGCTAAATTTATTTCTAAAGAGTTCCCATTTTGGTATGTGAATGGTATTGTTTTATGAATTTTATTTTTTATTTGTTTTTTGCCAAAATAGACAAATATGATAAGTTGTATCTTGGCTTTCGACCTGCTGTATTGCTAATATCACTTATTGGCTCTAGTAGTTTTCTGTTTGTTCCTAGGATTTTCTACATACACCATCATGTTCTCTGTGAATAAAGATTTACTGCTTCATTTCTAATTTATTTTCATTATACACTGTATAATTTTCTTTGTGGAGGATATTTAAATAGAAATTTAATTTCATTAATTCATATAGGGTTATTTAGCTATTTGGCTTCATGAGTATGTTTTGTAAATTCGCCTTTCTCAAAAAAAGTGCTTAACTAATTGAACTTTTGTATTTTTTCTTGAGTGTGTTTTGTAAATTTTTGTCTTTTAAGGAACTTGTTCATTTCATCTATTTTATAAAATTTTTCACATATTAACAAATATATATATTTTAAATCTTCTTGTTCTTTAAATAAGATCATTAGCCATTTTAGCCATTTTTCCCAGATACTGGTATTTTGTGTTATTTTGTGTGTTATTTTTCAATATAGCTAGAGTTTTCTCACTTTTATTTGTCCTTTCAGAGACCAGCTTTTTGTTTTATTGGTTTTCTTTATTTTTTCCATTTTTTATTTTGTTGATTTGTTCTCTTATTCTTATAATTTTTAAAAATTTACTTTAGACTTATGCTTTTCTTTTTCTAATTCTTAATGGCATCTCTTAGATAACAGTTCATAGACATTTCTTCTTTTTCTAATGTAAGGATTGCTTTAGTTGCATCCCACAAATTTTGTTATGTTGTATTTTCAATTTTCTTTGACTTCAAAACATTTTATAATTTCAATTGTGATTTTTTATCCATGTGTTGTTTATATCTGTGTGGTTTAATTTCCAAAGATTTCAGAGACATTGGAGGCATCTTTTCCATTATAGATTTCCAATTTAATTCTGTTTAAGTTATGTTGCATGATCTCTAATTTAAAGGAACTCTTTTTATGGTAAGTAAATATTTTAGTTTCATAGGCTGCTCAAGTAAATACCATGAAATGGGTTGGGCTAGAAAATGAGGATTTGCTGGCTTATGGTTTTGAGGCTAAAAGTAAGTCTAAATTAAGGCATCATCAAAATGATGCTTTTTATCCTGAAGACTGGTGTTCTTGGGCTGGCTGCCAGCAATCTTTGGCTCCTCTGTCATGTGGTAAGGCATCTACTAGTCTCTCCCTTCTCTTCCAAGTTCTGTCAATGTCCAGCTTCTTGCTTCCCGTGTCTTTCGCTCTGTTTCAATTTCTTTCTGCATTTAAAGGGCTTCAGTAATAGGATTAAGACCCATTCTATTTTAGGTGAACCACAGCTTTTTCATTGAAGTAATCTCATCAAAATGTCCTACTTATGAGAAATGGATGTGGCTCAAGCGACATATTGGAGGTCCAGGGTTCAATTCCTGGGGCCTCCTGGTGAAAGGCAAATTGGTCCACATGGCGAGCTGGCCTAAGCGGAGTGCTGGCCCGCTTGGAGTGCTGACTTGTGCAGGAGTGCTGGCCTGCACACAAGTGCTGGCCTGCACGGATAGCTGGCGCAGCAAGATGACACAACAAAAAGAGACACAGAGGAGAGACAATAAGAGACCAGGGAGCTGAGTTGGCACAAGAGATTGAGTGCCTCTCTCCCACTCTGGAAGGTCCCAGGATCGGTTCCTGGTGCCGCCTAAAGAGAAGACAAGCAGACACAGAAAAATACACACAGAGAGCAGACAGTGAGTGCAAAACAATGAGGTAGGGGGTGGGAGAAATAAATAAGTAAATAAATCTTAAAAAAAAAAAAAGATCCTACTTACAATGGGTTCACAACTAAAGAAATGGATTAAATTTAAGAATGTGCTTTTCTGGGGTGCATACAGCTTCAAACAACCACACTCCCACCCTTTGGACCCCAAAAAGACATGTTCTTTCTATATGCAAAATATATTCATTCCATCACAATATCCCAAAAGCCTTGTATTATTTCAGAAACAATGCTTAATACAAAGTCTCATCAAAATCAGTTAAGTGTATGGTCTGTCCTGGAGTGGACCTGTGAAACATAGAGATTAAGTTATCTTTTTATTATATACAATGGAGGGACAGTCATAGGATAAGTATTCCCATTTCCATAGGAAGAAGTTGTAAAGAAAACATGGGTCATGGGTCCCAAACAATTCAGCAACATTACAGTGCACATTCCATTAGATTTCAAGGTCTGAGAGTCATCTATGGAATGATATATCATCCTCTGGGCCTGATGGAACAGTCGCCCCATCCCTTTCAAGCACTTTCCCAGTGGCCATTCTTTCCCCAAACACTGGGGTGAGGCTCTACCCTCCCCAAGCACCGGGAGGTGGCCAGGCTCTACAGGAATGCTAGAGTACAGGCTAAATCCTGTTAGAGAACTGGGGTGGCCTCCATACTCTGTAATCCCTGGGGCACAGGCTCTACCCTCTCAATCACTGAGGTAGTGCCCAGACTCTGCAATCTCTGGACACAGGCTCCACCCTTTCTGAGCACAGGGTGGCAGTACTCTTCCTGAGCAGTGAGGTAGAAGGCACACCCTCTCCAAGTACCAGGGCAGACTCACCCTTTCCAAACACATGGGTGCCTGTGCTTTCTTGGCATGAGAAGGTGTCTTTGGTCCAGACCTTGGCTTCCATAGTTCTGCCATTAAAGTGATTTTTTTCCTTTAGTGTGCCCCTTCTCAGTCCCTTTTAGTCCAGGCTTGCACTGATTCTGTTCATACAAATTACAAAAAGAACTTCTCAGTTTTGCATGTAGTTCATAGGGTTCTGTCTTAGTTTGCCACAGAGCTGCCAAAGCAAAGTACAAGGAATGGGTTGGCTTTTATAATGAGAAATTTATTAGGGGTAAAAACTTAGAGCTCTGAAGCAGTGAAGTGTCCAAATTAAGGCACCATCAGAGATGCTTTCTAACCAAAGTCAGCTACTAGTGATTCTGGTGTCCTGCCATATGGGGAAGCAAGATGGCAGCAGATATCTCCCAAGATCCCTGCTTTCTACTCTAGGCTTGCAGTCTCTCAGAGACCAGCTGTGGGCAATCAGGCATCGGGCTTGTATTCTTAGCCTCGAGCTACTCCATGGGTCCAGCCCCTTGGAGGACTCTTTCTGTGCCTCTGTTCTCTGCTGATTCCAGACACTAGGACCTCCCTCACCCTCTAAGGGATTCTTTGCCTTTCTACAGCTGTAGGCAAACCCAGAGTCCTCTCTCTCATTACTTTTTCCTTTGTCTCACATGGCAGGGTCAAAATGGCAGCTTCCTTTTTCTATGTGTCTTTCTCTGTGTCTCTCTCTCTCTCTCTCTCTCTCTATATATATATATATATATATGGCTCCAATAAGAGGGTAGAGAGCCTACCTGAGTGACACCTCACTAATTCCATCTAATATAAAGGACCCCACACCCACAAGAATGGATTAGTTCAATAACATAATCTTTTTCTTTTTGGGATTCACAATAGAACTTGAACCTGTTATAGGGTACAAACCATCAGATGAAAGAACTTTCCAAAAATCCTTCCTGGATAACTGCATTTCTAATCTTGACATCTTCTGAAATGGCTCATTGGTTTCATATTCAGTTATACCATCACATGGAGCACTATTTTCTGGGAACTTGCTTTCCGGAAACTCAGAATTTTCCCAACCATAACTTTTGGTTTCTTTGTGCCCAGGAATTCAAGTCTCAGCTTATCCCTTTCATCTTGCATTTTACTATAAACTGCAAGTTAAACCAGACTACACTTTCCACACTTAGCTTAGAAATCTCCTCAGTTAAATATCCAAGTCATTTCTCCCAAGTTTTGCCTTCCATTCAAAACAGAACTCAGTTTTGCCAAGTTCTCTGCCACTTTAAAACAAGCATTGCCTTTCCTCCAGTTTCCAATGATATATTCATCATTTTATTCTAAGGCCACATCAAAAGTAACTTTAGCACCCATATTTCTAATAACATTGTCTTCAAAGCAATCTAGGCTTTTTCTATTAAGCACCTCACAATTTTTCCAGCCACTACTTATTACCCAATTCTAAAGCCAATTCCACAGTTTTGATATTTGCAATATCAGCACCCCACTCTTCTGTTACCAAAATCTGTTTTAACTTTCTTGGCTGCTCAAACAAATACCATGAAATGGGTTGGGTTAGACAATGGGACTTCTCTTATCTCCAGTGCTAAGTGGGACATGCAAAACCTCCATCCACTGATTTTTACGAAAGCAGCTGACCTCACTGGGTGACCAGCCATAATAGGATCTCTTCCCCTGCTCTTTTTGTACACTTTGTACCAGTTGCTGAAAGTTTCTGTTGTGTCTGAGCCTGTGTTCCTATGATACACCATGGAGTAACTCACTCCACTGTGGGATAAATCCCACTTGGTCATAGTGTAAACACCTTTTAATATGCTGTTTGATAAGGTTTGCTGATATCTTGTTGAGGATTTTTGCATCCATATTCATCAGGGATTTTGTTCTCTGATTTTCTTCCCTTCAGGTCTTTATCTGGCTTTGGTATTAGGGTAATTCTAGTCTCATAGATGAGTTAGGAAGTGTTCCCATCTCTTCTTTTCTTGGAAGAGTTCTTAATTATTGGTGTTAATTCTTTAAATATATGGCTGAATTTACCAGGGAAACAACCAGCTATTTTTTTGTTGTTGTTGTTGGGAGGCTTTTGATTAATGACTCAATTGCTTTACTTGATATAGATCTGTTCAAATTTTCAATTTCTTCTTGAATCAGTTTTGGTAGTTTTTGTGTTTCTAGGAATTTGTCCATTTCATCTATATTATCTAATGTGTTGGTATACAGTTATTCATAGTATGGGCTTATAATCCTTTTTGTTTCTGCAAGATTGGCAGTAATTTCCCCACATTCATTTCTAGTTTTAATTATTTGCATATTCTCCCTCTTTTTCTTGGTCTAGCTAAAGATTTGTTGATTTTGTTACTGTTTTCTAAGAACCAACTTGTAGTTTTGTTTATTTTCTAATCTTTCCATTCTCTATTCGCTATCTTCATCTAATTATTTTTCCTTCCTTCTCTTAGATTTGGATTTAGATTACTCTTCTTTTTCTAGTAACATGTTGTAAAGTTAGCATATTAATTTGAGATCTTTCTTCTCTTTTAATGTAGGTTATTATAGCCATAAATTTCCATCTGAGCACTGTTTTCACTGTATCCTGTAAGATTTTGGTGTGCTGTGTTTTCATTTTCATTTGTCTCTAAATATTTTCTAATTTTGGTTTAAGAATGTGTGGGTCACTTTTCACATACTTCAGGATTTTCTAGTTTTTCTTAAATATTGGTTTTTATTTCATTCCATAATGGTCAGGGAAGATACTTTGCATGACTTAAATCTCTCAAAAATATTGAATCTCATTTTGTGGCCTAATATGGTGTATTCTGGAGAATGTTCTAAGTGTATTTGAGAAGAATTTGTATTCTGCTGTTGGGAGTAGTGTTTTCTATATGAGTGTTATACCTAGTGTAGACCTAATCTCATTTTGTGGCCTAATATGGTTTATTCTGGAGAATGTTCTAAGTGTATTTAGAAGAATTTGTATTCTGCTGTTGGGAGGAGTGTTTTCTATATGAGTGTTAGACCTAGTAGTGTTTTCTATATGAGTGTTAGACCTAGTTGTATTGTTTATGTCCTCTATTTCCTTATTGATCTTCTGTCTAGATGTTCTATTCATTATTGAAAGTGGGATATTAAAGTCCCCAATATTAATGAAAATCTGTTTAATTCTCCCTTCAATTCTGTCAATGTTTGCTTTTTATAATTTGGGGCACTGTTGGTACATTTATAATTGTTATATCTTCTTGATTAATTGACACTTTTTAAAATATATAATGTCATTCTCTGTCTCTTATAACAGTTTTGTCTGACATTTATAACCACCCTAGCCCTCTTTTGGCTACTATTCCCATAGAATATATTTTCCCTTCTTTCACTTTCAACCTATTTATGTCTTTGGGTTTAACATCTGTTTCTTGTAGACTGCAAATAGTTGGATCACTTTTTAAAATCTATACTTCCATCAGGGAGAGGGAAAAAGAGGTATAATATGGGGGCATTTGCAGGACTTGGAATTGTCCTGAATGACATTGCAACAATAGATACAGGCCATTATATATCCTGCCATAATCTACAGAATTGAGTGGGAGAGAGTGTAAACTACAGTGTAAATTATAATCCATGCTTAGTGGCAATGCTCTAAAATGTTTTCATGAATTGTAATGAATGTACCACACTAATGAAAGAAGTTGTTAATGTGGGGAAAAGTGGGAGGTGTGTGGATTGGGAATCCCTTATATTTTTTATGTAGCATTTTATGTAATTTAAGCATCTTTTATAAATAAATTTAAAATATATTAAAAAATAAATAAAATCCATACTTCCAATCTCTGCCTTTTGGTTGGAGACTTTACTATTTTCACATTTAAAATAATTACTGATAAGAAAATTATTTGTTTTCTGTAAATCTTAGCACCTTTTCTCCCCTTAAACTCTCCATTTTGTCTTCTTTTGTGTTTAATTGATTTTTTTAGTATACCATTTTTATTCCTTTCTCATTTCTTTTGTGTTTACTTTTAGACATTTTAGATATTTTCTTAGTGGTTTTCTTGTGGATTACAATTAACATCCTAAATTTATAACAATCTAGTTTGAAATGATACCAATTTAGCTTCAGTAGCATACAAAAATGGTGCTCCTGTCTTAACAACAACAACAAAAAAATTGTGCTCCTGTATAACTTTGTCTTCCCCCCTTACAAATTACTTCATTGTACATTGTGTGCTCAACAGCTTAGATTTACCATTATTTTAATGAATTTTTCTTGTAAAGCATTAGGAAATAAAGAGGTGCAAACAAAAAAATAATACTGACTTTTATATTTACTTATGTACTAATCTTTATCAGAGATCTTAATTTTTTCATATGGCTTCAAATTAGTCTAGGGTCCTTTCCTTTCCACTTTTAGCATATTTTGTACAGGAATGACCTCCCTCAACTCTTGTTTATCTGGGAATATGTCAATTTCTACTTCATGAATGATAGATAGTTCTGTGGGTATAGCTGTTGACCAATTTAATGTAATTATGAATTCCAAAAATATAATTGGATCATACTTATAAACTGATCTGTTAATCTGGGCATGATTAAGTTATGATTAGGGCGTTGACTGCCATGTCAATAGGGCGTTGAGCCCCACCCCTTGGTGGGTGGGGGAATCGAATATAAAAGGCAAGGCAAAAGACAGAGGAAGCAGTTTTTTGAGAAGCAGTTTTGATGTTGGAGAGAAGGCCCCAGGACGAGAGAAGTGAGCTGTTCCCCTGATCGTCTACAGCTGACCTTGTGGAGGAAACAGGAGCTAAGCCTGGAGAGAAACGCAGCCCCGGGAAGAGAGGAACCCAAGAAGCCTGAACCCTGGCAAACCTCGGCAGCTGTCTTGCTCCAACACGTGGCAATGGATTTTGGTGAGAGAAGAAACTTAACTTTCTGGCCTTGTAACTGTGGACTTCTACTCCAAATAAATACCCTTTATAAAAACCAACCCATTTTTGGTATTTCACATTAGCACCCCATTGGCTGACTAACACAGTGGTTATTTAGAATTCTTGTTTGCAGATTTTGTTTTTTTTTTTTTTCTTTCAGAACTTTAAATATGTCATCTCACTGCCTTTTGTTCTCCATGATTTCTGATAGGTAACTGGCTGTTTATCTTATTGAGGATCCCTTAAGACAAGTCCTTTCTCTCTTGCTACGTTCAAAATTCTCTTTTGTCTTTGTTTTCCATTAGTTTAATGAAAATGTGACTCAGTGTGGATCTCTTGAGTATATCCTACTTGGAGTTAATTGAGCTTCTTGGATGTATAAATTCACGACTTTAATAAAATATAGGGAGTTTTTGACTGTTATTTTTCAAATATTTTTTCTTTCTCTCATGTCCTTCTGGGACTCCCATAATGTATATGCTGGTATGATGGCCTCCCAGATGTCTTTCAGGGTCTGCTAAATTTTCTTCATTCTTTTTTCTTTCTGCTCCTCTGTTGCAAGTGTCCAATATTCAATTTTGCTGAATCTTTTGCTTGCTCAAATGTGCTGCTGTACCCCTCTAGTGAATATTTTAATTCACATATTGTGCCTTTAATTTTCCAGAATTTCTATTTGGTTTCTTTTTATAAATTCTGTCTCCTTATTGATATTCTCCTTTTGTTCAAACACCATTTTCATAGTTTCATGTAGTTCTTTGTTCATGGTTTGCTTTCACTACTTGAAAATACTTAAGCCAGTTGATTCAAAGTCTTTTTCAGATTGTAAATATCTCATCTTCCTCAGATATGATTTTTGTCAAATTCTCTTTTTTTCTTCCTATAAATGGTCCATCCTTTCTTGTTTGTTAGTATGCATTGGAATTTTTGTTGAAAACCTGTTGAATTTTGTTGAAAATTATAATGTAATATTTCTGGAGATCAAATTCTCTCCTTTCTCTGGTACTTGCTGTTTTGAGGACTTCAGTTTTCCATTTGTTAGTAACTTCCAAAATCTTTTCTGCAAGGCTGTATTGCTTGTCCTGTGTAGTCACTGAAATTTCAGTTTAGCTTGTGTTCATTTATTTTATTGACAAAATTTTCCTTGAACACCAGAGACAGAGAGAGAGAGAGAGTTGGACAGGGTTAGAAGAAACAGGTTTTTGGCACTCTGTTATATTCCTGAACTGTAGTCTTTTTCCTCATGTGGCTGTGGGTTTTTCATTCACTGTAAGGTTACATTCACATTGTAAGATGTTTTCAAGCCATGCTTATTACTGAGTTCTGTGTTAGGTGAAACAATGACAAGGTCCTTGCATCACTTCTTCAGATAGCCCCCAGACTGGTTAAACAATTATTTGTGAATGTGGTCTACTCTGCTCCCTTTGGAACCAGGGCCTAGTCTCCCACAGTAGGAATCAGGGGTGCTATTTTCAAGATTTCCATTGCTGGGATTGGGTTGGGACAAGGACAAATGGAAATGCCTGAAATTTTTCCTAACATTTTTTAAGTTGCCTTTTTCTTGATTCAGTGTTTGCTTGGTTTCTGTAAACTTTTGCCTGTTTTCCAGAGTTCTAACAAAGTTGGTTCTCACAGTTTCTGCTTGTTTCATGTTTCTGTGGAGAGATGGGTGCTTAGACCTGTCTACTATGCCATTTTTGCTGATTTCACTTTATCATAGCACTTTTGTTCTGAATTTTATAGTTGTTTATCAACAGAGTTGTTTCCTACACTAGAATATTTCCCTTAGAATCCATCTTTGCATTCCTTACACGGAATTCTGACACTCAATGGATTCTCAATGAATATTGATCTAATTAAATACCAGTAATCCTTTAATACCAGATCCCAATCATATTTTTCTGTTAGTATTTATTGACCTGTTCTGTTTATCATTGCATACTTGAGTCCACATACCAGAGCCACTTGCACAATTGTACATTTTATATATTCTACAATTTTGTCTAGCTGAAGGGGTGATGGCATACTTACGCTTTGCTTGCCAGCTTGTCCTTTGCATGCTCAACTGTGAGCCCAGTACCAATACTCCATATCTTCAGAGATAGTGGCAATTTTCTAAATTGCAAAGACTCTCTATAAGTTAATGGCTAATAAAGTATCTGGGTAACAGGAATCCAAATGGTTCCTGGTGAGCATGTTCTATCTTTTTGCTGTGGAGAGTTGAGATAAAAGTAGTTTTAAACCAAATGTTTGATTAAGTACCTTGGTTTTTGCCATCCTTTTTAACAAGAGAGGTTTGGTTTGCTGAGCTTCAAATGTCTGAGCACTAGGGAGCACGTTGGTCCATTATAATAGTCTGTTTGATTTAGATTCTATTGAAAGCTTTCAAGATCATGGACTTGTAGCTAGAGGTCTTTCAAATAAAATCACTATCTTGGTCATGCATGTCACAACCAAGGGAAACACAGATTCCACTTCAGGGAATTAACTATTTTTATTTTGTTTTATGATTAGAGTTATCTTATTATTATCTTTGCTGTAAAAGATACGCAGAAATCTTTTCAAATATGGACATGATTTGTTCTCGAGTAATACCGATTTTAAAAATAAATTCATGGTTTATAAACTTTTTGTTGTTAAAGATTTTGGAAAGTTTAACTTGCCTTTTAACTGAATTGTTTGAAAGTTTTCCAAGCAGTTCAGGCATTAACTTGTACATTCCTATTACTCTATCTCCAAATTCATCTGGATCAGAAAAAAAAAACATAAAAAGTGAATATCTACTTTGACTTTAAAAACAAATTTTTCCCTTTATTTTTAAAGAAGCTTTAGAATACATAAATCATCAAAAATATAGGGGATTCCAATATACCCCTACCCCCCCACACACATTTTCCTCCATTAACAACTTTCATAAGTGTGGTACATTTGTTACAATTGATGAACACATATTAAAGCATTGCTAGTAACCATGGTCTATAGTTTACATTGTAGTTTACACTTTGCAACGCACAATTTTATAGGTTTTGGCAAAAAGTGTAATGGCCTGTATCCATCATTGCAATGTCATGCAGAAAAATTCCAATGTCCCCAAAATGCCCCATATTATACATATTTTCCATCTCCCTCAACTCAGAGCCTCTGGTGACAATTGTCTTTATATCAATGTTACAAGTTCTTCCATTACTAGAATAATAATAAGTATATTTGGTCCACAGTTGTATTCCCCTCTTATGTTTGTTCATTCCTCAATCTTGAGAATTGGAGGTGGTGATGCCTACTCTGCTTCCAGTTGTGAAGGGGCTTAGATCCCATAGGCAGATGGATGGAACATCTTGCTTACAATTGTAGATACTCTATTTTTTGATATAGTCATTGTCCATCATCCATTGTTAGTTGTCCTGAGTGAGTTAATGAACTGGAGAGTACATGTTGGCTGCAAATCTGCTGAGAGTCAGGACTCAACCCGCATATGAAGAACCCGAAGATTTAAGTCACTAGGACATATATTTAATGGGTATAGTGCTAATTATATATTCAAATAAAAGGGACAGAAGAACTATGTGTGGGGAAATTATAAAGGAGTCTAACTCTGATAACTATGTGTGGGGAAATTATAAAGGAGTCTAACTCTGATACATTGGTTATCATATATACCAAGAGTAAGGCCCACTGACAAAGTGCTGATTTCTTGGGGTTGTCTGCCCTGCCTATAGTGTCTAGATGTCTCTAGAGCCCTCAGGAACACCCCCTGCTTGAGGCACTGTTTACTATGGCAGTCAGTGAGATCTTCCTGAGATGTGCATAAGCATAATCTCTGGAATGACCTCCTGACTCACTTTAAAATCTCTTAGCCATAAAAACTCAATTGTACTTAATATTTCCCCCTTTTGATCTAGGTCTTTTTCCAAATGCATGCCAGTTGCTGCTTGGTAATAATCCTTCAGTGCCAGGGAGGCTTATCCCCAGGAGTCATGTCCCACAGCAGGAAAAAGGTAGTAAGATTATATGCTGAGTTTGGCTTAGAAAAAGGCCACATTTGAGCAACAAGGAAACTTCAGGAAGTAACTATTAGGCAATATATATTACTAGGCTAATTTTCAATTCCAAAAGAAAGGGTTCATAAATACAACCATCAATATCAAATGCGATTTTATATGTCACTTGTATTAACAATGAAAGCGAATATTATCCAAATGAATTTGAAGAAAATGAATCCAAAATGGATGATAATAGAATTGTATTTTGGGGGACACTCTTTGTAACATTTATGTTTGGAAACGTGTTTCTATTATTCTTGGTATTGACACTATTTAAACTGAAATAAAACCACCATGAAAGGGAAATATATATATATATATCTCAAAGGCCTTGTGTATTAGTCTGTCCTTCACTAGGCATTACCCATGTTCCCTAGGGATTCTTGCCTTTCTGTTAGAGAATGTAGTGGGACTCCCCAGGATGGGAATTCAATTTTCCATCGGTTATTGTGTGTGTCTCCACCCACTAAGATAACACCCCATGAAAAGATGAACACATTCATATTCCATAGACACATACCCCAGGTGCAACCTTTCCCATATATCCCCCCACCACCAACGTTCTGTACCATTGACCTCCCCTGCCATATTTGCCAAAAGAACATTCCCACCATTTAGTTTCAACCGCAGACCCACAAATCCCCAGAGTTCACCTCTTCTTCCACCAGGCCTGCCCACAGTTCCATGGATAGTCCAACCCAAACCCCCAACACTCCTCACCCTCACATTCCAGCACCATCAACCTCACTCACATCCCTGCACCACCATCACCCTTATCCACTGCCAAACCACCCTCTTCCACCTTCTCATCATATTGAGCTTCAGCTAGCCATACTCCACTCCATTTCTGTCTCCTTGATAACCTATCTTACAGACTCTAACTCTGTGAGTTTGCTCAATATGCTTAGGGCATATCAGTGAGGTCATGCAATATTTGTCCTTTAGTGACTGGCATACTTCACTCATCATAAGTTCTTCAAGATTCATCCATGTTGTTGCGTGAGTCACTACTTCATTCCTTCTTACAGCTGAGTAATAGTCCATTGTATGCATATACCACAATTTGCTTATCTATTCATCTGTTGATGGGCACTTGGGTTGCTTCCAACTTTTGGCAATAGTGAATGATGCCACTATGAACATTGGTGTGCATATATCTGTTCATGTCCCTGCTTTCAGTTCTTCTGGGTATATACCTAGTACTGGGATTGCTGTATCATATGGCAATTCTATAGTTAGCTTCCTGAGGAACTGCCAAACCATCTTTCACAATGACTGCATCATTCCACATTTCCTCCAGTAGTGGATGAGGGTTCCTTTCCTCCACATCATTGCCAACACTTGTAGTTCTCTGTCTCTTATTAGCTGCCAGTCTAATAGGTGTAAGATGAATTTTCACTGTAGTTTTGATTTGCATTCCCTAATAACTAGTGATTTTGAGCATCTTTTCATGTACTTTATTGCCATTTGTATTTCCTCCTTGGAAAAGTGTATATTCAAATCTCTTGCCCACTTATTAAATGGGTTATTTGTCTTTTTATTTTTGAGATGTAAGATTTCCTTATATATGCTGGATATTTGGCCCTTATCAGATAAGTCATTCTCAAATATTTCATTGAGTAGGCTGTCTTTTCACTTTCTTGACAAACTCCTTTGAAGCGTAAATGTTTTTAATTTTGAGGAGGTCCCATTTATCTCTTTTATATTTCATTGCTTGAGCTTTCAGTATAAAGTTTATGAAACCATTTCCTACTACAAGATCTCATAGATGCTTCCCTACATAATCTTCTAAGAGTTTTATGGTTATGGCTCTTATATTTAGGTCTTTGATCCATCTTGAGTTAATTTTTGTATAAGGCATGAGATGGTGATCCTCTCTAATTCTTTTCAATATGGATATTCAGTTCTCCCAGCACCATTTGTTGAAGAAGCCATTCTGTCCCACTTGACTTGGCTTAGTGGCCTTGTTGAATACCAATTGACCATATATGTGAGGTTCTATATCAGAATTTTCAGTTCAGTTCCATTATTCATCATACCTATACTTGTGCCAGTACCATGCAGTTTTGACCACTGTAGCTTTGTAGTATGTTTTAAAGTCAAGTAGCATGATTCCTCCAATTTTGCTTTTCTTTTTCAATATGTGTTTGGCTACTTGGAGGCCCTTGTCCTTCCAAGTAAATTTCATAGTTGTCTTTTCCAATTCAGTATAAAAAGCTGTGGTAATTTTTATTGGGATTGCATTAAGTCTGTAAATCAATTTGGGTGGTTCAGACATCTTAATGATGTTTAGTCTTCCAGTCCATGAACATAGAATAGTCTTCCATTTATTTAGGTCTTCTTTGATTTCCTTTAACAATGTTGTGTCGTTTTCTATGTACAAGTCCTTTACATCTTTAGTTAAGTTTATTTTTAGATATTTGATTCTTTTAGTTGCTATTGTAAATGGAATTGTTTTCTTGATTTCCTCCTCAGATTGCTCATTATTAGGGTACAAAAATGTTATTGATTTTTGCGTGTTGATCTTATATCCTGCCACTTTACTGAACTCTTTTATCAGCTTTAGAAGCTTTGTTGTAGATTTTTTCAGGGATTTCTACATACAGGATCATGTCATCTGCAAATAGTGAAATATTTACTTCTTCCTTTCCAGTTGGGATGCCTTTATTTCTTTCTCTTGCCTAAGTGTTCGAGCAAGTACTTCTAACACAAGGAAGAGCATTTAGCATTTCACCATAGAGTATAATGTTAGCTTTATGATGTTGAGGAAGTTTCCTTCTATTCCTATATTTTGAATTATTTTTTATCAAGAAAGGATGCTGTATTTTGTCAAATGCTTTTTCTGCATCAATAGAGATGATCATGTGACTTTTTTCTTTCAATCTGTTTATGTGGTTTATTACATTGTTTGATTTTTCCTACACTGAACCATCCTTGCATACCAGGGATGAAGCCCACTTGAGCATGGTATATAATTTGTTTGATGTGTTGTTGAATATGATTAACAAGTGTTTTGTGGAGGATTTTAGCATCTAGGTTCATTAGAGAGATTGGTCTCTAGTTTTTCTTTCTCGTGGTGTATTTGGCTTTGGTATTGGGGTGATGTTGGCATCATAGAATGAGTTAGGCAATATTCGCCCCACTTCTATTTTTTGGAAGGGTTTAAGCAGGACTGGTGTTTGTACTTTCCAGAATCATTGGTAGAATTCATCTGTGAAGCCATCTGGTCCTGGGCTTTTCTTAGTTGGGAGGCTTTTGATAACTAATTCAATCTCGTTACTTGTGATTGGTCTGTTGAGTTCATCAATTTCTTCTTTTGTCAATGTAGGCTGCCTGTGTGTTTCTGGAAATTTGTCCATTTCATCCAAGTCATCAATCTTGTGGGCATAAAAAAATTTTAAACTATCCTCTTATGATATTCTTTATTTCTGTGGGATCAAAATATTCTTTTTATTTATTTATTTGCATCTTCTCTTTTTTTTTTCTTTGTTAGTCTGACTAAGGGTTTGTCAATAATATTTGTAACTGAATCAATTGAGGCAAAATTGTAAATAACTCTTAAACTTGGACTATCTGTAGGACTTTTAATATGTTTGATTAATAGTTTAACTATTATTAAATGCTAACAATTTTCAAATACCTTTTAAAAATTATCTCACAGACATAGTCACTTATCTGAGAGTAATGTAAATACCAATTAACATGAATCATTAAAACATTCACTTCTAAGTATGTTTGAAGAAACCAGTAATACAATCTACATAGATCAAATGCCTGGCTTTGAAAACCAAACATTTATTCTTCAATGTGAATTCTATCAGCTTTTGTTTTCCAACCTCTTTTCCTTATGCACCTAACCAGGGTGCCCCAAAATACATGGGGCAAACATTGGAAAAACTAAAGGGAGAAATAGATGCTTCTAGTATTATAGTGGGGGACTTTAATACACCAATATCACCATTAGACAGAACATCTTGACAGAGGGTAAAGAAAGAAAGAGAGTTGAATAATACATTAGAGGATCTAGACCTAATAGACAAAATACAGAACATTATACCCAAGTATAGCAGGATATACAAGCACACATGGATCATTCTACAGGATAGACTACATGCTAGGTCACAGAACAAGTCACAATTTAATTTAGAAAGATTGCCATTGTAAAAAGTAATTTCTCTGGCCTCTGATTTTCCATTTGAGGAAAACAGCTGCAGGTAATTTTGTGACTCCTCTTTTCACACCTTTACTGCTACCTGAGGTGTCTAGTCCCCAATCCAGTGTGGCTGGCCTTTTCACCTGATTTATTTGTTGTGCTCATTTCTTTTTGCTTTTATAATTGAAGACTCTCCTAATGATAGTGCTTTTTATGGAAATGTTGACCTTTTTATCAAAAGTATAATTTTCCTCAGTAATAAAGACAGTGATTCAGTAAAGGACAATTAAACCCCTAAATTTCCTAAATATTAATGTTTGGGGAAACCTCAATATGGGTCACACTAAATTTTTTGAACAGAAAATATGTGGGAAACAGTCAGGATATGACTACATATTGTTTGTCTTGAAACATATAAATAAATATGAATGGACCTGAAGGCACATATTCACTTCCTTGTTGATGGGATCCATCTCTAAGGTGGGTGAATTAGTTATGACTTTTCATTGTCATGCTAATGCTCTTGACTGGCATGGGTAATTGAGAATTTACTATATATGTATACATCTTGTTCCTATCAAACTGAAATCTTGAAGATATTGTTCCCCATGCTGAAGCAAGAAACAAATTTTTAAATAAACCCTGATCTGAAATAAATCTGAAGAAAATATGAACAGATTATGGATAAAAATGATATGACTCACTCCATATTGTAGAAATGTTAATCCAGTTCTAATTTCTTTTTCTATTGTTCTTTTAATCTCTATGAGCATGTTTTAGGTACAAATATTTACCTAAGAAATTCTATTTAAAGCTCTCTGGTCAAATGGCTGTTAGAAATTTGGGAGAAAATTATGTTACTGAAAAAAACTTGTGAAAAAATTTCTCAGAAACTTGAGGAGATCTAAAATTACAACAAAATTTCTGTTCATTAACTTTTCTAAATACTTTATAAATAGGGAGATAATTATCAATGATGAGATTTACATGTAATCTTGAAATTCTCTTTAATGTATGGAAAATAGGGCAGTAGCACTTTCTGCTTAGTTTAGAGAAATTATTATTGGTGAGGACAATATTAGCACTTGGATCCTTAAAATAATCAGTTCTTTTATCTCAATTGGGTACTATCATATTTTGAAGAAAGCACTGGATTCCATGAGAACCCTGAGAAATGAAACTAAGTATGAGAAACAAGAGGTTGACACTGGGGCAAGATTTGCACTTCCATGACCATTTTTTTGAAAAATGCTGACCGTGTTCTGTAAAGATCTAAACAATAGGGCATTCTCATCATAAATTTTGCTTACATTAGTACAGATAATTTTGCCGACATTTCATTATTTAGTCTTAGAAGCCATATACAGGAGGGTTTCAAGGATAACTCATTTTGTGAAATTTTATTCCTAGGCTAACTGAAAAACCAGATGACTAGTCATTCATTGCAATTTGTCTACATGATTATTTAATGAAGTTTTATGTAGTACTTATTTTGCCCTTGTTTTATGTATTTCAATTGTTTATTCAATGTACTTTGCTCCTGTGCTGATTGTATCACAATCGGGACAAGTTTAAAAATTGGTTACATGATAAATAATGCTAATTACTTATATGAATTCCCTCCATATAAATTACAGATTGAAATCGATTTAATTCCCTTGAAAGTAATATTTGGTGGTAGGTGAGTAAATATTGATCTTCATTAATGAAGTGATTTTCTTTTAAAGCATAAAAATGCTAAGCAAAAGCATTTTCTCCAATTGATAACTGCTTAAAAGCCCTGGAAGCTTATGGTACATTCAGCTTGTTCATCCATCACAGGGTAAAATGATTTGGCTTTGCACAAGTTAGACCATATGTGGTCTGTCACAACTGATAATAGCTCACAAATACTGCCTTTAGGCACCTCATAATCATAAATAGTTGAGGACCTATGTAGCAACAGGGAAGAAGTGATCTCTAATGGCAGTAATGTACCTCTAACCCAATGAATTTCAGCAAAAACTTTTTTAAGTGACCTGTTTTAGAGTAGTGAAGAGTATGTGTGAAAGTTCTCACCTGAGGAAGTGAAAGTAAATTACTGAATAATTTAATCAGAGTGATTCTCCTACAAATGTAGCATAAATGTGCATTTATTAAAGAGGGTACAGCAGAATGGTAAAGTTAGCTAAAAAAACTTGAGACACACACATAAATGCACATACACACATATATACACATATATATGTATATTCATCTGTGGGTCTATATGTGTATGTGTGTGTGTGTCTATAGAGAGACTGTATTAAATCAGTGGAGAAAGAAAAGACTTGCTGAGATAAGTTTAACTGATTAATATCCTACAAGGAATAAAACTATAACTTTTGGGATTATCATTTCTACGAGAGAGAAAGCTTTCTACCTCTACTAGAAAAAAAGAATCTATGTATAGACATGTAATTCACAGAACCTAGACCAAGTCAAAGATAAGTATTAAGCCAAAACAAGTACACCACCTAGAAAATTAGATAATCCTTGGGTGGTCCTGTTAGACAACGTTCTGATATAATATTGAAAAAATATACAGTCACGGTTTTGTCTTATTTCCAGTTTTAGATAATTTTACTTTGCAGTACCAATTTTTTCCCCCAGTACAGGTTGCTCCCTGTTATGCTCCAGTGAAAGTTTTCTTTGACCCCTATTTTGAACTAAAGTCTCCCCTGAGCACCACAGAATATACATTTTTGCACATAAGGGAAAATAACTTCCTTTGTAGAATTTTTCCTAGATTGTGGAGAATTTGGATATCAGGGAAGAGTCTCTGACCTTAACACATATTTAAAAAACATGGAAACAGGCATTGATTGTCTATCAATATTAATATGGCAAGCAGGCCACAAAATACAATTTTATACCATATTGAGAAATCCTGGAAAAAATAAATACTTTTATTATGTGAAGATTATTTTTAACATTTATAAATATTTCCAACGAATGATGTGTTTTGAGTTTTAAATTTTGTTTTTTCAGTTTATATTTGTCCTGGCTGTCATTAATTTAGTCATTGTTGAAATAATTTGTGCATTACTATACTTGGAGTTTCTCATTTCAGGGTCACTTTCAGCCTCAAAGAACCACAATAATGTTGACATATTGCACTGTATTTTGTTTATCTCACAAGTTCGCATTTTCTTTTTCAGAGCTATTGTAAAAGTAATATATGTGAGATCTTCATTTTGAATGCAAGATTTATTTGAACCTATAAAGGAAAAAACTAATGTCCTTCACTCACTAAAGTTGAAAACCCAACCCCATAATGTATCATTTCTGAAAAGAATTTTCATTAAAAGTATTGCAATAAGAGGTTACAGAATAGCATATTGAAGAGTATATGTGCAAGTTCTTGCCTAAGGGAGTGAAAGTAAATAACTGTGATTCATTTTATCAAAAGAATGCAGTTATTTCAAACCAAGGAAAGACTAATAGGAACTCAATTTGATTGACCTTTAGGCTGCTAAGTGTTTATGCATGCAATCCCAAGACAGCCAAGCGTTTTACACTTCAACATACACTTTTTAAACAAATGGACCTTACTTTTCAGAACAGTGATAGATTCACAGAAATATTGAGAAAATATTACAGAGTTCCCATATACCCTATACCCAGTTTCTCTTATTATTATCATCTTACATTAATATGGTACATTTGTCACAATTAATGAACTAATATTGATACATTATTATTGGGATAATCTCTCTCTCTCTCTCTCTCTCTCTCTCTCTAATCCAGATTTCCTTAGTTCTTACCTAATATCCTTATCCTGTACCAGGATTCCAGTTACATTTAGTCATCAGATCTCCTTTAGGCTCCTCTTGGCTGTGACATTTTCTCAGACCTCCCTGTTTTGATGATCTTGATACTTTTGAGAAGTAGTGGTCAGATATTTAATAAAATGGTCATCTACTGGAATTTGTCAAATATTTTTCTCATGATTAGACTGGATTTTGGGTTTGGGGGAGGAGACCACAGAAGTGAGGTACCATTTTCATCACCTTCTATCAAAGGTCATACTGTTAATATGACTTTATACTATTGACGTAAACATTGATCATATGGCTAAGGGAGTGTTTGTCAGATTTCTCCACTGTAAAGTAACTCTTTTCTTTTTCCTCCCTTTCCATACTTTACTGTTTGGTAGTTACTACAAGCAGTCCACATTTAAGGAATGAGGAGCTATGATCCCCCACCTAGGAGTAGAGGATCTACACATATTATTTAGAATTCTTCTGCTTGGTATATTTGTCTCCTCTGCCCCACTTATTTATTGATTGATTGATTTCTATCAGAATGGATAAAAATATGTTATAACCCAATCCTACTTTATTTATGTATTTATGTATGTATGTATGTTTTTACTTTGTTGCTCAAATTGTGGCATCTTTGAACACTGGGAACTCTTTCAGTTGGTTATTGTATCATGGATGTACACCCATCATGTGGGCTTTGTTTTGTTTTTGAGGACTTCCTTATTTTCTTCTACAATGAGATGCTCCTAGCACATTTTATGTATTTTCTGCTCTAGTCCTTTAACCAGTCATTTCTCCAAGGAGCCCTGGTTCCTTTAATTGGGGAATGATATTAGAAACCAAGAAATGGGTGCTAGGTGACCTTGTTGCTACTGGGCTGTCATTGCTTCTAGGCCCTCTCAACTGACAGAGTAAGGAAATATATGTGTGTACACAAATCACTGCATGTATGCATATCTATCAGTATTTCTTTATGTAACCATCTATATTTATATTAAGCTAAACATAAGGTCATACTAATGTTGCGAACTCTAATTCATTGCCATGACATATACTTTTTAAGAGGAAAATGAATTTTCTTTTTCATGTAAATGTTACTCAATTCAAATCCCTTTAAAAGTTGCAATTGTTTTGATTTTGACATTACATCTATACTTTCTTTTATTAAAAAATGATTAAAATAGATGCATTTGAACATTGATTGAACTAATACTATTTGGTTGATTCAAATTAAGGTCCTTGTATTCTAATAGGTATAGGAATTTATTATTTGACAATGTCTAGATACAATCATCAACTTATCTTTTAGTTTGATTACCAAGGGGAAAGGGAAATTCAAAGGAGGCAGCTTGAGCTGATGAAAAGTCCATTCTCTTGTTAAGATGTTTGTTTAATTTTGGCTAGTGAAAAATTTGTATGGGAAAATTTTTAGCAAAAAAACCCAAAAGAAAACAGAACTGTGTAAAATTAGAATGGACTGTATCTACAAAATTAGAATGTTCTCTCGCTGGATTTTTACCAGTTTTGGAGATCACTAGCTAGAGATTTTCTTCAAAGTATTCAAGTATCAGATGGACAGTAACATTAGACTTAGGTCAGAGCTTATAGAATCTGTGGTTTTGAGATAGCAGATATTTTGTATTGTAATTTTTAGAAAAACAAATCAATTTTATTGATACATATTAATAAAGCATACAATTTATCCAAAGTGTGCAATTAGTGGTATTTGGTATAATCACATAGCTGTGCTTTCATCACTTCAATCATTATTAAAGCATTTTCATTATTTCAATAATAATAATAAATAAATAAAAGACAAACAAGAAAATTTCTCTCCTCTCAATCTGTTTTCCCTGCTGTACATAGCTGCTATTTCTGGCTATTCTTGCACAATTATTTATTTGTTTATTAAGCAATATAATTGAGATATGTTCACATACCAGATGATCTATCCAAAGTGTATAATCAATGGGTTTTTTCTGTTTTTTTAATATACTTTATTTTTTAAAAGATATTTAGATTACATAAATGTTACATAAAAAATATAGGGGATTCCCATATACCACACTCCCTACCCCTCCCACATTTTCCCACGTTAACTACATCCTTCATTAGTGTGGTACATTTGTTACAATTGATGAACACATTTTGGAGCACTTCCACTAAGTATGGATTATAGTTTGCATTGTAGTTTACATTCTCTCCCACACAATTTTGTAAGTTATGGCAAGATATATAATGGCCTGTATCTGTCATTGCAATGTCATTCAGGATGATTCCCAAGTCCCGAATATGACCCCATATTACACCTGTTTTTTCCTCTCCCTGCCCTCAGAACCTCCAGTGGCCACTGCCTCCACATCAATGATACAAGTTTTTCCATTGTTAGAATCACAGTAAGTCTATAGTAGAATACCAGTAAGTCTACTCTAGTCCATTGTTCATTCCCCAGTCCTGATGATTCTGGGATGGTGATGCCCACTCCACCTCTAATTGAGAGGGGGTTTAGATCCCATGGGGTAGATGGATGGGACTATCTTGCTTGCAGTTGCAGACTCTATCTGTTCATTGGGATGGTCGTTGTCCATCATCCCCTCCTTGTTAGTTGTCCTGGGTGAGTCCAATGAACTGGAGAATAGGTGTAGCAACTCTGTTGAGATTCAAGGCCCAGCTGGCACATGGACAGCCCAAAGATTTAAGTCTCTTGGACATACACCTATCAACTCTAATACTAACTATAGATTCAAATAGAAGAGGCAGAAGAACCATGTGTACGAAAACCACAACTGAGTCCAACTCTGTCACACTGGGGATCATGAATTCCAAAGTAGGGCCCACTGGCAGGGCACCAAAGTCCTGAGCTGTCTGCCCTGCCTATAGTGTCTTGATGTCTCCAGAGCCCTCAAGAACCCCACTATTTGAGGTAATATTTCCTTTGGCAGTCAATAAGATCCTGCTGAGATGTGCATAAGTGTAACATCTGGCATGACCTCCCAACTCACTTTGAAATCTCTTAGCCATATAAACTCATTTAGGGGGAAAGGGGGAGAATGTTGGGATTATGGGAATCCCCTATATTCTGTATGTCACTTTTCTGCAACCTTCTTTGCCTTCTTTGAAGGCAAAATGAAAAAAATAAGACACTGGGGGAATAAATGGAAGAAAATGTCACTGTACATACAAAACAAGAGATCTTACAGTTATGAAAGACATAATGTCAAATTTTTTTTTAAAAATGCTTTTCTCATTACTTTTTATTCTTCCAATTTTTAAAATTTTAATATTTTATTGTTAAAACTAGCATTATTATTTCATTTTCTTATTAATTGTTTTATTAGGCAGGATTCTCTGGGGAAACAGAATCAACAGGAGCTATCTGTAAATAGTATGAGATTTTATAAGAGTCTCTCACATGACCATGGGGGTGCACAAGTTCAGGTTCCACAGGCAGGCTGCAAACCAGGGACTCTGATGACAAAGTCCAGTGAAGTTCCTTGATGAGTTTCTGGGAGATGGTGACTGTCCAAACACAAGCTGGGAAATTCTCTCTGAATGCTGAAATCACTTCCCCTTTTAAGGCATTCAACTGATTGGATAAAGCATCACTCTTTGCTGATGGCAATCTCCCTGGTTGATGCAGATGTAATCAACCATCTGTGCAGTAAACTCACCAATGACTAAAGCCCATAAATATCCTTGTATTACAGTTAGCCCAGTGCTTACTTGACCAAATAACTGGGCACAATTACCCGGCAGAGTTGACACATTAGACTAACCATCACAATAGTATTTGGTTATTTTGTTGGCTTCATTTTTGAAGAAATTTTGTATCACAGAAAGGTTACAATTTGACATGAGAGGATCATTTGTGTGGGGTGTCAGTGATAGGGGATACATGGGAGAAGGTTCACCTGGGGCATACCTATAAGGCATATAAATGTGTTCAAGTGTTCATGGGGCATTGTCACGGTGAATGGAGATTCACACAATAACTGAAAGAATATTGAATTCCCATCCTGGGGAGCTCTGCCACATTCTCTAATGGAACAGCAAGAATCCCCCAAGGGCAGTGACTAGTGAAGGAGGATGGTCCATTGATCGGACCCTTGATATTGCTGACTGTACTTATGATTTACTTTTGAAATTGAAACTTAGCCTAGTATTATAGGGTGCCTAAGAGTTACCTCCTGAGAGCCTCCTTGTTGCTCAAATGTGGCCTCTCTCTAAGCTGAACTCAGCATATAAATGCATTATCTTCCCCCCAGTGTGGGACATGACTCCCAGGAATGAGCCTCCCTGGCATGGAGGGATTACTACCAAGCACCAACTAGCAATGCAACTGGAAAAAGACCTTGACAAAAAGGGGGGAAAGGTAAAGACAAATGAGTTATATAGTAATTTTAATCCAAACAAATGTTTCATGAAAAAATATCTACATCTTTAAATATGATGAATAATTTCTAGTAAAATAAAGAGTAAATAGCAGCACCTGCTGTCTTTTTCAAATTCTCTAAATTATCCATAATAACATTTGTAGGTGATATGGATCCTTGAGCCTGGCCATCTAATTCACGTTTCCTAAATCTTGACCAATATAAACAAAGAGATAAAGGAAATTGTTGATGAGCTTTGAGCTTCTTCACATGGACTTATTTGCTTCATGACTCTTTGAGTTTGGAGGGTCTGCAAGATTGAAAGAGTGTAAAGCAGACATGATTTAGGACATGACCAGAAAAAAAACATATTTTTCTTGGAAAACTGACCAGAATCAGCAGAAAACCAGATTGATGCATATTGATTCAATTGTGCTATTTTGACTCAACCTTATGGATTTGTTTTTTTCAACACAGTTCCTAACTACACTAAGTTCCACTTCAATCATCTCGCCTTAATGTAACAATCCAAGAATTTATTTCAGCTGACCAATCCCTTTTCCTTGTGAAATTTCATGGATTTGCCTTTATAATCCCAACCTCTGCCTTTTTGGGGGGAGGCAATTTCCATAGAAGCTGCTCTTCCTCCCATGTTCCTACCTAAATATAAGTTAATCTCCAATTCTTTAAACTAACTGTCTTAGAGTTATTCTTTGATAGCGTTAAGGCCACATCCTTAAGAGCTCCATTTCTAATGCTGGGTCAGATTTTCCCTGCTTTGCCCACAAGTGAATTGAGCCTATCATTCACTCTAATGTCTATAATCTCTGGTTTTTTCTTTATAAAAGCAGATATAAAAATTGAGGGAGACCTGGCACAACAGTAAACACTAGGGAAGAATGATAAACACACATCACAAATCTGAAACAATTTCTATTAGACATAATATAAGATGTAGTGACATTGAAGGTAGACATTGAGCTGAATTGTAATTCTCCCTCCTGAAGGACGGGTTTGATGCTGTAGGACTGAAGTAGAGGAAACACTGAGGACTTCCACCCAGTCTCCAATTTGGAGGGTTTTTTTTTTAAAGATAACTTTTACTGAAATATATCACTCATACATGAACACACATAAACAATAAGTATATAGTAAAAGTTGTGAATTTACAAAACAAACATGTATATCATCATACTGGGCTCCCATACATCACCCCATCACCAACACCTTGCATTGTTGTGAAACTTTTCTTACAAACTATGAAAGAGCATCATCAAAATATTAGTACTAACTGTAGCCCATAGCTTACATTTGGTGTAGTTTCTTCCAATCCACCTGATTATTAACACCCTATATTAGTATTATACATTTGTTATAGTTGATGAGAAAATGTTCTCATATTTGTCCTCTTAATCACAGTCCATCTTCCATCACTGGATTCTCTGTGTTTTAAAGCCCCATGCTTTGTACAGCCCATTTAAAGTATACACTCAGTGGCTCTCATTTTCCTTTTTGTTTAGTTTAATTATATTTTTCTTTTTTTGTTTTGTTTTGTTTGGTTTAATTATTTTCTTTGTGTGTATGATTCTCATTTTCATTGCAAAGTTATGTTCATCACCTCAGTCAATTTTAGAACATTTTCATTACTCCAAAAGGAAACATCCCATATCTCTTATAACCCCCTATTGTTGTTCCTTATTTTGCAACATTGCTGCAAAATATTACAATGTTATGGTTAACTATCAATTATAAGTTATATTAATTGTAATTTTCCTGTGTATCACCATATTCTTAGCACACTGTAAAAGAAGAGCATTCTTATATTTATACTATTAACTACAATCTTCATCCACCAACGAAATCACTGTGTTATACATTCCCTAGATTATTCTCTAGTTTCCTTTCAACTGACATTTACATCCACATACCACACTTTTCAGCCACAATCACATTTATAAATCAGCAGTGTTAGATATATTCACTATAATGTGTTACTATTAGCTCTATTCATTTCCACACTTTTACAACTATAAAAGTTTACCTCTGTGAGCTTACTCATCATATTTAATTCATATTAGTAAGACCATATAATATTTGCCCTTTTGTGTCTGGCTTATTTCACTCCAGCTAATATCCTCTAGGTTCATACATGTTTTCATAAGCATCCCGGTTTCATTTCTTCTTACAGCTGAATAGTATTCCATTGTATGTATATACCACATTTTGATTATCCATTCATCAGTTGATGGACACTTGGACTGGTTCCATATTTTAGCAATTGTGAATAATACTGCTATGAACATCAATGTTCAAATGTCAGTTCACATCCTTGCTTTCAATTCTTCTGAATATATTCCTACTAATGATATTTCTTGATCATATGGCAGTTGTATACTGAGCTTCTTGAAGTACTGCCAAACTGTCGTCCACAGATACTGCACCATTCTACATTCTCACCAACAGTGCAGGAGTGTTCCTGTTTCTCCACATCCTCTCCAGCACTTGTTTGCTGGGATTTTTTAATAATGGCCATTCCATAAGGAGTGAAATGGTATCTCATTGTAGTTTTGATCTGCATTTCCCTAATAGCTCGGGATGTTGAATATTTTTTCATGTGCTCTTTGGCCATTTGTATTTCCTCTTTGGAGAAATTTCTATTCAAGTCTTTTGCCCACTTTTTAATTGGGTTGCTTGTCTTTTTGCCATTGAGTTATATGATCTCCTAGATACCAAACTGATTGGATAGAGTTTACAATTTAGCTATTTCTTCTTTTTTATGTAAGCATTGAAGGCTATAAATTTCCCTCTCAGTACTGCATTTCTGTATCTCATATGATACACAACATATCAAAACTTATGGTTTTTCATAAGAGGATACTATGAACAACTATACACTAAAAAACTAGATAATATAGACAAAATGGGCAATTTCCTAGAAACACATGAACAACCTACACTGACCCTAGAAATTTCTGCATGATTTTTCTGTAAACCTATAGCTCATCTAACAAAAAAAAAAAAAAAAAAAGAGGAAAAAACACATATAGGCAACCTCTGCCCTGATTGTTTTCACTATCTATTAATTTTACCTTAATATACACTTCATACCAATGGAATCATATAGCATGCACTCTCTTCTAACCGTTTTCTTTCATTCTTTATCATGTCTATCAAATTCATCCATATTGTCATGCATATTAGTATCAAAGAATGAACTCTTGGGTTTACATCCCATTTTAACTTTTCTTTTTAATTTAATTATTAAATATTATTAAATATTGAGTTATATTTTATTTTACCTTTATTAATTTCTCTCTTCTATTGTCCTAGGACTTACTCTTTTTATCTCCTTCAATGTTATGCTTATTAGATTTATTTTATTCCTACCTGTCCTCCTTGCTAAGTCAAAAACTTATTTAAGATTATTGCTATCTATAGCTATAGGAAATGGTGAAGGGGTGTTGTATGGGAATTCTACACATGTGCATGATTGTTTTGTAAGTTCGCAACCTCTGTAATAAAAATAAATTTTAAAAAAATAATAGGGTGGGTTGGGGGAAAAATACACCAAACGTAAGATACGGACTATAGTTAGTAGTAATATTTTGATGATGCTCTTATATAGTTTGTAACAAATGTCTCACAATAATGCAAGGTATTGATGGAGGGGTGGTGAATGAGACCCCTGTATGATGTAATACATGTTTATCTTGTAAGTTCACAACTTTTATTATACATTTATTGTTTATGTATGTTCAAGTATGAATGATATACTTAAATAAATAATATGTAAAAATACATTAGAAGCATATAACAGCAGATTTGAACTGATCAAAGACAGAATTAGTGATATCAAGGACAGAACATCTGAACTTGAAAAGACAGGAGAACAAAAAGAGAAAAGAATGGAAAAATGAGTCAGGGTCTCATGGTATTGCACGGCAAGATGAAACACACAAACATACATGTTATCAGTGTCCCAGAAGGAGAAGAAAATGGAAAAGATGCAGAAAAAATATTTGAGGAAATAATGATTGAAAACTTCCCAACTTATTTAAAAGACATAAATATCAATATCCAAGAAGAACAACACACCCCAAACAGAAAATCTGAATAAACCTACCCCAAGACACCTATTATTCAAAATTATAAATACCAGAGATAAAGAGAGGATTCTGAAAGCAGCAAGAGAAAAGCAAAGCATCACATACAAGGGAACCTCAATACAACTAAGTGCCAACTTCTCATCAGAACCATGGAGGCAAGAAGAAAGAGGTATGATGTATTTAATGTACTGAAAGGGAAAAAGGGCCAACGAATAATTCTATATCTAGAAAAACTGTCCTTCAAATAGGAGGGTGAGTTTAAAGACTTTACAGACAAAACAACAACAACAACAACAACAACAAAACAAAGAGTATGTTACCAAAAGACCAGATCTACAAGAGATGCTAAATGAAGTGCTGCAGCCTGAAAGGAAATAACAAGAGTGAGAGACTTGGAAAAGAGTGTAGAAATGAAGACTATTAAGAAGGATAAATTAAAGGATAAAAAGGCAGACAATAGTAAGATATGACAACAGAAAGCCAAAGGATAAAATGGATCAAATAAGTGGTACCTTTATAGTAAAAATTTTGAATTTAATGGATTTAAATACTGAATTAAAAGACATAGACTGATAGAATGGATTAAAAAAAACATGAGCCATCTATTTGTTGTCTATTGGAGACATTTTTTTCATGTGTGTTTTGGCCCTTTGTATATCTTCTTTAGAGAAACTTTTATTCCAGTTTTTGCTCATTTTTAATTCAGGTTGTCTTTTTATTGTTAAGTCGTAGAATTTCTTTATGTATTCTGGATCTTAGACCCTTATTGGATATGTAGTTTCAAAATAATTTTTCCCATTGCATAGATTGTAATTTTACTTTCATGATAAAAATCTGTGATGCACAATTTTAAAAAGTTTGATGGGGTCCCATTTATATATTTCTTTTGTTGCTTGTGCTTTGAGTGTAAAATCTAAGAAAACATTGCCTAACACAAGTTCCTGAATATACTCCTCTATGTTTTCTTCAGGAGTTTTATACTAATGGTTCTTATATTGAAGTCTGTGATCTATTGTGAGTTGATTTTTATATATGGTGTGAGGTAGAGATCCACCTTAATTCTTTTGCATATTGACAGCCAATTTTCCCAACACCCAATTGTTGAAGAGATTATTCTTTCCCAATTGAGTGGACTTGGCACCCTTGTAAAATATCAGTTGGCCATTAATGTGAAGGTCTATTTCTGAACTTTCAGTTCAATTCCATTAATCTATATGTCCGTCCTTGTGGTATACCATGCTGATTTTATTACCGTGGCTTTGTAATAAGTTTCAAGGTGAGAGTCACCATGGCTTTGTAATAAGTTTCAAGGTGAGAGTTGTCCAGCTTTGTTCTTTGTCAAAATGGCTTTGGCTATTTGGGGCAACTTACCCTTCCATATAAATTTGATTCTTGGCTTTTCCATTTCTGCAAAGAATGCTGTTGGAATTTTGATAGGGGATTGTGTTGAATATGTAAATCATTTGGGTAGAAGTGACATCTTGACAATATTTAGTCTTCCAATCCATGAATAGGGAAAGTCCTTCCATTTATTTTGGTCTTTTAAAAATTATTTTACCAATTTTTAGTTTGCCATGTATAAGTATTTTACATACTTGCTTAAATTTATTTCTAGACATTTGATTCTTTTAGTTGCTTTTACAAATGGATTTTTTCTTGATTTCCTCTTCAGATTGTTTATTACTAATATAAAACACTACTGATTTTTACATGATCATTTTGTATCCAGCCACTTGGCTAATTCGTTTATGAGCTCTAATAACTTTGTTGTGAATTGCTCAGGATTTTATGTTTATAGGATCATGTTATCTGCGAATAGTGAAAATTTTACTTCTTCCTTTAAAATTTCTATACCTTTTATTTCTTTTTCTTACCTAATTGCTCTGGCAAGAACTTTCAGTACATTATTAAGTAACAGTGGTGATGGTGGGCATCCTTGTCTTGTTCCTTATCTTAGAGGGAAAGCCTTCAGTCTTTCACTGTTTAGTATGATGTTAGCTGTGGGTTTTTTATATATGCCCTTTATCATGTTGAGGAAGTTTCCTTCTATTTCTAGTTTTCTAAGTGTTTTTTTATCAAGAAGTGATGCCCTTTCTGCATCAATTGAGGTGATCATTTGATTTTTTTCCTTCATTCTGTTAAGGTGGTGTATTACATTAATTGGTGTTTTTTTTTTTTTTAATGGAGCCACCCTTACATAACCAGGAAGATCCCAAATGATCATGTTGTATAATTCTTTTAATGTTCTGTTGGATTCAGTTTGTTAGTGTTTCATTGAGGAAGTTTGTATCTATATTCATAAGAAGTATTGGTCTGTAATTTTATTTGGCTTTGGTATGCGGGTGATGCTGGCTTCATAGCATGAGTTAGGTATTGTTCCCTCTTTACTTTTTTGGAAGAGCCTGAGCAAGATTGGTGTTAATTTTTCTTGGAATGTTTTGTAAAATTCCCCTGTGAAGCCATCTGGTCCTTGGCTTTTCTTTGTTGAAAATTTTTAATTACTGATTTGGTCTCTTTACTACTTATTGGCTTGTTGAGATGCTCTTTCTTTTTTCAGTGTTGGTAGTTTGTGTGTTTCTAGGAATTTGTCCATTTCATCCAGTTTATCTAATTTGTTGCTGTACAATTGTTCATAGTATCATCCCATTTATTTCCATGGGGTCAGTAATAGTGTCCCCCTTTTCACTTCTCATTTTGGTCATTTTAGTCATATCTCTTTTTTTTTTCTTGGTCAGTCTAGCTAAAGGTTTGTCAACTTTATTGATATTTTCAAAGGACCTACTTTTGGTTTTGTTGATCTATTTTTTTATTTTCTATTGCATTTATCTCCACTCTTATTTTCATTTTCTCCTTGCTTTCAATTTAGTTTGCTCTTTTTTTTCTGGATCCTCCAATTTTGAGGTTAGAGCCCTGATTTGAGATCTTACTTCTTTTTTAATGTAAGCATTTATAGCTATAAATATCTTTCTCAGTACTGCCTTTGTTGTATCCCATAAATTTTGATATGTTGTGTTTTCATTTGCTCCAAGATATTTCCGAATTTCCCTTGTGATTTATTCTTTGACTCATTGGTTGTTTAGAGTACAATGCTTAATTTCCACACATTTGGGGATTTTCCATTTCTCCCTCTGTTATTTGCTTCTAATTTCATTCCATTATGGTTGGAGAAGATACAGTGTTTGATTTCAATATTTTTGAATTTATTGAGACTTGTTTTATGACCTGACATATGGTCTATCCTGGAGAATGATCCATGTGCACCAGAAAACAATGTATATTCTGCTGCTAGTAGGTGAAGTGTTCTATATATGTCTGTTAGGTCTAGTTAAGCATATCATTCCAGTCTTCTAATTCCTCACTGATCTTTTGTCTAGATGTTCTCTCCATTATTTAAAGTGGTGTATGGAAGTATCCTACTATTAATGTAGAACTATTTCTCCCTTCAAATATGTGAATAATTGCTTTATTATTTTGGGGTTCTACTGTTTGGTTATAATTGCTATGTCTTCTTGTTGAATTGACCCCTATATCATTATGTAATGACCTTCTTTGTCCCTTCTAACTGTTTTTGTTTTACAGTCTAGTTTATGATATTAGTATAGTTACACCAGCTCTCTTTCTGCTACTAGTTGCATGGTAGATTTTTCCATCCTTTCACTTTCAACCTACTTATGTCTTTGAATTTAACATGAATCTTTTGTAAACAGCATAGAGTTGGTTCATGCTTTTTTTTTTTTTTTTTTTTAATCCATTCTGCCAAACTCTGACTTTTGTCTGGAGAGTTTAATCCATTTACATTTAATGTAACTATTGGTAATGGTGGACATTCTTCCATCATTTTCCTATTTTGTCTTTGTAAGTCTTATACCAATATTGACACTCAATTCTTCAATCAATGCCTGCTTTTATATTTATTTGATTTTTTTGTGTGTTGTACCATATTGAGTTCCTTCTCATTTATTTCTGGATATATTTTTCATATATTTTCTTTGAGGTTACTATGGGGTTAAATTTTTTTCATTTTAAAAGCAATTTATTGAAGTATATTATTCATAATGAACATATATAAGCAATTAGTATATAGTAAAAAGTTGTGAACTTACAAAACAAACATGCATGACATCATCCAGAGCTCCCATACATAACACCAGCACAAATACCTTGTACTGTCCTGAAAAATTAGTAATAAATTATTATGAAAGAGCATCGTTAAAGTATTACTAACTATGGTCCATATATTTTTTTTTTTTTTAAAGATTTTATTTATTTATTCATTTATCCCCCCCTTGCTGCTTGTGCTCGCTGGGTCAGCTAACCACGCCGCGCGGACGGGCTTGCCTTCACCAGGAGGCCCCGGGAACCGAACCCGGGGCCTCCCACATGGTAAACGGGAGCCCTACTGATTGAGCCACAGCCGCTTCCCTATGGTCCATATCTTACACTTGGTGTGTTTACCCCACAATCCACCCTATTCTTTTTTGTACATAAACCATATAATTTATCTAAAGTGGCTTTAGTATAAACATAGAGTTGTGCATTCATTACTTCAATCAATATAGAGCATTTTCATTACTCAAAAAAAAAAAAAAAAAAAAAAAAAGAACCACTATCATGCCCATATGTTAGCATTAATAATCACAAATCCTATGATGTTCTTTCCCATTTTTATTCATTTACAAACAACTTTTTACTAATTTTGCACAGATTAAATCTCAGCTTTCCATTCTCTAACCACATTTTAGTCATTTTAGTCTCTGGTGACTTATATTCTAGCTATTAACTCATGAGTTTGCTCATTAAATTTAGTGTGTAATAGCAAAATCATACAATATTTGTCCTTTTGTGCCTGGCTTGCTTCACTCAATGTAATGTCCTCAAGGTTCATCCATGTTGTCACATGCTTCACAACTTCATGTGGAGGAATGGGAACCCTCATTCACTGCTGGTGGGAATGTAGAATGGTCCAACCATTGTGGAGGACAGTTTGGCGTTTCCTCAAAAAACAAACTATATGACTGCCATATCATCCAGCAATTCCAAAGAATGGGTGTAAAATGGTATCTCATTGTAGTTTTGTTTGCATTTCCCTAAAAGCTAATGATGTTGAGCATCTTTTCATGTGCTTTCTAGCCATTTTTATTTCTTCCTTGGAGAAGTGTTAAATGGGTTGTTAGTAATTTTCTTTCCAAGGTGTAGGATTTCTTTATATATGCTGGATATTAGGCTCCTATCAGATATATGATTGCCAAGTATTTTCTACCATTGGGTAGGCTGCCTTTTTACTTTCTTGATATCCTCCTTTGAGGTGCAAAAGTTTTTAATTTTGAGGAGATCCTATTTATCTGTTTTTCTTTCACTTCTCGTGCTTTGGGTGTGAAGTTCATGAAACCATTTCCTATTACAAGGTCCTGTAGATGCTTCCCTATATTATCTTCCAAAGTCTTTATGGTCTTGGCTATTATATTTAGACTTTGATCCATCTTGAGTTGAGTTTTAAATATTTTTCATTATTTTTTAATATCCCAATTTTTAATTTTTTTTAATTTTTAGTTTTCTTTAAATTTTTATATATTTTATTTCTTATATTTAAACCTACCATTATTATTCCATTTTCCTATTAATTGTATTTGGCTATTTTATTGGCTTCTTTTTTTTTTTTTCTCTTAAAGATTTATTTACTTATTTCTCCCCCTCCCCCATTGTTTTTGCACTCATTGTCTGCTTTCTGTGTGTTTTTCTGTGTCTGCTTGTCTTCTCTTTAGGCAGCACCAGGAACCGATCCTGGGACTTTCCGGACTGGAGAGAGGCTGCTCAATCTCTTGTGCAACCTCAGCTCCCTGATTTACTGTGTCTCTTGTTGTCTCTCTTCTGTGTCTCCTTTTGTTGCATCATCTTGTTGCACCAGCTCTCTGTGTAGGCCAGCACTCCACGTGGGCCAGCACTCCATATGGGCCAACTCTCCACTCAGGCCAGCTTGCTTTTCACCAGAAGGCCCTGGGAATTGAACACTGGACCTCCTAAATGGTAGATGGGAGCTCAATCACTTGAGCCACATCTGCTTCCCTATTGGCTTTCTTTTTTTCAAGAAGCTTTAGATCACAGAAGGGTTACAACTGGGGCAGGGGATGATCATTGGTGTGGAGTATCAGTGATTGGGGATACATGGGAGGAAGTTTACCTGGACATACATATAGGTATATAAATGTGCTCAAATGTTCATGGGGCATTGTCACAGTGGGTGGAGATACACAAAATCACTGAGAGAATATTGAATTCCCATCCTGGAGAGCTCTGTCATGTTCTCTAATGTAGCAGCAACTGTGCAGGGGCAAAGACTGGTGAAGGAGGATGGTCCTTTGATGGGTCCTTGGTACTGATGACTGTGCTTGGGAGCCTTTGCTCTTGAAATTGAAACTTAGCCTAGTGTTGTGGTGTGCCTAAGAGTTGCCTCCTGAGAGCCTCCTTGTTGCTCAAATGTAGCCTCTCTCTAAGCCAAACTCAGCATATAAATGCATTATCTTCCCCCCCAGTGTGGGAAATAACTCCCAGGGATGAGCCTCCCTGGCACCATGGGATTACTACCAAGCACCAACTAGCAATGCAACTGGAAAAAGACCTTGAATAAAAGGAGCAAAAGGTAAAGACAAATGAGTTTATATGGCTAAGAGACTTCAAAGTGAGTCAGGAGGTCATCCTAGTTGGGAGGTAATGCTTATACACATCTCAGCAGGATCTCATAGACTGCCAAAGTGGATACTACCTCAAATAGTGGGGGTCCTGAGGGCTCTGGAGACACCCAGGTCCTATGGTCAGGGCAGATAGCTCTGGAGTTTGGTGCCTTGTCAGTAGACCCTACTTTGGAGTTTGTACTCCTGAGAGTGACAGAGTTGGACTCAGTTATGGCTTCCCAACATATGGCTCATCTGTCCCTTCTATTTGAACCTATACTTGGTGCCGGAGTTGGTAGGTGTATGCCCAAGAGACTTGAATCTTTGGGCTATCCATGTGCCATCTGGGCCCTGAGCCTCAGATGAGTTGCAACATCTACTCTGCAGTTCATTGGACTCACCCAAGACAACTAACAAGGAGGTGAGGATTGACAACCACCATACCAAGGAACCGAGGGAGCCTACAACTGCAAACAAGAGAGTCCCATCCATTGGCCATGGACCCAATTAGAGGTGGAGTGAGTATCACCATCCCAGAATCCTCAGGATTGGGGAATGAACTAGAATGGTCTTACTGATATTCTACTATAGACTTGTTGTGATTCTAGCAATGGAAGAAATTACAGCATTGCTGTGGTGGCAGTGGCCATTGGAGGCTCTGGAGGCAGGGGGAGGGAAAGACAGGTGTAATGCAGGGGCTTTTTCAGGACTTGGGAATCATCCTGAATGGCATTGCAATGACAGATATATGCATTATATATCTTCCCATAACCTACAGAATTGTTTGGGAGACAGTGTAAACCACAATGTGAACTATGTTCCATGCTCATTGCAATGCCCCAGGATGCATTTATCAATTGTGATGAATGTGCCACACTAATAAAAGATGTTATTTATGTGGAAGGGTATGGGAGGTTTGAGGAGCAGGGCATATGGGAATCCCTATATTTTTTGTGTAACACTTGTGTAATCTATCTTTTAAAAAAATAAAAAATAACAGTACTCAGGACAACCTCTAACTCCCAAAGAAGCCCCTGTATTTCAACTGCTCATCCCCTCCCTACCCCAAAAGTGTCAACTGGCCACTGGCTCCACCTCATTGTTATAATTTCTTCCATTGCTAGAATCACCATATGTGAACAAGAGAATACCATCAAGTCCACTATAGTCCATAGTTCTTCCCCCAATCCTGAGGGGACTGGGATGGTGATGTCCACTCCAACTCCAAGTGAGAGGGCTTATATCCCATGGATATGGTGGGTGGGATGATCCTGCCTGCAGATGCAGGCCCTCTCCATTCCCTGGGATGGCCATTGCCCATCGTTGTCTCCTCACCAGGTGACTTGGATGAGTCCATTGAGCTGTAGGGTAGGAGTTGCAGCTCCACCGAGATTTCATGCACACCTGGCACATAGGTAGGCCGGAGGCTCCAGTCACTGGGAGTTAGAGGTTGTCCTGAGTACCGTTGTGGCAACGGATGTAGGCCATTTTAAATCAGCACACACCACTCAGAACTGAGTGCGAGAGAGTGTGGTCTACGGTTGGTGGCAAGGCTCCAGGATGTGTAAGTTCATTAAGGGTGGTGGGCCACACTTGTGGGAGATGTTTGTGTGGTATGTGGTGGGAGGTGTGGGAGGTGGGCAACATGGGAATCCCAGTGGGTTCCGTGTAATATTTTGGGTAATCTAAGCACCTCTTAAAATATATGTATATATATATATAAATAACATTTTTGTAAGCAAATACACATATATGCATATATATTTATACATTATTTTGCAAATGTTTGTATGTATTGTGAGAATTTTGATTTTTACCCACAATAAAAATAAAAATAAATAAATAAATAATATTTTTTTAAAAAAAGAAAAACAATAAAATTCAAAGCAGGAAATAAAGAATAAAGAAGACAGCTTAAAGGAACTCACACTGGCTAAATTTATAATAAGTTGTAGATCAAAATAAATAATGATAGCAATGGATTATAACGTTGAATAAAAGAAAAATCCATGAGTTCATACAGATGTAAACAAATAGGAGCAAATGGATATCTTACAGTATAATGCCAATAAATACAGAAGGGATGATGGAGTTAGAAATCATCAATGCATGCTAAAATTAGTTAATGTTTGAAGAAGCCCATGATATTTTCATAGTCTCAAAGTATCTCCCCACAAATTACTTATTAATGACAAAGGGAAAAATAGTAACTCTTATCCAAAGTGATCAAAGCTAGCTAATTAACATCACTATTATTGGCACAAACTAATATTTTCTTCCTTATATGACGCACTGAAAAAGACACAGCATAACTTCTATTTCTATCAAATGCACAACTTAAATCTTATTATGAGGAAAGATCAGACAAATTCACATTGAGGAACATTTTATAAAATAACTGCTCTGTTCTTTTCAAAATTTCAAGGTCAAGAAAGAAAAGAAAGGTTGAAGAATTCTTCCAGACTAAAGAAATACTAACATGATAAGATAACTAAAGCAATGCTATAAAGGACATTATTGAGACATAGATGAAATTTTAATATGAATTGTATATTCAATAATAGTGTATCAATGTTTAATTTCCTAATTTCAACAACTATACTGTGGTTAACTAAGAAAATCTCCTCATTCTTAGTAAATATACACAAGTATTTAGAGGAAAAATAGGCATGATATATTCAACTTATTCCCAGGTGGTTGAGAAAAAAATAGTAGAATATATATATATATGTCTATACACACATATATACATATATATTATACATTTTATATATAATATACATATCTAATACAGAAAATGAGGTAAAATGTAACAATTGGTGAATTCAGGTAAGGGTATATAGGAATTTCCTTTTCAATTCATTCTACTTTTATATAAGTTTGAAATTACATTAAAATAAAATTTACCAGGTTTTTTTAAGTGTTTATTTTTTGAAAATAAAAGAAGTGATAAAATATAATAACCTCCATATATCTAGTTTTAAAATGAGGTAAATACAAATAAAGAAATTTAAGAATGAGATAGTGGATATACAAATAGTTCAAAAGATAATAAAAGGTAGAAAGACAATACCAGCACAACTCTATACTGATAAATTTGAAAATAATTTTCTAGGTATTGTAAGTGGAATATAAAGTAGCAACAAAAATCATGCTGTTGGAGAATATTGTGTGGGATGAAAAATGTTCATAACATAGAATTAAATTTAGAAATATAAAATGGTTTTCAAAATGACTGATTCTAGTTTGACAAAATTTTTGAATCAGGATTAGATTTATATTTAATAACAGTGATTTTCTCTGGTAGATGGATTATGGGTGGTTTCTTTTGGGGGGCTTTTCTGCATTTTCCAAAAGTTTGGCAATTTTGTGTATAACTTTTCAATAGCCATAAAAATTCCTCAATAAATGTTATAAACTGTCTATAAAAACATGCAGTAGAAAAACATGTGCAATGGCTCTTGAAACTAAGAATTAAAATTCATTATGTATCAGAATCTTGAAAAGAGTCATTCTAATTAAAAGCATATGTTAAGGTTTAAACAAATCTAATCATAGCCAGTGAATGCTTGACCTTATGCCCTGGAATGATGCAATAGGGAATGAACAGGAAGAGGGTCAATAGCAGGGAAACTGGTGGGACACTCCCTTCTCATTGTAGTTACTTTCTGAGGGATGAAGTTCTTTCCCCTCTCATATTCCCCCTAATTAGGTCCATTCTTTCTAGGTTCATTTAGAATATCTAAAATGCCTAGAGAATTGTCTGAGTGCATATTTTGCCTCCATAACTGTGCCTTCTACTCAATCAAAGGTCAGCACTCCCCAGCATCAGAAAAGCTGAGAATGGTAGGAGAGGGAGTTGGAGCAGAGTAATACAATAATTTTAATTTCATTTTGGCATATCAATAAGAAAATCTAGAGATTTAACTATGATTGATTAAAATAGCTATATAATAGAATAAGTTACTAAGAGAAAAGAATTTTTTAAAAATCAATGCAAGAAATATACAGGAAGGTGGGAACAGATATAGCTCAAGCAGTTGAGTGTTGGCTTCCCACATATGAGGTCCCAGGTTCAGTCCCTGGCCCTGGTACCTAAAAAAAAAAGAAAGAAAGAAAAAGTACACACACACAGAGGAAGAGAAAAGGAGAAGGCTGTAAAAACTATACCGAAGGGAAATGAGTGTGGCTCAAGCAATTGGGTTCCTGTCTACCATATAGGAGGTCTAGGGTTCAATTCCTGGGGCCTCCTGGTGAAAGGCAAACTGGACTGCTCAGCGAACTGGCCTTAGCAGGCCCGCGTGGAGTCCTGGCCTGTGCGGGAGTGCTGGCCCACTCAGGAGTTCCGGCCCGTGCAGGAGTGCTGGCCTGCGCGGAGTCCTGGCCCACGTGGAGAGCTGGCACAGCAAGATAACGCAACAAAAAGAGACACAGAGGAGAGACAATAAGAGACACAGCAGACCAGGGAACTGAGGTAGCGCAAGAGAATGAGCACTTTTCTCCCACTTTAGAAGGTCCCAGGATCAGTTCCCGGTGCCACCTAAAAGAGAAGACAAGCAGACACAGAAGAACACAGAGAGCAGACAGTGAGTGCAAAACAATGAGAGGGTGGGGGCTAAATAAATAAATCTTTTTAAAAAACTATACTGAAGAGTAAATTTAAAATAAGTTGGAGGAAACAAAATCAGTTGATTTTTTGTTGAATTATCCAATGAAGAACAGACTCTCAGATTGGTTTAAGAATTAAAATCTAGCCAGATACAGAATAAAGAAATAAACAAAGGAAGGGTGAAAATAAAGTGGTAAACAAAGGTATATTAGGCAAATACAAGTAAAAAGAAATCAGGAGATGATGTTATTAATATTGAATGTGGTGCAATTCAGAAGTATTCAACAAAAAAAGGGATAATTTATGATACAATAAAAATTGATAAAGTGATTACTGATATTTATTTACCATGTAACTAAGAACATAGAAACTTTGAACAAAACAGTCTCCAATCTGACTGTATATATATAATGCATGTATATATGTACATATATGGTATTTTATATCTTTCATATCTATTTTTTTTTATTTTCTTATACTCATGGAACAATTATAATAGTTGATCTGAAATTTGGCCAAGAAAAAAATTTGGAAAGCTACAATACGAAGAGATGTAGCAGGTAATTACTCTTTCACTAAAATGAAAAAAACTAAAACCAATAACAAAAAACAAACTATAAACTTAGTAACTTTGAAATTGAAGGCACCCTATAATATGATCCCAAGATGAAATGTGAATTTAAAAATGAAATATAAAATCACCAAGACAGTAAAGGAAAAGGTAACACATCAGAAAAACCTAAAAGAATACACCTAAATCTATGCTTGAAGAAGTACTTATAGTCTGATGCTTTAATTATTAAGAATGAAATGTTAAATTGAATAAATTAAAATTTCAATTTGGTAAGCTGGGAAAAGAACAACAAGTAAACAAATAAGAAAGGAGAAGAATATTATAGGTACAATCTGAAATTAATTAAAGGGAGCATCAGTTGGCTTTTGCATAACAAAACATTATCAAACTTAGTTGCTTAAAAAAAAAAACACATGTGGCTTGTGATTCAGCAGGTTGGCATTTTGGGCTGGGCCTGGACTTAGGTAATTTTTTTGCTCTGAACTGGAATCTACTAATCGCTGTTGGGCTCAGGTATCTGCAATCAGTTGGTGGGTTAGCTGATCCTGGCTGGTTTATGAAAACCTAAATTGAGATGGATAGTGTCTTATTTCCTAGAACTGCTATAAAACAGTACCACAAACTAGGTGGCTTAAAACACAGAAATTTGTCTCATAATTCTGGAGGCTTGAAGTCCAAAATCAAGGTGTCAGCAGGGCCAAGCTTCCTCTGAAGTCTATAGACAAGAATCTATTCTCTCTCCTGGCTTCTGGCAGTGACTTCCCAGCAGTCCATGGGGTTCTTTGTGTCAATTGTGACAAGGCATTTTCTCTTACATCTGTCTGCCTGTGTCCAATTCTCCCCTTTTTATAGGGACACTTGTCATGTTGGATTAGTTCCCACCCTAATCCAACCTGGCCTTATCTTTACTAATGTCTTCAAAGATCCTATTTCCAAAGGTCACATTTACAGGACCACAGGTTAGGGCATGAAAAAGTATTTTGGAGGGACACATTCAACCCATAACAGATAGGATGACTGGGACCTCTCTCTGCTTGGTCTCTCATTCTCCATCAATTTACCTGATTTTGTTCAAATGGAAGTTGTGCATTCTAAAGCAAGAACAGAAGCATACAGATCTCATGAAATACAGGTTCTTAACTCATATGATGTCACTTCGTCCACATTCCCTTGGACCGAGCAAGTCAAAAGTGAACCCCTGTTTCAAGAAATGAAAAGATAGATTTCATTTCTTGGTACATTGGAAAAGTTGAAAGAATGGTGCCCATTTATGCAATGTATCATAAATATATGCAGCTGTATGGAAATAACTTTGAAAGTGTAGTGAAAAATGGAGGCTTTTGTTTTACATCATAAATCTTAATTATTGATCTAAGAAGAATTGGAAAATTCAGAAAAATCAATAAAAGATTGCTAAAACTCTACCATAAAAAATGTGACAGTCCAATTTAGTACTGTATGTAAGTTCTATCTAACTTTCCAGGAAAAGAAAACCCAATTATTTAAATTAGTCAGAATATAGAGAAATAAGAAAAATATCCCCAAATATTTGTAATATAGACTGATTTCTAACAATAGCATTCAGAAATAAAATATAAACTGTCATTTATGAAGATAGATCCTCAAATTCTTTAAAAAAAAAAACACTAAAAGATAGCTGACTAAATTCAGGAATATGGTAAGGTAAAAGTTTATTTATTCAACAATTATTGACCATTACTATTGATTAGGCAATTTATTAGGTACTGGATGTGTGAAGTTGTATGTACCCCAGAAAAACATGTTCTTAAATTTAATCCATTTCTGTGGTGTGGACCCATTGTAAGTAGGACCTTTTGATGAGGCTACTTCAGTAAAAGTGTTACCCACCTCATTCAGAATGAGTCTGAATCCTCTTACAGGAGTCCTTTATAAATGGAATGAATGCAGAGAGAGAGAGAGAGAGAGAGAGAGAGAAAGACACAGAAGCAAGAAGCTGAAAGCAACATAAAATGAAAGAGAGAGACCAGCAGACACCACCATATGCCTCACCATGTGGCAGAGGAACCAAGGATCACGAGCAGCTGGTTTTCAGGAAAAAAGCATTGCATTGATGGTGCCTTAATTCGGACATTTTCCCAGACTCTGACCATGAGTGAATAAATTCCCATTGTTTAAGCCAACTCATTTAATGATATTTGCTTTCGGCAGCCTAGGAAACTAAAACAGCATACACTGGAAACAAGATCTCCTCATCTCATGGACTGGAGTTTTAGGATATACAATAGACCAGGAGTTGACAAGCTCCATTCTACAGAGCAAATCCCGCTTGCCACCTGTTTTTGTAAATAGAGTTTTATTAGGACACAGCCATGTCCATTTGTGTATATATTGTCTATGGATGCTTTCACACAACAGAGGCAATGTTGAGTAGTTTTGAAAGAAATCATATGGTCCACAAAGCCAAAGATATTAATTTTTGTCACTTTATTAAAAAAAGCTTGCTGACCCCTGAAACAGGCAATAAAGAATTATTAAAATGTTTAAAGTTTTTTAAACCAATGTAAAGAAAATAAAGGGATTATTGAGATGGAGAATAACTGGAAAAGTCGTCTTTAGACAGTGTGGTCAAGAAAAGCTACTCTTATGAGATAAAGAGGTGAAGGTAAGGCTTTTCTGGCATGTGAAGGACTAGGGAGAGAGAGCATTCCCGGCAAAGGTAACAATAAGTGAGAAAGGCTTAAAGATTTGGGAGATAGAAAAAGGCTAGCAGGGTGGATGAATAGTAAGCAAGGGTAATGTTGGAGGGTAGTTAGGAACTAGATCCTGCAGACCATAAGAAATCTGAATTTTACTTAAAACAGTAGAATTTATACTATAAAGGCAATTATAACTCAACATTAGGTGATCTATCAACAGAATTTTTACAATTATACAAAGCAAAATCATGTAATGATATCAGTTGATACCTCACCTCTCCCCAAGAAAAATCCCATTTGGTAAAATTCAACAGCCTTTCGTACTTACAACTCTTAAGTAAAAAGATATAGAAAGAATTTCTTTAAACATGGTAAAGAGTCTTTACCAGAAACCAACAACAACAACAAAATGATATATAATAGAAAAATATTGAAGACATTGCCATTAAAGGAAAGAAAAAAAAAAGACAAATATATGTGCTATCAGTACTATTAGTCAATGTTTTTCTCTACAGTTTCCAGGTAATTTGATAATGCAAGAAATACAGGGGAACAAAGTACAATTATTGAAAGAGTCAAAACCAAACAAGGTTAGCCATACAATTTCCCCAACTTACTGCCTAGAGAACTCAAGCACAGCCAGGCATTCTCTCTGAGTTGAGGAGATGGAGATGAGAACCAGGGAAGGAAAGGCAGTTAGTGTTCACAGAGAAGAATACCAGAGAGGAAAGAGCTGAACTCTGGATATCTGCAGAGTGTTCCCCTTAAGTCTTCAACTGAGCACTGATCAGCACATGCTTGTGAGGAAACTTCCAGAAACTAGAAAAAGTAACAGCCTAAAGGATGGGAGGCAAAAGTTCCTGGATCTCACACAGGACCAGGAATAGTGACCATTCCTAACAGTCAGATTGGAAAAACTCATAATTCAGTTTATTTGTTAACTCTGAAGTCCTCTGCCTCAATAGTGGGGAAAAATTAGTCCTAGTCTATTCTAGAACAAAGCCCAAAAGCAAAACTTGAAAGGCTCAAAGTGTTCCCAAGTAATTGAAACTCAAGAATATTTTTAGGAATATAAAAGTATCTAGCATACAAATAGGTAAAAATCATGATTATTGACATCCAATAAAAAATTACAGGGAATGCAAAGAAGCAGTAGGAAAAAAAAAAAAAAAAACACTAATGAGAAGAAATATCAATTAATCAAAACTGACCAAGAAATAATACAGATGATAGAATTAGTAGGCAAGAACATTAAAATAGTTATTCTATATGTTCAAGAAACCATAGGAAAGATTGAATATGTTAAGTAGAGAAATGGAAGAAAAGTTTTAAAAGATGCAAGTTGAACTTCTAAAGATGCAAAATAATGTCTGAGCTAGAAACATATAGTAAATGGGATTAAAAGCAGATTAGACAGAAGAAAAAACTTGTGAAGTTGAAGAATAGCAATAGAAACTAAAAACAAACATACAGAAAAAAGGCCTTAAAAAGGAAATAGAAGGAGGGGGCAAGATGGTGGTAGAAAAAAGACCTCTAGGAGTCAGCTTGTCCTACAGTGCTATTAGTAATCAGCGGGAGTTATCTAAATCACCTGTTTGCGGGGTGGAGGGTAGGAGACCAAAAGCGTACCCTACTACATCCTTGGAAGAATGGAAGAAGGAGACTAGCCATCTGCATGGCCGTAGCCACCTTGTGAGCTATTCTATGGCTGGAGTTGGATGCTCCATGTCCCAAAAATATGGGAGGAAGAGACAGTTGGGCACCAGTTTCAGCTACTGATTAGTAAATCTGGCTTGCTAAAGTCCAAACCTAAGAACAGCTAAAATTGAAACTGTCCAAGAAAGAAAGAGGCCAGTTGCCTCCATTTTAACTCTGCCTCTGGCATGAGGAGAAGTGGAACTGATTAAAAATCACAGGGAAGTTAGGTACTGGCTTATGTCCACCCAGGTCAGATTGCAGCCCTAGCCTACGCTCCAGCTCCACCTCTGACAAGGAGGAAGCTGGGGGGACCTGCACCACCATCTCCGGGCAACTGCAGGCACTTTCAGCCTGCGTGCACCAGATTTTTGGACACATCTGTGGCTCCATTCCCACTCCCAATAGGACAAAAGGAGACGGTTTCCTCAGCCTCTCTGGGCACCTGCAGGTGCTTTGGGCCTACATGAACCAGAGTGTTGGGCACTCCTGTGGCTCCATACCCATCCCTGACAGTGTAGGAGGAGGGATAGTGCTCCCTCAGCCTCTCTGGCAACTGCATCACTTCGGTTCTGCTTGGACTAGACTATTAGACACATCCCTGGCTTCATCCCCACCCTTGACAGGACAAGAGGAGGGACAGTGCTCCATCAGCCTCTCTAGGCAACTGCAGCCACATTTGGCCCACATGGACTAGATTATTGGACACATCTGTGGCTCCATCCCCACCCCTGACAGAGCAGAATGGACAGTGTCCCTTCAATGTCTCTGAATAACTGCAGTCTCTTTTGGCCTGTACAGACTAGATTGCTGGGCACACCAAAGGCTCCATTCTCACCCCGGCGGAGGGGGACTGGTGCTTCCTCAGTCTAACTGGAAAACTGTGGTCAGTTTTGACTTGCATGGCCTCGTTTGCTGCCCACACCTGTGCTCCATCCCAGCCCACGGCAGGGGAGGAAGGGGTGTGGAGGTTCACCAGTCTTTCCAGGCAACTACAGACAGTCTTTGCCTGTACAGCTTGGATTACTGCACATGGCTACAGATCCATCCCTATCCATGGCAGGCAGAAGGATGAGAGAAGCTTCATCAGTTTCTGAGGTAACATGGGCAGCTTCAGATTCCATGGCTTACAGTACCAACAATATCCTTGGGAATTATTTCACAACCAGCAAGGGGGAAAGGTCAAGAAACACATGAAAAAGAGCTGAAAAAATTCAGATTGGCTAAACACACATCACAAGAAAGCTCCAATTTAAATTGACCCAAGAATCAAAGAGGGGCTGAAGCACAAACCCAATCAAATAGAAAGACCTAGATTAAAGAGAAACAATGAACCAAGAATAAACCCATCTAGTAAATCAGATGCTGAGATACAAACAAAAAATTATAATCCAGACCAAAAAACAGGAAAATATGGTCCAGTCAAAGGAAAAAAATAAGCCTCCAGATGACATAAAGGAGTTAAGACAACTAATCAAAGATGTTCAAACAAATCTTCTTAATAAATTCAGTGAGATGGCTAAAGAGATTAAGGACATCAAGAAGACACTGGGTGAGCAAAAAGAAGAATTTGAAAGCATACATAGAACAATAGCAGATCTTATGGGAATGAAAGCCATAATAAGTGAAATTAAAAATACACTGGAGGCATGTAACAGCAGATTTGAAGAAAGAGAAGAAAGGACCAATGAGCTTGAAGCCTGGGCCTATGAAAGCAAACATACAAAAGAACAGATAAAGAAAAGAATAGAAAAAATTGATAAAACTCAAATATCAAAATTGGGTGAAGTAAGAACTGCCTTTACAATAATAACATTGAATATTAATGGATTAAATCCCCCAATCAAAAGACACAGATTGGTGGAATGCATAAGAAAATATAAGCCATCTATATGCTGTCTACAAGAGATTCACCTTAGACCCAAGGATACAAATAGACTAAAAGTGAAAAGCTTGAAAAAGATATTCCACACATGCAATAACAGCAACAACAAAAGCTGGAATAGCTATACTTAGATGATATAGACTTTATAAGCAAAGCTGTTTTTAGAGACAAGTAAGGAAGGACATTATATACCAATAAAAGGAGCAATTCATATGCACCTAACCAGACTGCCTGAAATTACATGAGGCAAACACTGACAAAACTGAAAGGAGAACCAGATGTCTCTACTATAATAGTTGGAGACTTCAATACACAACTCTCATCACTGGATAGATCAGCTGGACAGAGAATCAATAAAGAAACAAAGAGCTTGAGTACTATGATAAATGAACTAAACTTAACAGACATTTCATGAAATATTGCACCCCAAATAACAGGATATACATTATTTTGAAGTGATCATGGATCTTTCTCCAGGATAGACCATACGCTGAGTCACAAAGAAGATCTCAATAAATTTTAAAAGATTGAAATTATAAAAAGCACTTTCTCTGACCTTAATAGAATAAAGTTTAAAATCAACAACAGGCAGAAAGGGAAAATTCACAAATATATGGAGATTAAGAAACACCCCATTTAATAATCAGTGGGTCAAAAAAGAAATTGCAAGCTAAATTAATAAATACATCAAGATGAAAGAAAAAAGAATACAACATATCAAAACTTATGGGATGCAGCAAAAGCAATGCTGAGAGGGAAATTTATAGACCTCAATGCTTACATTAAAAAAGAAGAAAGAACTAAAAACAATGGCCTAACTACACAGCTGGAGGAACTAGAAAAAGGACAGCAAACTCTGCCCAAAGCAAGCAGAATGAATGAAATAACAAAGATCAGAGCAGAAATAAGTGAAATTGAGATAAAAAGAAAAAAAAAATACAGAGAATTAACAAAACCAAAAGTTGGTTCTTTGAGAAGATCAACTAAATTGACAAACCCTTAGCAGAGTGACAAAGGAAAAAAGAGAGAAGGTGCAAATAAATAAAGTCAGAAGTGAGAGGGAGTGAATTTCTATCGACCCCATAGAAATAAAAGGGATCAAAAGAAGATACAATGAACAACTGTATGCCAACAATCTAGACAATGTAGATGAAATGAGAAAATTCCTAGTAACATACAAACAACTTACATTGACCCTAAAAGAAAGAGAAGGCCTCAACAAACCAATCACAAGCTAAGAGGTTGAAACGGTCATCAAACAATTCCCCAAAATGAAAAGTTCAGGACCAGATGGCTTCATGGGTGAATTCTACCAAGCATTCAAAGAAGATTTAATACCAATCTTACTCAAACTCTTCCTTTAAAAATTAAACAGAAAGGAACACTATCAAACTCATTCTATGAAACCAATATCACCTTAATACCAAAGCCAGATAAAGAAATTATTAAAAATTACAGACCTATTTCCCTACTGAATATGGATACAAAAATACTCAACAAAACACTCACCAATAGAATCCAACAACACATTAAAAGAATTATTCATCATGATCAAGTGGGTTTTATCCCAGGCATGCAAGGGGGTTCAAAATAGGAAAATCAATCAATATAATATACCACATTAGTAAATCAAAGAAGAAAAATCACATGATCATCTCAAATGATACAGAAAAGACATCTGAAAAATCCAGCATCCTTTCATAATAAAAACACTTCAAAAGATAGGAATCAAAAGAAACTTTCTTAAATGATAAAAAGCATATATGAAAAACCCACAGCTAACATTGTACTCAATGGAGAAAGACTGAAAGCTTTCCCATGAGATCAGGAACAAGACAAGAATGCCCCCTGTCACCACTTTTGTTTAATGTGGTGCTAGAGGTTCTTGCTAGAGCAATCAGGCAAGAAAAAGAAATAAAAGTCATCCAAATTGGAAAGGAAGACATAAAATATTCACTATTTGAATATGATGTGATCCCATACTTAGAAAATCCCCAAAAATCTACAACAAGGCTACTAGAGCTAATAAACTAGTTTAGCAGAGTGGCAGGATACAAGATTAATATGCAAAAATCAATAATGTATCTATACACTAGTAATGAGAAATCTGAGGAGGAAGTCAAGAAAATAATTCCATTTACAATAGGGACAAAAAGAATCAAATATTTAGGAATAAACTTAATCAAGGATGTAAAGCACTTGCATTCAGAAAACTACAATGCATTGCTAAAAGAAATAAAAGAAGACCTAAATAAATGGAAGAATATTCTCTGTTCATGGATGGGAAGACTAAATATGGCTAAGATGTCAATTCTTCCCAAATTGATATAAGGATTCAATGCAATCCTGACAAAAATTCCAACAGTTTAAAAAAAAAAAAACACAAAACCCATTTATCAAATTTATTTGGATATGTAAGGGACCCAAAATAGCCAGAAACACCTTAAAATGGTGACACAAAGTTGAAAGACTCTCACTTCTGGACTTTAAATCATATTACTTAGCTACAGTGGTAAAAACAACATGGTACTGGCAAAAAGATAGACATACAGACCAATGGAACCAAATTGATGGCTTAGACAAGACCCTCACATCTATGTTCAAGTGATTTTTGAAAAGGCTGTCAAACCCACGCAACTGTGTCAGAATAGTCTATTCAACAAATAGTGCTGGGAGAACTGGATCTCCATATACAAAAGAAAGGAAGAGGACCCAACATCTTACACAAAAATTAACTCAAAATGGATCAAAGACCTAACTACAAAAGCTACAATCATAAAACTCCTAGAAGAAAATGTAAGGAAACATCTTCAAGATCTTGTGGTAGGTGGTATTTTCTTAAACATTACACCAAAAGTATGAGCAATGAAAGAAAAAATGGATAAATGGGACCTCCTCAAACTTAAACACTTTTGTGATTCAAAGGACTTTGTCAAGAAGGTGAAAGGCAACCCAGTCAATGGGAGAAAATATTTGGAAACCACATATCTGATAAGGGTTTGATTTCCATGCTATATAAAGAGATCATACATCTCAACAATAAAAGAGCAAGCAATCCAATTTAAAAATGGGCAAAAGACTTAAATAGACATTTCTCCCAGAGGAAATACAAATTGCAAAAAAGCACATGAGAAAAATGATCAATATCATTAGCTATTAGGGAAATGCAAATCAAACTACATTGAGATATCATCTCACACCTCATAGAATGTTCATTATTAAAACAAACAAACAAACAAAAAACAGAAAGCAACAAGTGCTGGAGAGGATGTGGAGAAATAGGAACACTCCTTCACTGTTGGTTGGAATGTAGAATGGTGCAGCCTCTGTGGAAGACAGTTTGGCAGTACCTCCAGAAGCTGAACATAGAATTGCCGTATGATCAAGCAATCCCATTACTAGGAATATATTCAAAAGAACTGAAAACAAGGATGCAAACTGACATTTGCACACCAATGTTCATAGCAGCATTATTCACACTTGCTAAAATATGGAACCAGCCCAGGTGTCCATTCACCAATGAAGTGGATAAACAAAATGTGGTATATACACACAATGGAATACTATTCAGCTGTTAGAAGAAATGAAATTGGGATGCATATAATAACATGGATGAACCATTATGCTACGTGAAAAAAACCATATACAAAAGGACAAATATTGTAGGGTCTCACTAATGTGAATTAAATATGAAGAATAAACACATGGGGTTAAAACCTAGAGTACAGGTTACTAGGAGATAGAATGTGGACTGAGGAAGGGTACTGATGCTTAATGTATGTAGAATTTTCAATTAGCTTGACTATAAAAGTGTGGAAATGGATCAACTTGATGGTACACATTATAGTGAGTATAACTAACACAGCTGGTTTCTAAATGGAATTGTGGCTGACAGGTGCAGTCTAGGGATGTAAAAAGGAGAGAGGCTAGAAAATAATCTAGGGACTGAATAAGATAGTGAACCTGGAGGTGGTTGAGGTATGTGGTAATAGTAAAAATACAAGAATGTTCTATCAACTAGAACAAATGTATGTCACTATTACAAGGTGATAGGAATATAGTGATGCATGGAAAAATACAATTAATGTAACTTTTGGACTATAGTTGTATTAGTCAGCCAAAGGGGTGCTGATGCAAAATACCAGAAATTGGTTGGTTTTTATAAAGGGTATTTATTTGGGGTAGAAGCTTACAGTTACCAGGCCATAAAGTGTAAGTTACTTCCCTCACCAAAGTCTGTGGCCACGTATTGGAGCAAGATGGCTGCCAATGTCTGCGTGGGTTCAGGTTTCCTGGGTTCCTCTATTCCCAGAGCTTGCCTCTCTCTGGGCTCAGCTGCTGTGTTATCTCCACAAGGCCAGCTGTGGACTATTAGGCAAATGGCTTGTTTCTCTTCCTGGGGCCTTCCCTCTTTCCTCACAACCAAGCCCCTCTGTGTACTTACTTCCCGGGATTCCAGCACAAGACTCCAGCATCAAAAAACTCTGTCCTTTGCCATGTCTTTTATCTGTGAGTCCCCACCCACCAAGGGGTGGGACTCGATACCCTACTGACATGACCCAGTTAAAGCCCTAATCATAATTTAATCATGCCCAGGTACAGACTAGTTTACAAACATAATCCAATATCTATTTTTGGAATTCATGAACCATATCAAACTGTTACAATAGTTAACATTAATATTGAAATATTCTTGTATCAATGTCAAGGAAGATACTGTATCAATGCTAAGCATCAATAATAGGTGTATATGGGATTTTTTCTTTTGGACTAAGGAAAACATTCAAAGATTTACTGGGGCAATGACTGCACAACTCTGATGAAAGTGAGAGCCACTGAGTTTACACTTGGATATAATGTACAAAGAATGTGATTGTATAACACAACGAATCATGTGGCCGAAGATGGACTGTGGTTAACAGTACAAATATGAGAGTGTTCTCTAATGAACTATAATAAACATACAATACTAATACATAGTGTTAATAATAGGGGGTTTATAGAAAAAATATACCAAATTTATGCTATGGACCATAGTTAGTGGTAATATTCTGATCATTTTCTTTCATAATCTGTAACAAATGTTCCTCAACAACATAAGGTGTTGGTGGAGGGATGATGTATGGGAATTCTGCACATTATGCCTTATTGTTGTGTAAGCTCACAACTTATCTAGTAAAAATTTTTAAAAATTTAAAAAGGAAACAGAGCATAATTTTACTATGGGATAATCTCAAGTGAACAAAAATGCTTGTAATTGGAGTACCAGAAGAAAGGATAAATTGAGAAGGAAAAAGAAAGATTAGTTGAAGAAATAATGTCCAAAAAGTCTCAAATTTTATGAAAACTATAAACCCACAGATCCAGTCGGCTCAATAAAATCTATGCCCAAGGAACATGAAGAAAAGGCATCAAGACATATGAAAGGTAAATTGCTCAAAACCAGTGAAGAAAAAAATCTTTAAAAAGCAGCCAGAGAAATAAGACACATTACTGACAGAGAAACTAAAATAATGACAGCAGATTTCTCACTGAACAATATAAGCAAGAAGACAGTCAAGCAGCATCCTTAACTGAAATTTTAAAAGAAATTTTCAACCTAGAATTCTTTACTAAACAGTATCTTACAATACAAATGCTAAAGCAATAATTTTTAAAATATACAAATGCTAGAAGAATTCATCACCAATGGACCTACATTACAAGAAATGTTAAAGAAAGAAATGAAGGAAAATGGTATCAAATACAACCTGGATCTTCAAAAAGAAATAAAAAAAACCATAAACAGTAATTTACATGGGTAAATATAGTTTATTATTTTTAAATCTCTTTAATTAAAACAAAAATAATAGCAATGTATTGTGTAATTTCTATCATATTTACAAGTAAAATATATGAAAAAATAGCACAAATGCCAGAGGGAGAAATAGAAGCATAATGCAGACTACAATTGAAAGGCAAAAATTATCACATTAGATAAGAAAGCAAGACCCAACTCGTTGCTGCTTACAAGAAATCCATGATAAAACTAATTTTTAAAAATCTGGAGTGGCTTCATTAAATTAGTCAAAGTAGAGTTCAGAGCAAAGAATATTATTAGGGATAAAGTGAGTCATTTCTTAATGAGAAAGTGGTCAATTTTAAAAGAAGATGAAAAATTCTAAAGTTAATACACCCAGTAATAGAGCTTCAAAATTTATGAAACAAGAATGAATAGAATTACAAGAAGATATAGACACATGCACAATTATAGAGAAGTTAACAGCAATTCTCAACTTTTAATGGAACAAGTAGTAAAAACATCAGTAATAATATAGATGTCTTGAAAAACACCATTCACCAGATTGACTGAACTGGTATTTTTATAAGCCTCCATTTAACAACACAAGGATCCATATTCTTTTCAAGTGCATATGCATTATTTACAAAGATGGGTCATATCCTGGGTCATAAAACAAGTCTCAAATTTTAAAAGACTCAATTTATAGTAGTATGTTCTCTTAATATACTGGAATTAAATTATAAATCAATAGTAGAAAGATACTTGGAAAATCCTCAAATCTTTGGAAACTAAATAGTATATTTCTAAATAACCTATAAGTCCAGGAAAGTATGAAAAGGGAAAGTGGAAAGTATTTTGAACTGAAGGAAAATGAAAACACAATATATCAAAATTTGTGGGTTTATGTTAAAACAGTATTTAGAAGGAAATTTTTATGACTAAATGATTGCTTTAGAAAACAAGAAAGAACTCAAATCAATGACATTAAAAAGCTAATAAAAGAAGAGCAATTAAAAGTCAAAATAAGCAAAATAAAGGAAATAAATATCAGAAAGAAAATAGCTTAAATAGAAAACAATAAAACAAAAAGACAAATTAAGAACTTTTCTTTGAAAGACACCTACAAATATAAAAGAACAAGCCACAGACTAGGGAAAAATATTTACAAATCTGATAAAGGACTTATATGCAGAATATATAATAAACTCTAATATAAATAATAAGAAAACAAACAACCCAATTTTTTTAAATGGGCAAAATATTTGAACATATACTTCACCAAAAAAGACATTTGGATGGCAAATAAACAGGAAAAGATGCTCAACATCAATATTGAATACGAAAATAAATTTAAACCTTTCTGGTATACCTCTATTTACAATATTCATTGCTTAAAATTTTAAAAATTTACAAACCCAACTATTTGTTAGCATGTGGAGCAAATGGGACTCTCAGAAACTGCTGTTAGAAACAGAAAATGGTACAATCACTTTGAAAAAATTTTTGCATTTTCATTTAAAAAATTAAAGAAACAACTATGATGTGACCCTGTCATTTCACTCTTTGGTGTTTACTGGAGAGAAATGAGAGTATATGTACATTCAAAAATTTGAATATGAATGTTAAGAGCAGCTTTATTTGTAATAATCCCAAACTGGAAAGAACCCATATATATGTAACACATGATAAATGGATAAACAAACAGTAGCATATAATATTATTCAGGAATAAAAAAGAATGATATATTTTTACATAAAACAACATTAATCAACTCAAATTATTATACTGAGTAAAAGATGCCGGGGAAAAGAATATATACTGTATAATATTATTTATATAAAATTCTAGAAAATACAAACTAATATATAGTGACAGAAAGCAGATCAATGCTTGCCTGGGGGTTGGTAGAAGGCTGTGAGGGCCTGGGGGATGGAGGGATTTCAAAGGCGCATGAAGAAACTTTTGGGGGTATGGATATGTACATTTTCTTGATTGTGATGATGGTTCAAGGGTGGATATCACATATTAAAATTTATCAAATTGTATACTTTATACATGTGAAATTCCTAATATACTATTTGTACCTCAATAAGTGATTTTAAAAGGTCATGGTATTTACTGACTTTTAGAATAGGGGGGAAAAAAGGATTGTGGGAAGTTGGCAGAGAAGAGAGCTCCAGGACTCAGTCCTTCTACCAGACCAACTATTCAAAAGGCAAGAACTGTCTGAAACAACTATTTTAAAACTCCAGAGGCCAGAAGAAACTGTATAGCACCCAGGGAAGAGCAGGTGGAAGAGGCTGATAAATTACCGTAACTACCAGTAAATTGCTCTCTCTGTGTGGCAGCTACTAGCGCTTATCCCCCACTCTGGCTGCCAGCCTCCAAGGACTCCAGCCTCTGGCTCGCTTGCTAGTGACATAAAGGGACATAAAAATTCTCTTCCCCAAGACCAGGAATGGGCATGGCAGATCACTGATCACAGTTTTAGATTAGTAATTTCAGATCACTGGGGCCTTACAGAGTTAAATAAGCTCATGTAAAACTTCACAAAATTCATAGAAAGGAAGGAAACTGAACTACTAATGCATTGAATTTGCTAGAACTTAAAGAAATAAGTCTTTCTCACAGAAATTGCTAACTCTGAAATATTTCAAGTATCCACATTCACATAAATAAAGTAAATCTTAGGCTTAAATATTTTAATTTGAGACAGAAAAAAACAAATAATTGTCTTTCTGTACTATATTTTTTTCCATAAGATTTTGGTTTATGTTCTCATGAACAAGCTACTTAACCTAAACAACCTAAACTTCTCATGAACAAATATTCTAACATTATTTCTAAATTGTAATTAAGATTCTGAAAAATATAAATTTTTTTCTCCCAAATTGAGTCAAAACTATAATAAACCTTTTTTTATCACAGTAATTATGTTTAATAGTATGTCAGTGTAAACATAATTTCCAAGTTAGTTAAGCAACATAAAAATAGATTAATATTAAATTAAATTAAAATGTTAAATAAAGTTAATTGATAAATAATCTTTGGGATACCTAGATAAAGTAAGACTAAATACAAAATATTGACTATGAAGCATAGTTTTTGTAAGAAGACATGAAGTCATAAAGCATATGGCAACATGGATGAATCTGGAGGACATTATGTTGAGTGAAGCAAGCCAGACACAAAAGGACAAATACTGTATGAATGCATTACTATGAACCAAATATATTGTGTAATATATTGTTTGATTCACACACAAAAAAACAAACAAACAAAAAAATTTACATGTATCCATTACATGTAATTGAGAAATGTATATATTTATTCATCTATGTTTACTTTTTAGTTTTTTATTGCTTATGTTTTCAATTATTAAATGTACAAAATAAAGTTTAAAAAAAAAAAAGAATGTATTATTGTTTCTTACTTTTATATATCGTAAGCTGACGAAAGTAGTATACCAGAAATGGGGTGGCTTTTATAATGGGGATTTACTGGCTTGCAAGCTTACAGTTCCAAGGCTAAGGAAAATGTCCAAATCACCGCATCATCACACATCTAATTTGGTGCTTTTAATTATACTCATAATAATGTGCTACCATCACCATGATCCATTCCAAAGTCTATACTCAACCTAAATAGAAATTGTGTACAAATTAACATCATCTCCCCATTCTCTATCCCCAATCCATTCCCTGATAACCTATATCCTAGACCCTAACTCTTATGAGTTTGATTATAATTAGTTCATATCAGTGAGAACATAAAATATTTGTCCTTTTGTGCCTGATTTATTTCACTCAACATAAGGTCCTCAAGGTTCATCCATGTTATCACATGCATCAGGACTTCATTCCTTTTTAAGACTGAATAATATTCTATTGCCTTTATGTATTACATTTTGTTTTCCATTCATCAATTGATGGACACTTGAGTTGTTTCATCTTTTGGCAAATGTGAATAATGACACTATGAATATTGGTGTGCAAACATCTTTTTGAGTCCCTGCTTTCAATTTGCCTAGCAAGATTGCTGGGTAATATGGTAATTTCTATATATAGCATTTGGAGGAGCTCCAGCCACAGCGGCTGCACCATTTTACATTCCCACCAGCAAAAAGAATGAGTGTTCCTATTCTTCCACATACTCTCCAAAACTTGTAATTTTCTGTTTATTTTTTAATAGTAGACATTCTAGTGGGTGTTAAATTATAACTCATTATGGTTTAGATTTGCATTTCCCTAACAGCTAGTGATACTGAGTATCTTTTCATTTGCTTCTCAGTCATCTGTATATCCTCTTTGGAGAAATGTCTATGCAAGTCTTTTGCCCATTTTTCAATTGGGCTGTTTATCTTTTTATTGTTGAGTTCTAGGAGTTCTTTTTATATATTCTGGATATTAAACCTTTATCAGATATATGGTTTTCAAACATTTTCTCTCATTCAGCAGGTTTTCTTTTCACTTGAGTGACAAAGTTTTTGATGCACAAGTTTTTTATTTTAAGGAGGTCCCATTTATCTATTGTTTCTTTTGTTCCTTGTGCTTTGGATGTAAAGTCTAAGAAACCATTGCCTAACACAACATCCTGGTGATGCTTACCAACATTTTCTTCTAGGAGCTTTATAATCCCAGTTCTTATATTTAGGTCTTTGATCCACTTTGAGTTAATTTTGTATAAGGGGAAAGACAGAGTTCCTCCTTCATTGTTCTACACATGCATATCCAGTTCACCCAGCACCATTTGTTGAAGAGACAAATTTCCCAATTGAGTGGACTGGGCAGCCTTGTCAAAAATAAATGGGCCATATTTACTTGGCAGGGGAGATACAATGATCACGAAGGTGGTTTTCCCAGGGAGAGGCTTATCCATTGCACTCCGGATGTGCTGACCCCTGCGATTTCCCCAAATGCGGGAAACTCGACTGCATAATTTGTGGTAGTGGGGGACTGCGTTCGCGCTCTCCCCTGAAAAACAAAAACAAAAATAAATAAATAAATAAATAAATAAATAAATAAATAAATAAATAAA
>JAKSZT010053770.1:47152980-47174155 GCA_026826555.1 Tolypeutes matacus | reverse complement strand
AATTATAACAATGAGGTGGAGCCAGTGGCCACTTGACAGTTTTTGGGTAGGGAGGGGATGAGCAGTTGAGATACAGGGGCTTCTTTGGGAGTTGGAGGTTGTCCTGAGTACTGTTGTGGCGATGGATGTGGGCCATTTTGGATCAGCACACACCGCCCAGGGCTGAGTGGGGGAGAGTGTGGTCTGCGGTGTGGACTGTGGTCTGTGGTTGGTGGCGGGGCTCCAGGATGTGTGGGTTCATTGAGGTTGGTGGGCCACACTGTGGGAGATGTTTGTGTGGGATGTGGTGGGAGGTGTGGGAGGTGGGCAACATGGGAATCCCAGTGGGTTCCGTGTAGTGTTTTGGGTAATCTAAGCACCTCTTAAAATATATGCATATATATATATATAAATAACATTTTTGTAAGCAAATACACATATATGCATATATATTTATATATCATTTTACAAATGTTTGTATGTACTGTGAGAATTTTGATTTTTACCCATAATAAAAAAAAATAAAATAAATTAAAAAATAAAAAATAAAAAAAAAAGACTCTTCTTTGATGCTGCATCCAACTTATTCTAGACCTTTAGAGTAGCCTGTGTTAAACTGTTGAGATTTTCTTGGCTCTTCTTCATCTGATTCTTGCATGAGATGAGGTTCAATTATTAAGATTGTACTTTTTGTTCAATTGTTTCACCTTCAGGAGAAAGCTTTCTTTCCTCTATTCCTTATTTGGGAATCTTGAGCTGTTCTATTTGTTTTTGTGCAGAATTTTCTACCCAACTCCTATGATTTGTTAAAATTCTCTACTGTATTTAGTGTCTCCTTCTCCTTACACTTTTCAGTTCTGGGACCTGTCCTGTCTTATAGCAGTTCTGTTTAAATCTCCCTTGTTTTCTGTGATGCTATCCTGCCTCTGGTTTCCCTTCTATTAGGGTATCCTGCCCCAGGGAAACCAGATGGGGTCAATCCACAAAGGTGGGTCACTCTAGAAATGTTCATTTTAGGTTATCAAGTCAACAGAAACTGAATTGAGTGCAGGCATCTCTTGCCAACAGTTGTGCTACAGTCTCAGCCCTATCTATTCCCCCCTACCTTGGGCCCCTTTTGTATGCAGCATAACTTAACAGCTTGTGTTCTGCCCTGGGCCTCTGCTGACTTGAAGCCCCTGCCTGGCTATGTGTGGGGTTCTAACTGGCTGCTGTGAGTGGCTCTATAGTCTGCATCCTTGGCTATAAGGACTCTGGCCATGCTGCTTCTGCACAACTCCCAAGCTGTGCAGGACCAAGTGAGGGTGCAGACTCTGGACTGGCAGGTCTGGGATGGAAATTTCCTACCTGATCTTGGAGATTTTTTTTTCTTTAGTTCAGCATTTGTTGAATCCTTCTGCATTCTTTCATCCCCTAGAGTTCTAAGCAGATGTGATTTGTCTTTTTGTTAGTTGGTTCTGAGCGAAGACTTTTCCAGGGAATGTCTTATATCACCATGTTAATGATGTCCAGATATGTGTTTTATTTAATCTGAAAATTCTTCATTAACTGATAATAGAACATCATCTTGTGGATAGTAAGAGGTATAGTTTTGGATGGGTTTCTTAGTCCTCATTTGATATGTTACATTTAAACATTGGTCTGAAGATTGCTTTGGAGGCAATTTCATTTTTATAGCCTACTGCTATTCTTATTTCCTTTCCTCTTGTCCTGGTGGATAACCCATGGCTGTGAAAGCTGATGCATGGCTGCAGCATGTTGTCCTTCCCTTGCCTGCCCAGAGTGTTCCGTATTCCAAAAATACTGTTAGAACCTCTTTGAAGGCCAAAGCTTTTCTTCCTATTATTTTTTAAATTGTCAGTAATACTAACACAGCAATGTCCACACAGAGAGTGATCAATAAGTGGCTCTGACTCATTTAAAATTTTACCTCATAATCACCAAAGCCCAGAGCTTTCTCAAAGCAAAACTGGCTCATTAAAATGGTATCACACTAGGTCATCCATATTATCTTCCCCTCAAATTATTAAATGTACATGTTACTGAGCAGGGTGCTTTGAAGATTACTTAAAATGAAAAGGAAATCTATTTTTGATTGTGGGAAAATCTTTAAGACACAGGGACATAAGTCAGCTTCTAACTGCTTCTGCCCCTGGGTGGGAGAGAGATTTAGGCTGCTCATTATCAAGGCCCCTTATAGTCTTAGCCCCACAGGTTCAGGTTTGCCTCAGAACTCACAAATTGCCTGCTGGTGTGGCAGGTAGTAAGGGCTCTGAGTTTAAGAATTACCAAGGAGCATTCATTATAATTTAAATAGGAAGACAAATGCTCCACGTCTACATTTTCAGCAATGGCTCTTAGCAGTTATTGAATTCAGTTTTATTTCTATTCTATAGGGTATCTGACTTGCTTACACTTTGTCAGGACAGTTAACAACTACTTGTTAGTTTCCTGTAAACCAACTCCCATTCTCTTTCTTTATCCACAATATTATTGTCAGTGGATAAAGTGAATTCTTTATTCCCTCAAGAACAGATTTTATATGTAGAAGTAATTATTTAAAGGTTTACTTAGGCTTCTTTTTTACCTCTTTTTTTAAACTTTTAATTTTGAAATAATTTCAAACTTACAGGACTATTGTAAGAATAATAAACAACCCATAGAGAGAATTACAACCACTCTTCACCCAGATACCCAGATCCACCAACTTTTAACATTTTTGTACTTGCCATAACCTTCTGTGGTGGTTTGGAGCTATGTACCCCAGAAAACCATTTTCTTAAACTTAATCCATTCCTGTGGGTGTGAACCCATTGTAAATAGGAACTTTTGATGAGTTACTTTGTTTAAGATGTGGGTGGCCCAACTGAATTAGGATGGGTCTTAATCCGTTACTGGAGGCCCTATAGGGAAGACCACAGAGAGAGAAAGACACAGAGGGAGCAGCCAAAGATGAAAGCCAATGGAACTGGGAAGAGAAAACAGAGGTCGGGAGAGGCTGCCATGTGCATTGCCATGTGACAGAAAAGTTACAGACCAAGGATCACCAGCATCCAGCCCCAGAATGCCACAGTCTTCTGAGAGAAAGCATCACCTTGATGACACCTTGATTTTGGACTTCTCCTTGCCAATAAATTCCCATTGTTTAAGCCAACCCATTGCATGGTATTTGTTTTGGAAGCTAAAATATCAAAACATATCTATCCATCTGTCTGTCATCTATCCTCTATCTATTCATCCATCCATTTATACATCTATCTATCCAGCTTTCTATTTGTATATTTTCTAAAAATTTGAGAGAAAATGCATCATGCTCCTCAAACGCTCAGTACATATACATTTCCCAAGAACAAGAATATTCATTTATGTAACCACCTTAAGTACAATTTTCGAGTTCAAGAAATTTAATGTTGACATAAAGCTTGCAGTCTATGCGCCAATTTCTTACATGTCCCAATAATGTCCTCTTGGGCTTTTTCACCTTCATTATTAAATCCAGACCAGGATCATATATTGCATTTAATTGTCATTGTTCTTTAATCTCTCACTTTTTAAAATTGTAGAAACATATATAAAACTTAAATTTTTCCATCTCAACCAATCCTAGCATACCATTCAGTGGGATTAAACACAATCTCAATCTTGTACTACCCAGGCACCATCCATTACCATAACTACCTTATCATCCCAAAGAGAAACTCTGTACCCATTACGCATTAACTCACCATTCCACCTGCTCCCCAACCTATACTCTACTTCAGGTCTCTATGAATTTGCATACTTAGGTTTCTCTTTAAATTAACATTTCATTTATTTGATTCTTAAACTTTTAATTCAGCTATTGTCTTGAATTCTTTTAAAAAGTATAGCAAGTATTTACAATTGCTTTTAAGGATGGTTATAGAATCTTATTCAATTTCCTTAAGTATCTCAGTTTGTTAAATTTCCCTTAACATTTTACTGTAATATGGTCAATATTCTTTTAGCAAAACAGTTATCTTACTTGACCACAATCTTCCTGACTCAACTCTTATTAATCTCATTAATCCAATTAAAAAATATCATAACTTATCTTTAATTTAAAGAATGTATTTAAATTTAGTAGTAGTTCATTTTACTATCACTAGCCTAAATCAATTACATAAATTCATTTAGAAAATGGAATTACAGGACTAATAAGACAAATAAACATTACAGAATATATAATGGAAAATACACAAGATTTCTTAATGCAAAATATTTATACTACAGATTTTATTTTCTTGTAATTTATATACATACTTCTAATTCTTCCTGGGTTAAAAGATACTTAATCACTAAAGACAAAATTATATTATACCAAAAAAATGGGGACATATCTTCCAAGAAAGGTGAGTTGCAGTATGCTTCTTAAAGGCAACAGTGAGGGATTTAAACTAAGTTTTAGTTATAAAAACTATGATTTTAAAAAGAGAATGGGACCCCCACCCTGATCAACATGGTAAAGTAAGACATTTCAGGGTTCCATACCCAAAGAAGCTTTGAACAATTAGCAAAAACTGGCAAAAATATCTTTCTTAAAGTTCCTGTAGGTAGTTAATTACCAGGTGAATTACTGCACCTTTGCTGGTTCTCCTCCACTGCTCACTATCTTGGCACACAACCAACAGCCAGCCTGTGTTGCCAGTACAGATCCCTGGTCCCAGTACAGGAAGGAGCAGAGTAACCCTCATGCACATACTGGTGATAAAGAAAAGTCACTGTAACCCTACCCCTCCCCTTTTGCGACAAGAATCTCCCGCCTTAGAACTGAACCTGCACTTCTGACTCTGTAACCCCACCCACTTGATTTCATAACCTGCAGTTCTGCTTCTGTAACCATGCTTGCTTACTTGCCTAAGGTAATGGAAAGATTCCACCCGCCAACTCGCTAGCCAGTGAACGGGAGCCTGCAGACCCAATAAAAACTCCAGAAGACTGGGGTTCGGGGCCCAGAATTTGGAAACCGAACTTTCCTCTGGGCCCGTACGCATAATAAACTTGGTTCTTCTGCTCCTCCGAGTACCGTTTGGGTTTCTCATTGCAACAGCCACAACATTTGGTTCCCTGACTGGGAAACCCAACCGAGCAGGCCCATTGTGCCTCCAGCTTGGGACTGAAGGGCGCAGCCAATGGCGCTCTCCAAGCAAACGAGATAGGCGCCTCCTGTTGTCTTGACGGGACCTCCTTCTGGGGTGGACCACGTGGGCCGCATCCCCACATCCCAGTCAGACTCAGGAGAGAGACAGACTGAACGATATCAGAAGACTTCGGAAAGGTATGCACCCAGGTGCCAAGCCCCAGTCAGGCCCATCTCCGGACAAAAGAGGAGACTGATCACATCCTGAGGTCTTGTGTGACAAGATTCCAGTATAGGGCAATTCCTGTGGGAGGGATTGTTTAACCTCTGAGTGATTGTGTGCGTGAATGTAGACGGTAGGGGCTTGCGCCTATCATACCAGTTTGTGGCTCCATGGCCTGTGCCACGGAGTCAGCGTGGGCCCCAACCTGTTTCTGCAACTATGTCATACAGCGTAACGGCCCACCCGGAAAATTGTCTGGACACCTTAGCTAAGACAAGCCTAAGTTCCCGTGAGGGACGTGAACAAGCAGGCATCTGAGTAGCCTTGAAAGAGGCACCCACCTTTGTCTGTCTTGTGCCACCGACACAGGTTATGGGCTCATCACAGTCAAAACCCTCCGTCTTGAACTGCATGCTTAAAAACTTCAGGAAGGGATTTTCCAGAGATTATGGTATCCGGATGAACCCTGGCACCCTCCGAACTCTATGTGAGTTGGAGTGGCCCACTTTTAACGTCGACTGGCCCTTGGAAGGGACCCTAGATGTAGCCAAGGTCTGTGCGGTGTGGCTAGTAGTCACCGGAACCCCTGGCCACCCAGATTAGTTCCCCTATATTGACTCCTGGTTAGAAATAGCCCGGACTCTACCCCCTTGGGTTCGCTTGTGTGTTGGAAAGAAGGGACAGAGCAGGATCTTAGTTGCACAAGAAGTGAGGCACCAGAAACCAGTCGTTTATCAGGGGTCCTCAGAAGAAAACCCACCACTGCCCCCACCACCATATGTGCCAATTGCCCCAGCCCTTCCTCCTGGCCCAGGAGCACCGGCGGGTCTCCCAGCGATGCCTCCCCTTTTGGTCTCCCCTCCTGGCCTGGGGGTACAGGCGAATCACGCGGTGACACCACCCCCAGCCCTTGCAGAACCGACAACACCCCCAGAGGTGAGTCCTGCAACCTCATTGGCAAGGAGACTCTGATCGGCACAGCCTGCATTGCAGATACCCCTCTGTGAGATGCAGGGTCCACCCCGGCTGGGCGAAGATGGGACCATCCAGCCAGGAGGGCCCGTCTTGTACTACCAGCCCTTCACAACTACTGACCTCTTGAACTGGAAACATCACACCCCTTCCTATTTGGAGAAGCCTCAGGACCTTATTATCTCATGGGATCCATCTTCAAGACCCACCGTCCCAGCTGGGATGATTGTCGCCAACTCCTCCTGACTCTATTTAACACTGAGGAGAGATGGCGAATCCTGGTGAAAGCACGAAAGTGGCTACAAGAGCAAGCCCCTACTGGTGTCCTAGATCTGGAGGATTGGGCACGGGTGGTGGCACCAGAAACTAAGCCTAACTGGGACTTTAACACTGAACAGGGACTGGCTGCACTCCAACTATATTGGGAAGCACTCCTCCGAAGGGTCCAAGAAGGGTCTAAACGACCCACGAACATGACAAAAACAACCTCAGTTATTAAAAAAACCAATGAATCTCCAGGGGATTTCTATGAACAGCTTTATGAGGCCTTCAGGACCTACACTCCCTTTGACCCAGAAGCTCCAGAAACCCAGAGGATGGTGAATACTGCTTTCATGGCACAAGCGACAGCAGACATCAAAAGAAAACTCCAAAAGTTAGAAGGATTCACAGGCATGAACATCTCTCAGCTGCTGGAAGTTGCCAACAAAGTGTTCTTCAATCAGGATGAAGTCACCAAATGGGAAGCCAAAAAGCAAGTGAAACACCAAACCTCCCTACTGGCGGCAGCCCTCGGAAATGCCAACCCTGCCAGGTGAAATGGACCACTTGGAAAAGGGAGGGGAAGCACCAGGAGGACACCGCTGGCCAAAGACCAATGCGCTTACTGGAAAGAGAGTGGGCACTGGAAAAATGAGTGCCCCCAGAAGTCTCAGACACCAAGAGGAAGCACCCCTATAGGAAAATACTGATCTGAGTCCCAAGACCACCTGATCGGGCTGGCAGGACTCAACCCTGAATAGGGGCAACCGGGCTCACTGGAACTTGGCCCCCACAAGTCCATGGTCAAATTACAAATCAGGGGCCAGACAATGACTTTCATGGTGGACACTGGTGCTGAACATTCTGTGGTCACAACCCCCGTCACCCCCTTTAGTGGAAAGACTGCTAATATCATAGGGGCAACTGGAGACCAGTCAAACCGATGGCCCTTTTGCCAGTCAAGGACCTGCTAGCTCGGTGGCCATAAAGTAACTCATGAGTTTCTGTACCTGCCTGAGTGCCCAGTTCCCCTGCTTGGCAGAGACCTCCTAACCAAACCTGGGGCCCAGATTACCTTCAAACCTGAAGGCTCAGCAAGCTTAAGCCTCGGAATCAATCTCATTTTCCTTGTCACCATACCCCAAAGCGAAGAATGGAGACTTCACGCAGAAGAAAGTTCAGGTCAGAATCCGGAAGAACTGCTAGAACTTTTCTAAACTACAAAGTACAGGTTCCGGAATTAACACCACAGCTGTCCCTCTTGGGACAAAGGACTGATCAACTAAACTACAACCAAGAAGAGCAAGAGTGGCCTGAAAAGGAAGGGGAAAGCCAAACCCCCCAAGGGGCATGGCTGCTCCCAGATAACCAGATTTTTGTGCCAAAAGGAGCCACACATGCCTTTGTCCAGCAATACCACCAGCTCACCTACCTAGGGAAAACTGCACTGGAAGCCTTGCTCAGGAGATACTATTACATAGCCCGGCTGACTTCTCTCTGCACCACCGTCAGCGGCCAATGCCAAGTTTGCGCCAAGAACAACCTCTTGTAAGGCCCCCGCATTCCGGCAGGTGTCCAGCACACGGGAACGGCCCCCTTTGAGGATATCATAGTGGACTTTACAGAAATAAAACCGTGTTGAGGATACAAATACCTGTTAGTAATGATATGCACCTTTTCAGGTTGGGACGAGGCCTTTCCCACTCGCACGGAAAAGGCAAGAGAAGTGACTAAGGCTCTGCTTAGAGAAGCATTCCATGACACAGGCTGCCACTGTCCATTGGAAATGACAATGGCCCAGCCTGCATGGCTGCCACAGTCCAAGAACTGATGAAAATGTTGGGAATTAAGTGGAGGCTCCATACCGCTTACAGGCTTCAGAGTTCATGGAAAGTTGAGCACATGAATCAAACCCTCAAAGCCACCCTAGCAAAATTCTGCCAGGAAACTGGTCTTCCCTGGGTAGATTTACTCCTTTTGGCCCTTCTCTGAGTTAGGTGTACCCCAGGACCCACAGGCTACTCTCCCTTTGAAATTCTGTTTGGGCGGCCACCCCCAATCGTCCAGGTGTTCAGAGGAAGTATCAGGCTTCTGGGGGAGGCCAACCTAGATTCCATTCTCCAGCAGCTTGGAAGAACTCTAGCTGAAATACATAAAACTGTCCTGTCCCGAAACCTCATCCCCTTGGGACACCCAGTGCACCCTCATCAGCCAGGGGACCAGGTCTGGGTCAAAGACTGGAAGAAAGAACCCCTCCAGCCTTCCTGGACAGGTCCACATACTGTAATCCTTGTAACTCCCACTGCTCTTAAAGTTGCAGGTATCACCCCCTGGATTCATCATTTCAGGGTCAAGAAGGCCCATCACGATAAGGAGCAGAACAGCTGGACAGCCCAACCCGTACCTGACCACCCCCTGAGAGTGCGAATCACCTGAGATCCTCGAGCACCAACTCACTGAATGCCAGCTGAATGGACCCCTGGTCCTGGTGAGGCCTGTGTTTATGCAGCCTGATCACCTTGGTGTTTGGAATTGGACTTGCTGCTGTGGCCCCCACGGACTGGACTGTTGTGAATAGAACCTAATTGCTATAGCATACTGGTGCGTAGTAGGATGTTTCTGTGCCTTAGACTGCTTTTCCTATTCTCCTTCAGGGCTGACGCCATTTCCCAGCCCTGCCCCAGTTGTTATAAGACTGCCCTTCTCTCAGCAATGGATAGGTTGAAACAGCTCGCAGGGAAATACCAACCCTCCTCTTCCTTTACCCACCGTACTATATGCCGTCAGAATGTTATAAGTTATCCGAAGCCTCAATTTGTGAGGAAAGGGGACAAAAGTTCTGGATGGCCCAAATAAAATCTAGGGCTAGCTGCAGAGCTTACGGTACCCCAGGAGAGGTCAGTTGCTGGACTCATTATACACATGCAGGCATGTCAGATGGGCGGGGTACAGGATAGAGCCCGGAAAGAAAACTTGGAACAAGTCAGAGCCAGCCTCACCTGACTAGCTAAGGGCCCCAAGTACAAGCGAGCAAATATGACAGGGCTTTACCATCTCACACGATTCATGGCCTTGTTCAGAAACAAGTGAGGCATATGATTAATGCCACCTATGTTTTCCTGCACAAGATCAACCCTGGGACCAGCCACTGTTGGTTATGCCTGTCCTTAGGGAGGAGAACCTACTCGAGCACCCCGGCTCCCTTTGACTGGTACTTAAATCAAACACAGACAGAAACCAGTAATCAAACTGCCCCTGTTGGCCCTGTAGCCCTCAACGTCTGTTTAAACACTGTAAAAGGTAATTTAACCTGTCTTAGGAGTAGCCCTCCCAGTGGGGACATCCCTGAAACATGGTGCATTTCCTACCAAATTCAGTGCTCCCTCCGGGGACTGTTTTACCTATGTGGGAGCACCGCTTACAGGTGCTTAGAGGGCAACTGGACAGGAAGTTGCATTCCAGTGTTCCTGGCACCTGAAGTATCAATCTACAATGACACAGAACTGGAAATGGCACTAAGCCCTCATCAGAAAAGGGCTAAGAGGGCCGTGCTTACCTCCATCCTCATAGGGGCAGGAGTGGCCATGGGGGTAGGAACAGGGGTAGCAGGTCTGGGCTTCTCTATTGGGTTCTATTATAGCTCTCACAAGAACTAAACAAAGACCTGGAGTGAGTAGCAGATTCTTTGGTTTCCCTCCAAAACCAAATCAACTCATTAGCTGGAGTAGCCCTACAAAACAGGAGAGCCCTTGACTTGCTAACTGCCGAAAAAGGGGGAATGTGTATCTTCCTGGGGGAAGAGTGCTGTTATTATGTTAATGAGACAGGAATAGTCACTACCAAAGTGAAAGAACTTAGGGATCGAATCCAAAAGAGGAAGGACCACTTAAATGAATTCTGGGGCTGGCACCTTGGACAGTGGGCCTCTTGGCTTCTACCCCTGGCCGGACCCTTATTCATCTTGCTCATAGTGGCCATCTTTGGCCCATGCCTGATAAATGCACTCATCAGGTTCATTAAAACAACCATATCGTGCATAACTACCACCAAGATTTCTAGCCTTAAGGGGATATAGACCCCTAAGTACAGATGATGCCCTATGGGAATTATAAGGGCACCAAAGGGGGGAAATGATAAAGAAAAGTCACTGCAACCCTACCCCTCCCCTTTTGTGACAAAAATCTCCTGCCTTAGAACTGAAACCTGCACTTCTGGCTCTGTAACCCTGCCCGCTTGATTTCATAACCTGCAGTACTGCTTCTATAACCATGCTTGCTTAGTTGCCTAAAATAATGGAAAAATTCTACCTGGCAACTCACCAGCCAATGAACAGGAGCCTGCAGACCCAATAAAAACTCCAGAAAACTGGGGCCTCGGGCCCAGAATTTGGAAACCGAACTTTCCTCTGGGCCCTCACACATAATAAAGCTTGGTTCCTCCACTCCTCCGAGTGCCGTTTGGGTTTCTCATTGTAACGGCTGCAACACTGGGAGCATGTATGTCAGGTCCACACTCTCTGATGATGGCTGAAGGGTCATGCCATCCCAGAACTTGCCATGCCTGTAGAAGGCAGTTCATCTAGCTCTTCTAAAGAACCCTGTGACTAAGCAGTCAAGTGGCTGCCTGGGACAAGGGACTGTTGTCTGTGAGATTACTATTTCCTAGAAGAGGGGACATTTGTGTCTGTGTAAATGGAGAAATTCCCAGAGCCATATGCACATGCCCACAACAAAAGATATATGCAGAAAGGATCAGGGAGGCCCCTATACTTTGGCCTTGAGCTATTCTCTAAACATATTGTATGGTTTGAAGAGAGAGTTCTCACACAGATCAGTCTGCAAAGAATAGGAGAGGTTTTCTCTTTTCTTCCTTCTCTTTTTTCCTATTAGCTCCTGTCATTCGAGGAAAGCTCTGCCATAGTACTAGCTGGACACAAATTTAAGAAACAGATGCCTCAAAATCTAAATTCCAGCAGTAACACCTTAAACTATCCAAATGTACAGGCTTCAGCAAAAGGTTACAAAACACACAAAAAAACAGGAACCAATGATCCAGGCAAAAGGAGAAAATTAAATCATTAGAAATCATCAATGAGGAGAATCAGACCTGGGATATACCAGACAAAGACTTTCAAACAATGGTCCTTAATATGCTCAATGAACTCAAGGAAAACATGGACAAAGTATGAAAGGAAATCAGGCAAACAATAGATCAATAGATCATCAATAGAGAGATGGAAATTATGAAAAGGAAATAATCAGAGCTGAAGACTACAGTAACAGTAATTAAAATGTCCCTAGAGGGGTTCAACAGCAGAAAAAATAATCAGTGAACATGAAGATAAGATAATTGAAATCATTGAGTCTTAGGAGCATAAGGAAGAAAGAATGAAGAAAAATGAACATAGCCTGAGGAAATTATGGTACACCATCAAGTGTACTAATACATGCATTGTGGGATTCCCCGGAGGAGAAGAAAGAGAGAAAGGAGCAGAGAGAATATTCAAAGAAATATGGTTGAAAACTTCCCAAATTTAATGAAAGACATGAATTTACACACCCAAGATGCTCAATGAACTCCAAACAAGACAAATCCAAATAAATCCATACCACAGCATATTATAATCAAACTGTTGAATGCCAAAGATAAAGAGAGAATTCTGAAATCCACAAGAGAGAATCAACATGTCACATACAAGGGAACCTCAATAATGCTAAATGCCAATGTCTCATCAGAAACTCTAGAGGCAAGAAGACAGTGTGATGACATATTTAAAATGCTGAAAGCCAAAAACTGCCAACCAAGAATTCTATATATGGCAAAACTATCTTTTATAAATGCAGGAGAGTTTGAAACAGTCCCAGATAAACAAAAGCTGAGGGAGTTCTTCACCACTAGACCAACTCTACAAGAGATCCTAAAAAGAGTTCTGTAGGTTGAAAGGAAAGTATGATAGGCAATAGATCAAAGCCACATGAAGAAATAAATATCTCCAGATTTCAGATGAAGGTAATGAAAGGGATAAAGATAAATGCCAGTATTACTATATTTTTCATTTGTAGCCCCTCTTTTTACTTCCTACAGGATCTAAAAGGCAAATACATAAAATGTATTGGGAAATCAGTGGTTTTGACTCTTAATGCATAAACACATAATTTGTGGCAAGAACTACATAAGGTGGAGGATGGGGAAGTAGAGGAGGATAGTTTTTGTATACTCTTGAAGTTAAGTTGGTATCAAAGCAAACAAGATTGCTACAGAATTAAAATATTAAACTTAAGCCCCATGGTAACTATAAAGAAAATATTGGAGAATATGCAAGCACATAGCATCAGAAATTTGAGTACAGGTTGACAGGGGTGGGGTGTTAATGCAAAGTGAATGTAGGATTTCTGTTTGGGAGATTGGAAAGTTTTAGTAATGGAAGGTGGTGAAGGTATAACAACCTAGGGAATGTGATAAAACTGGTGAATTGTATGCTTGGGAGTGATTAAGATGGGAAAGTTTATGTCATATATATGTTCCCACAATTAAAAAATAAAAGAAAGAGAAACCAAAGAGACAATGACAATTAAAGTCAATACATGATCATGGACAGGTTCTAACAAGGGAGGAGAAAAGTCTCAAAATGCTATTACTGGGACATATGAAAAAAATTGGAATATAGGCTGTAAGCTTTATATCAATTTTAAATTTCTTGAACTTAATAACTGTACTTAAGACGGATAAATATGTGAGTACGTTTGTTCTTAGGACATATACATGGTAGTACCAATTGTTCAAGGAGTGTGATTATATGACCTATACTCAACTATTCAGAAAATAAATTCTTTTTTCACCTAAAAAATATGCATGGAATGGGGTAGAGTTTCACATAGTTCATGACCATGAATTTAAGCCACATATTTCCTAATATATATATAAGCTGTTGATTCTCTCTTCAGTTAAAATTTTCTCAGTAGAATGTCTCTTGTTTTTTAATACTCCTAACTTCATAAAACATTTTTATCTCTCAATACAATATTTTAGACTGATGTTTATATGGGAAAATTGTATATTTATGTCCCCAAAGCTCAAAGCAATATTTTTTAACCAAATGTTGAGAGGGAAGAGCCTTGAGTAGCATTCCAAATATAAATGACAAGATCAGAGTAGAAGCCTTGAAAAGAATACCATAATGTCAATAAAAGGGATGTGACTCTGGATGTCAGAGATGTAGAGAGGCATTACGGCATTACTGCATACAATATAACAGTTATAACAATTTCACATCCTAACATTAGAGTCTGTTATTCACATGCAAGTATTTTTTATATTTTAGGAAATTGATTGGCAGCTTTGAGTTTATGGTTAGCACATTAAAGATTTTCTGTGTAAAATAATCAGAAATAAATTCCTGCTTAACAATTTTGTGTAGAAGCGCTGATTTTCAGGAAGAGTTTGCCGACACAAGTGCAAGACTGCACGTGTCTTTCAACTTGCTTCATCACCTCAGTTGGATTTTCACTTCTTTGTCTCCCAAAATATTTAAATATCTTCCTGTCTGATTTCAAAATTCTTTGGACTTGCCTGTATCTTGCATTCTTTTCATATTCCTTCTGTCTTCTATGACCATGTTTTAAAAATATAAATATTAAAAGGTACCCAATTAAATTCCTGTCATCCACATGCTTTGTCTGTTTTTTATACTCCTGACTTCTAAGACCTTTCTATTGAAACTTGTGATAGTATGATCATTCTCTTTATGTATCTCCAATATCTGTGTATATTTTTCTCTTAATCTGTCTTGTCAAATTAAAAGGATTGTTGAGATGGCTGAGAGAAATGATTCTAAAATTTAGTGAGTCAAATTTAGGTTTTAAATTCTGCTTTAGTAAATTGCAAGCAGTAGAATGTGTATTTCCAACTTCCATTCAAGCTGCTTCACTGTATTACTGTTGGCAAAGATATGTTTGTTTTAGTCCAAAGCAATGAAATAGTTCTTATTACAAAGTGGCTAGAGTGTTTCTGTCATCTGTAATCTTACTTTTAATTTTACTGATCATGCTAGAAGGAAAATATTTAACTTGTTTGCTTTCCAACAGGATCTTATGGGCAATCTAATTTTACTCAACTTAGATTCTCATGGAAATAACTGCAAAATATTAAAGTCAAAAGAAATGGATAATAGCTCTAGAAATTTGATGAACTTTTGCTGGATATAAATTGAACCAGGTTAAGAAAAGATAGATCAGAAAGTTCCTTTCTATGTAAAGGCTGTGTATCCAGGAATCCTGTACCCAGGAAATCTGAAAAATTGGAGGTCCAAGCCCTGGTAAATCCTCTTTTAATTTCAATCTAGTAAGAACCAGTTTGCTACAGAAATAAGGAAACAGTGTTGCTACCAGGTTATCAGATCTATGAAAGGATAGCACCATTCTAAAGAGGATGTTCATTCTGAGGAAACAGATTGTCCCCCTGAAAATAAGGCTGTTTCCCCCAAAATTAACTCTTTTGGAGGAAACAACCTTAAGGCAATGATACTTTCCAGGTACACAAACAGGAAAGCTATGCAGAGGTCACAAAAATAGTAAGGTTCTGAGAACTCAGACCACTTATGACATTATGATACAACTGCTTGTTCCAGAACAAATATAACCCAGGAGGATAAGACTATAAGCTAGTAAATAATTTTACTGTTTGGTTAGGGAATTTCTACAAATCAATTTGTCCAGGCAAATACTTTGCTCATTTGGATAAAGAGCTCTCCTATCAGGACAATAGATTGCTTGCTTGGGCAAACAGCTTGCTAATCCTACACAGTCTACTCACCATTCCCAAACCATTATGTCATAATTATACCCATTCACAATCAGTTCCCTGCCATAAAAGATTTGCCTAAACCATGTAAGCCCAGACTCTTAAACCTCATAAATATTCTTCCTTGAACTCTCTAATTTGAGAGACTACTAAGATTGTTGTGGTAGCTTTTTCCCTTACTGCAGTAAGTCTAAAAAATTTAGCTTTGCTTAATCAACAGCTTTTTCTGAAGGTCTTTTAGGGGCTCGACACTTGACAATCCTGGAGGTTCCTACAAGATCTGATTGAGACTCTTCTGCTGCCACGGTTCAAGGCCCTCAGCTCAGAAACCACACATATCTTTGTGGCTCCCTAGAACCTCGTGTTCAGGGGCCTATCCCACTTCATTGGGGAGGTAGGCCCTGCACTGGTGCTCAGGTCCAATAACTTTTTGTGGAACCTTCTAAAAAAGTTATTTTGTGTCCTAGGAATTCTCAATTATCTTTTAGGAATTCTTGATTATCTGATCAGATTTGAAAACTTAAGCTTGGTGGAAACCTGTCAGTTATTAACAACACAAATATTTTGGTCTTTTTTTCTATCACTTTTTGTTGTGAGGCCATAAAAGAAAATTTTATCTGGAGGATGATGTGCATAGAACCAATAAATTTATATCTCAATCAATGCCTGAAGGCCAACAACTTAAGGTTTCATCAGAGCAACATCATTATGGACAAATTTGCCCATCCAAATCTAAGGCAAATATTCCTTGGCCTTGCCTTTGTTTCTCTGAATACTTAATTTAGTTTCTTCTGCCTGGAGCTCAGGGTTTCATCAATCCCTGAACATTGCTGATTGGCCAGATTTTTACAGTTTTCATGGGTCTTTTTTAGCACTCTGGAAACAAACGTGATGCATTTATGCTTTAACTCATATGCATATTTCTCTAACAGAAATAAGTCCACCAAGGATAATTTAGAATTACTGTGGCCATTCTGGGGAATTTCCGACATGAACATGATTGATAACATGAGGGACAAATTAGAACAAATAGAAAGAAAACTTTAGGAGCAAATTCTCTGAATTGTCTGTCCAAACGAAAGATCACTTTGTTTAATATGAGATCCCTCCTCCTGTTTTTATACTTGGATGATTACTTAGTACCAACTTTTTAAGTACGTGGTTTGATGAAATTGTTAAAAGCCCTAGTTTTCATTTAAATAAGCTGTAATGATTTTTCTCTTGTGTGTATATGTGTAAAAATAATTTTGTGGTTTTTTTTTTAAAAAAAACCTAGTCCTTCTCTAATTCTTCTCCATTCCTGCAGAGTTTAGATAATTGCCTTTCAGAGTAATACTTTCCTATTTGCCTTAAACTGGCTTCCTCTTGATTCTTCTTTTCCTCTTTTTGTTTTTTTGATATACTTTGACTGGAGATTGAACCTGGTATGTGGGAAGCTGATGCTCAACCACTGAACCATATCAGCTCCCCTGAATTGTTTTTTGTTTGTTTGTTTGTTTGCTTGTTGTTTTTGTTTTTGTTTTCAGGAGACACTGGGGACCCAACCCCAGACCTCCCATGTGGGAGGCAGGCGCTCAACTGCTTGAGCCTTATGCGCTCCCCTCCTCTTCGTTTCCCTTTCTTTTACCCTTAACTTAAATTTGGAAATTAATTGTTAATGCACATAGCTGTCATTATGTGTAAACTCTTAGAATACCTACTACATATAAGAAGTCAAGAATTTACAGAATAAATAAGATAGAGGAAATATTAAATTGTGTTTCTTCTGTATTTTTTCACTTGTCCAACTATAACTCAAAAGAAAAGTAACTGAATATAGGTAATAAATGCAGCTCCTAGATATAAGGAAAAGTTCAACATTTAGAGCTTTTGCAAAATTCCAGTCTTTCAAAATTTTGATATTTGATCACAGCAGATTTTCTATATTTAAAAAATCAGGAAAAGATATTTGTGTTAAATTGACAACTTTTTGGACACATTAGAACAAGTTAAGTTTAGCTTCAAATCAACCCTAGTGTCTCTTCCTAATTTTATCAATATGTAAATAATTTTTAGCAAAATATTCTAAGTACAATATGAGTTTAAGTTCTCATGGTTGGTGGCAAGGCTCCAGGATGTGTAAGTTCATTGAGGTTGGTGGGCCACACTGTGGGAGATGTTTGTGTGGGATGTGGTGGGAGGTGTGGGAGGTGGGCAACATGGGAATCCCAGTGGGTTCCGTGTAATATTTTAGGTAATCTAAGCACCTCTTAAAATATATGTGTGTATATATATATATATAAATAACATTTTTGTAAGCAAATACACATATATGCATATATATTTATATATCATTTTGCAAATGTTTGTATGTATTGTGAGAATTTTGATTTTTTACCCATAAAAAAAAAAAAAAAAATTTCCTCTGATAGTTCCATGTGTCCAGTAAGCTATCTAAGTTACATTTTCTTTCACAAATTTGTTATGGTTACAAAAAAAATAAGTGTATTGAAGTGAAATGTAATGAGAGATGTCTTTTGAGAGAGTTTAATCTTATGAATCCTTATTAACTCTAAATCATAATAACAACATAGGCCCTAGTTGTGGTTTTCAAATATTCAATTTGCTTTAAGAATTTAGATGAATTTATTAAATTGAGTTAAATAGCAAATGATGTCTGAATAGCTGAAATTACTAAGTGAGAAAAATATGCAAACATTGATTACTATAGTTTTTAATTATTCTTGTTTACTTTATTGACTACTAGCTTATGCAAAAATTTAAATTGTCTCACATATAGATTTATTTTGCCACTATAAAATGTTTTAAGATGACATCAAATGGTATTATGGAAAAATAGCTATGGTTCTTGGTTTTCGGCCTTCCTCTGCAAATGTGAAAAAAAAAAAGTTGGTTACTTTGGGTAGAAATGATATTTTAATACAAGTGGTTCCAGAGAAATAGAAACCTGTATACAAGATAGGAAATATGGTTTGTCTGTTTGATTTTTAAGGGAATTTTTACAGTTATTAAGATGGCAAATTCAATAATATAATATATACATTATATTCTTTAATATGCTGATAGTTAATTATATTCTGCAGCTAATGTTAAAAGCTTTAAATTTATCAACTATTTGCATAGCTAAATATTTGTGTATATGTAATCACATATGCATGTTCTTCTCCAGTTTCCTGAGTAGTGATCTGAGTCAAAAAATGACTTTTTAGCAGGAAAGTCAGCAGCCAGAAATCTAAAACTCCTGATCACATCATACCTGGAAAGGGAAATTTTATCTCTATAAAAACCACACCTATGGACCTTATGCAGGAGCTAGCATTTTTCCCAAACTTTACAAGAAATAGACATTAGAAACACACTATGACCATAAACCTTCACCACTGAAGGGGAATTCTTGACTACTTTCTTCTTCCTCAAGCTTCCTCATTTTACACTTGACAAGGAGCTTAGAAAAGAGAGATAATATATGATTGGGTTAGAGAGTTACAAAGGAGCTAAACTATAGCACAGAGGTCATAAAACTTTTTTCTTGAGTAGGTCCTGGTATTGGACAGGTAATAGCCTTAAACAGAACAGCCCTGGATATAATATTGGACTTTTGAGAAGGAAGTTGGGTCATTCTCAGTGAAGAATGTTGTATTGATATCCTTACAGACCTTTCTGGGAAATTTATGTTACTAAAATATCCTGGAAACAAAGCAATTGAGTAATTAGGTAAATTAGCCAATATCCCACTGAGATGGTTAGGCTAATGTGTTAACTCCACCAGGTAATGGTGCCCAGTTGTTTGCAATCACTGGACTAATTGCAATCAACGGCATTTCATGGGATTTAATCATCAGTGAGTTGATTGCATTGATGGCTGGTTATATCTACAATCAACTGAGGAGATTGCCATCAGCAATGAGTGACAGCTTATCCAATCCGTTGAAGACCTTAAAAGGAGAAGTGATTTCAGCATTCAGGGAGAGACTCCCCATCTCTAGTTGACAGAGCCAGTGTCTCCTGGGAACTCAATGAGGCCCTTCATCAGAGTCCCTGGCTTGCAGCCTGCCCTACAGAATCTGGACTTGTGTATCCCCACGGTCATGTAAGACAATTTTATAAAATCTCATACTATTTACAGTTATCTCCTGTCCGTTCTGTTTCCCTAGAGAACACTGACTAATACTCCATTTGGTTTTTTAGGCTCTTTGAATTCAGGATGGGATATGTTCTCTTAGTTTCATTTGAATACTCTTTACTCCTGGCTTAATAATGAACAAAAAGTGATCAGAATCTTTTTCTTAGTATTTGTCTCTGTTGTACTGCTGAAATGTGTGATTCCCAGAGTCTTAAACACTCTTACGCAGCTACTCTTCTGCGAAATGCCCCAACAAATGAACAACTCTGAAAAAGAATGGAAAAAACTATGCTTATAGAGGTTGAAATTACCACCACTGGAAACCTGATCTGTGTGATCACAATTCCTGAAACACTGATTCAGATCTGAATTCATCAAGTCCCCAGATAATCTATACAGTCCATCCTCAAGCTCAGGATGAAGAATGTCATGGGGCGGGGCGGGGGGCAGGTGCAGAGGACTATAAACTGAGACCAACTATATCAGCACATGACAAATATTTCCTCCAGGAAATTTTTTCCCAAGAAGATAAAAATGTAAACCAATAAATAATCTTACTGTTTGTTTCAGGAAATTCGTGTAAACCAATTTTATGGGAAAGCTGTTTTCCCATCAGGGAAAATACTTATCCTATCTGGACAATAGATTTTTTTACCTAGCATATTAGTAAGGGTTCTCCAGAGAAACCTGGAGATATATACATCTACAATCAACTGAGAAAATCATCCATATATATATATATGGGGGGGAGCCGCTTTATTATGAAGAATTTGCTCAAGCAATTGGAGGCTGGCTGGTCTGAATTCCATAAAGCAGGCTGCAAGCTGGAAACTCTAATAAAGTGATCTGAAGTCTAGCAAATCTTTGCTATCCAGGGGAAGATAACTGACTGAAGTTGAGGCAGAAATTCTTCTTTCTGATTTCTGAAATCTTTAGTTCTGGCTTTTAAGGTCTCCAACTGATTGAATGAGGAGATGCCCCACATTGCTGAGGGCAATCTCCTTTTTTGATTTTAGATGTAATGAACTGATTATAGATGCAAATCCATCTACAAAATAACCTCACAGTAACATCAGGCCAGTGTTTGTTTAACCAAACAACTAGATGCAATAACCTAGCTAAGTTGACACATGAAATTAACCATTATATCTGGGAAAACAGTTATTTATCAGATGATTTACTCACCAAAACCCTTGCCTAAAAATAATCCTCAACTATCATACCTATACTCTATTCCAATCCTTAACCTGCCTTGAAAGTGCATTAAACCACTAGAACCCAGACCTTTGGCCATTTAAGTATCCCTTTTTGTACTCCCTCCTCTGACATGCTCCCTCTTTTGTTAAGGTGGTATTGTCCCTTACTTCAGTATGTCTAATAAACTTAACTTTGCTCTATTATCAGGTTTTGTCTGGTGATATTTGGATAATTCATGAATCTATGACTCACAGTCCAAATTAAGATGCTCAAATCATGTGGTTTACTGAATCGATTTAAAATACGCTCCAAGATGCAAGGGTAAAGAGATGGTATAAGTTAATACATTTAGGATAAGATGCAAGTCGGGTAGAAAAACACACTACCTGGATCCTGTATAAGCAATATTCCTATGTTCTATCTCTCTCTCCCTCTTTCCCTCTCCCCGCCCCTGCCCACCACCTCTCTCTCTCTCCCTCTCTCTCTCTCTCTCTCTCTCTCTCTCTCTCTCTCTCTCTCTCTC
>JAKSZT010053770.1:46946766-47152970 GCA_026826555.1 Tolypeutes matacus | reverse complement strand
TCTCTCTCTCTCTCTCTCTCTCTCTCTCTCTCTCTCTCTCTCTCTCTTTCTCTCTATCTATCTCTTTCTCCTATAGCAGTTTTACCTCCTAATAGTGTGGTTATGAAGAGAAAAGTTGAGAACGTGCAATGGATCTCAACAGATGGATGATGCTTGCATATAACTTGCTTTGATATAGTAAACAAGGGCAAGTGTGCTTGGCCAATGCCTGTAGCTTACTATTTAGCCTATGAGTTTTATATACCTCTTTTGGGAAGAACACTTGTAGAGTTAAAATGGGACCATAAAAAGTAGCTGATACAGGAATAATTGGCAACATAGAGGTGGCCTAATCTGTGTATTGCGACTTGATCTTTCTATCTATAGGTAATACTTGTTTGTTCCAGCCTTTATTTTATATGTGCACACATACACCCATTCCATTTATTATCTCTATTTTATCATGCCCTAAAATTAATAACTTATTAATTCCTATTCCTCACATACCTTATACCATACTTTATGTCTATAACTCACAAGCTACTATCTGTATTTAATACATTTTATGAGTTTGCTCAATCTATCTTCTACTGCAGAATTGAATATTTTCAAATAGTATAGCAAACACACATTAAACTGAGTTATACTGGAGAATATTTACTAATTACATTGTGGGTCTATAATCTTCTTACTGAAACAACACTATATCACTGGAAATGGTCTAGATAAATAGTCATTCATTTGTTCTTTCATTCATCAGATATATACTGAGGTTTTAGTATATGCCAGGCATTATACCAAATTCTAGAGATAAAGCAATGAATAAAATAGAATAGGCTTCTCTCAGAGTATATATTTAAGACTTTGTTTATTATAGTAAGGTAAATTCATTACTAGATATAGATGTTTGGGGTTTTTTTTCTTTTTCTTGCTCTCTTTATTCTACCATGCAAGAACAATGCCATGGAATTTGTTGTTTGAAAGGTACAACAGAGGGCACAAATAAAAAATTTTAAGATTACTAGATCTGTATTAGCCAGATTTCATTTAACTGACCATCTTTTAACCTACTTTCAGAGTTAGCTGACATTTCCCCTATCTTTGATAAACAGACTGAATCATTCTATGGTACACTAAATACTTTCTGCAATTTTTACTATGCCCCATAGTAGTTATCTCTCTGTAATTGATTTCTAGCCTACTTCCACTTTGGACAGAGAGCATATTTTGTGTGATTTCACTCTTCATTGACACTTACTTTATGGCATGAAAAATGTTCCACCTTGGTAAATGTTTTATGTACACTTGAAAGGAACACGAATTCTTCAATAACACAGAAGTGGTGTTCTATATATGTCACTTAGATCAAGATGGATAATTGTGTTGTTTAAATTTTCTATATCTTTTTGCTGGCCTTTGCTTGGGAAAAACAGTGGGCTTTCAACTGTCCACTACAATAAAGCACAAAATCAAACCTATAAAAGTTAAAGATGATTGGCCAATATTTGGCCTGTTAAAATAAAAGGCAGAACTCTTCCAAAGAAGATAATAGAATCTAGAGCTTCTAAAACATGTCACAAACAACGTTCAATGCACAATATTCTAAAATAAAAAGTGTGGAGTGTGAAGGATCAGGTATGAAGAATAAAGTGGTAAAATGATTATAATTTTATTGTTTTAGTAGTAGTCCTGGAACATATTTTTAGCTTTAAGGCATTTATGGGAAAGAGAGAGAAGAGAGAGAGAGAATTTTTTTAATAGTAACAAAGGAAATAAAATGGAATACTATCAAATATATGATTAATCATAACAAGCCTGGAAAGAGGCAACAGAAGAACAGAAACAAAAAAGAAAATAGAAAATAAATCGCACTGTAATAGTCTTAAATCCAAACATGGCAATAGTTACATTCAATGTAAATGGACTAACACTCAAATCAAATGATTTAAATTTGAAGACACAAATGGGTTAAAAGTAAAATGATAGAAGAGATACACCATGCAAACAGCATAAGAAAGCTGATATGGCTATATTGATAACAGAAAAAGTAGAATTTAAAACAAAGAGCACCACAAAAGAGAAAGATTAAATATTACAAAAGGGAGAATTCATCTGGATGACAAAAACCATTCTGTGAATGCACCTATAACAGCTTCAAAACTCTTGAAGCAAAAACAGTGTTAACAGGAGAATAGAAAAGTCTACAGTATAGTTTGGATATTTTAATAGTCTTTTCTCAGTAATTAATGAAACAAGAATATATAGTATCTGAATGATATCAACCAATTTAACTTGATTGACACTAGCAGACACTGCATGAATAACCGCAAGATGCACAATCTTTTCAAGTGTATGTGGAACCTTCACCAAGATAGACCATATTCTGGATCATAAAACAAATATAAACACATTAAACATATTGAAATTTAGTATGTTCTCTGATCACAAAGAAATCAATTAAAAATTAATAACAGAATCTTACTTCTGGTAAGGTGAAGTAAGCTGCCAACAGACTTATCTGCCTATAGAAAATAGATGCTAACTCTGGACAAAACACATAAAACATACTTGAAGGCTCTAGAGAGTAAACAAAAGGAAGTAGATGTTGGAGAAGAATAGAAACTTTGAAGAAGAGACTGGTAAATGTTGACGTTCACTTCCTTATGGTTTGAGCCTCAGGAAAGTCCATAGTTATGGTACATTGTGGCAATTAAAACTCTGAGAGAATATCTGCTGTCTTTTTTTACCTGAATAGGAATAGAGTCTAAGGAAGCCACAGCCACTAGAGAATAAGGGTCAAGTCCATAAATGGAGAGAGTCAGATAAGGAATGCTCAAATTTCTTTCTGTAAACTCTGTTCAAAACTCTTGTTGATCCTTTAGCCATTCATTCAAGGTCAGACTCAAGGCAGCTTACAGCTAAAGCTAAAAGAATTGAAATGTGATTTCAGCTGTTGCCCACTACAAGAGAGAAAGAGCATGAAGATTGCATCTAATCAAAGTAATAGACCATCTGTACTAAAAGATCAATACGTATCAGAGGAATATAAGAAAATCCAGAGTATTTATAATACATCTAGAGTATATATAATATTTTGAGGGTATAATTAAAAACTCAGCATACCCATAAAAATATGACCCACTTGTTTTGGTTTGCCAAAGGGCTGCTGATGCAAAGTACCAGAAATGTGTTAGATTTTATAAAGGATATTTATTGGGGGTAACATGTTACAGTTCCAAGGCCATGAAAAGTCCAACCCAAGGCAACATAAGGGGTACTTTCTCACCAAACTCAGCTGCCATGTGTTGAAGCAAATGGCAGGCTATCTCTGCCTTTTCTCTGTCTTCCCCTCAGAGCTTCCTCTCTCAGGCTCAGCTGCTCTGCTTTCTTCCCAATTTCAGCTGGGTAGGGCTTGTCTCTTACCAGCTTCTCTATATCAATCTCAGCTGTTCTGCTCTCTTCCCATGTTCAGCTGTAAGCTATCAGGCATATAGCAGGGTTGGTCTCCTCTTGAGCTGTTCCATGGGCCCAGCCTTTTGGGTCTTCATGCTTAAGTGATCCTCTTTCTTACATGGCAGGATCAAATGGAAGTTCCCTTTTTCCTTCTCTGAGTATGTGAGTCCATTTATATCAGACCCAGCAAAGGGGCAGGGACTAAATAAGAATCACACCTCACTGACACAATCCAGTAAAAAGTCCGACAGCAATCTTAACAGGTAATCTAATCAAAGACCCCTCAGCTGAATTTAATGTAATCAAAGAGTATCACACCCAGAGGAATCGATTAGTTTACAAACTCTCTTTTTGTGATTCATAAAGTAATTTCAAACTGCCACACCATTCTCAAGGGAAAATACAATCAATGAAGGCCAATTGTGATATGAACCCACATATCGGAAGTGTCAGACATAGATTTTAAAGTAGCAATTATAACTAGGCTCTAAAATACAAAGGAAAAGGTTCATAATGAAGGCAAAGATATTAAATGCCAGCAAAAAAATAGAGTATAAAAACATGGATATTTTAGAGGAAAAATATTGTATCTGGAGTAAAATTTCCTTTGATGCCCTTAATAGCACAATAGTGAGTGATGACAGAAGAAATAGTCTGTAATCTTAAAAACTGATAAATAGAAATTATCCAAGCTGAAAAGAGAGAAAAATGATTGATATTTGTATAAAGGGATTTAGCAGAAGAAAAATAGATGCGGAATGGGATAGAAAAAATATTTGAAGAGATAATATCCAAAAGTAAAATACACAAATTTACAGATTCAAAAATCTTAGAATAAAATAAGAAAATAACCTAAGAAGAAGCATTGTAGTCAAAATGTTGAATAGAAAGCATAAAGAGAAAATCTTGAAATCAGTGAAAGAAAAACAACACTTTCTATTCAGGGGAACAATGATTTGAATGAGAGCTTATTTCTCATCAAGAAACTATGCAGGCCAGAAAACTTAAACAACATTTATAAAATTGTGAAAGACAAATATTGTAAATGTAGAATTCTATATCTAGATAAAATATTCTTCAAGGTGGAAGACAAACCAAAGATATTTTCATATAAAATAGTACAAGAATAATTTGTTGTTGGCAGATCTTTCTACAATGCTGAAGGACATTCTTACAGATAGAAGGAAATGTTACCATAAGATATCTAGTGTCTTCAGGAAGGAATAAAGAGAATCATATTTGGTAAATATCTTGATAAATGAGACTTTTTTTACTTCTTTTGAAAGAAATATGACTCTTTAAAACACAAAATTATTACATTTTAATGTAGGGTTTATGATGCATGTAGATGTAATATATATGAGACCTGTAGTGTAAAGGATAGTGGGGGGATCATCGATGAAACTATATGGCTTAATGTTTCTATACATTATGTATAGTGATACATCAATAACTCTGAGACGATTGCATAAAGTTAAGAACGTATATAATAATACCTAGAGCAATCACTAAAAAGAAATAATTAAATGAAGTTGTTGGGTTTTTAATATTCATCTTTATTAATTTTATCATGAATGCTCATATAACATGTCCTGGATCAAAGATAAATCTCTTATTAATTGTGTTACAGTAAATAATAAGCATGTTGGCTCTCCTTGACACAGACCGAACAGCTGGGTCAACATGATGAAAGCCATGTCAAATGTCCTACATATACAAAGTCTGTATTATAATTGAGAAACAGAGAACAATGGATTTTCTCCATTTATATGCAGGAGAGGAAAAAAGAGGGGAAAATATTTGCATCTTTGAGATGGGTTAGAAAGAATCTTGGGTTTTCATCCTAACCATTTGGAATATAAATAAGCCTTTCTCAAGACCAAATAAAACTGGGTGTCCCCAGCTTCTATGACCTAGAAATTTCTCTGAGTTTTGAGTTCCCTGTCTTTTAAGATGGCACTTCAGTCTTCCTGGCACTTTGATGCTTAAGCTAGGGAACTATTTCTTGGCTGTAACCAGGTGGCCTCCCTGATAAGAACACACAGATCTAACTCTCATGGCATGTGTAGGGTATGATTAGGGGAAGTGAAAACAAGTATTGAATATCTTCATATTGTATATATTTCTGTGTCTCAAGACACTAGTGTTTTTACAGGAGCATTGAGAAAGCCATTAAACTTTTTTTGTGTGTTTTTTTTTTTTTAAGATTTATTTATTTATTTATCTGCCCCTTGTTGCTTGTGCTCACTGTGTCCATTTCCTTTGCGTTTTTTTTGTTTTGTTTTGTTTTCTTTTCTTTTTTTTTCTGTGTCTGCTTGTCTCCTTCTGTTGCGTCATCTTGCTGCGCTAGCTCACTGCGCCCACGCGGGCTGACTTGCCTTCACCAAGAGTCCCCGGAAATCGAACCCAGGGCCTCCCATATGGTAAACGGGAGCCCAACCAATTGAGTCACAGCCGCTTCCCCCCATTAAATTTTATTTCCCAGAGTTATAGCTAAAAAGTCAAGAGATAAATTTAAATGGAATTCTAAAAATTATTGAAATAATCCAGAAAAGAAAAGGGGTGAAACACAGACAAAAATCAGCAAGAACAAACAGAAAATTAACAATAAAGTATTAAACCTCAAGCTAACAATATTAATAATTATGTTAATATTCATTGACTAAATATACCAATTAAAAGGCAGAGATAGTCAAAATGTTTTAAAAAAGAAAGAAAACCCTGTGCTGCCTAAAAAAAATAATGAGAGAATATTATGAACAACTTTATGCCAACAAATTCAATGATTTATATGAAATGGATAAATTTAAATATACTAAATTAATACAAGAAGAAACAAAATATGAATGTACTCATATCTATTGAAGAAATTGAATTTGTTATCAAAACCTTCATACAAAGTAAACTTCAGGGCCAAACTGGTTCATTGGTGAAATCTGTCAAACATTCAAGGACAAAATAACACTGATTTTACACAAAATATTGCAGAAAATAGAATAAGAGGGCACATTTCCAACATCATCTTATGAGGCCATTATAAACCTAAGAGCAAAATCTGAAAAAAAAACATTGTAGAAAAGCATATATAGACCAACGTCCCTCATGAACATAGATGCAAAAATCATCAACCAAATCAAGCAATATGAAAAGGATAACATCTAAGGAACAAATAGGAGTCAAGACATTACAATAAGGGAAGAACAAGATATAATAGACATGAAGTTTAGAAAGGAAGAAGTAAAATTATGCAGATGCCATGATTATTTACAAAGGAACCTACAACATAAGTAATAATACTTATAAATGAGTTTAGCAAGATTGCAGGATAGATGGCCAAGATTCAAAAATCACTTGTAGGGGAACAAGTGTAGCTCAGTGGTTTGAGTGCCTGTTTCCCATGTACAAGGTCCCATGTTCATTACTTGGTACCTCTTTTTAAAAAATCAATTGAATTTCTATATACTAGCAGCAAACATTGGAAAATAAATTTTTAAAATCCATTTACAATAGGTTTTAAAAATCCACCACCGGAAAAAAAAAGAAAAAAAAAAAAAAAAACTAAAGAAAAAAACAAACAAAAACCCATCGAGGAATACATTTAACCATAGATGTGCAAGACCACTACACTGAAAACTATAAAATCTTGCTGATACTAATAAATTAAAAAACACCTGAAGGAATGACTATATGCTATCTTAATACAGAAAAAGATTCCTATAGTTATGACATCAATTCTTCTAAAATTATTCAACAGATTTTAAGCACTTTCAATTAAAATCTCCACGAGAGTTTTCTGGAGAAAATGACAATTATGATTTGAAAATTTTTGTGAAACCTCAAAGACCCTAAAAAACCCAAAGCAATTAAAAAGAGAAGAATTTGTAAGACTTAAAGTACTTTGCCAAATACCACACACAAATTGGATTAGAAACAGGAATTAATTGTCCCACAGTTTCAGAGACTAGAAGTCCAAAATCAAAGCATTGGCAAGACCATGCTTTCTCACCTAAGAGCAGACTGCTATGATGGTTCCGTGACTAGTATCTCTGTGTCCTATCACATGGCACTCTCTCCTTCCTCCTGTCTGCCCATCAGGTTTCCACTGACTTCTGGCTATATCCCGTTTGGCTTTCCTCTTTCTTCTCTTCAAAAGTTCTCTGGTAATATGGATTAAGACTACCTTGATTCAGTTTGCCACACCTTGACAAAGTCAACATCTTCAGAAGATCCTATTTAAAAATGGTTTCACATTGACAAGAATGCAGATTAGGATTAAGAACATATCTTTTGAGGGGGTACATAATTCTATCTACCATAGTACTTAATTTCAAGAATCTATAATATTATAGTAAACAAGCAAGTGTGGTATTGTCACAAGGATAGAAATATAGCTTTTGACGCACACATATATAGAGAGAAATGAGTTTCAACAAAGCTGACAAGGCAATTGAATGGGGAAAGGAAAATCTTTACAAATTTTTTCTGAACACCAGGGTATCTATATACAAAAAATGAGCATCAACCCTTACATCATGCTATATGCAAAAATTAACTCAATATTAATTATATCCATAAATGAAAAATCTAAAACTGTATATAATTTCTAGAAGTAAACAGGGAAAGATATTATGATCTTAAGGCAGTAAAAATTTCTTATACATGACAAAAATAAGTATAAAAGAAAGAAAATGATAAATTAGACTTTATCAAAATTAAATTATTGAAAGACATTAAGAAAATTTAAAAGTTGTGGCATAGAATGCTATAAAATTCTTTTGAAGAATTGCTTTATCTATGTGTTTTATTTTTGTTTTTATTCAATTTAAAATATGTTCTAATTTCACTTGTGTGCAAATCAAGGCCTAACTGGTAGTGCCAGGCCATATCCTGGCTCTCATGAACTGCTTTTCTCCTTCTCATTTTGTATAATTTCATTTTGTAAAAATTGGTTGAGATTTGTTATATCACCAAAAATATGGTCTATTCATAGAATGGCCCATGTGCATTTGAATCATCACCATATAATATTTCTCTTTGTCCCATGTAATATTCCTTGTTTTAAAGTCTATATTATCTGATATTAATATAGACACTCTAAGTCTGTTTGGATTAATGTTTACATGATATGTCTTTTTCCTTTTCTTTGTCTTAACCTATCTAAGGTAGAGGGAGTGATGAACTGTAAAGGGAAATCAAGAAATTTTTTGGATGGAAATGTTTGGAATCTGGATTGGCAGTGCTTTCATGAATAATATATTTGTTTAAAATATTCAAATTGTAGGGAGGCGGCTGTGGCTCGGTCGGTGGGGCTCCCGTTTACCGTGTGGGAGACCCCGGGTTCGGTTCCCGGGGCCTCCTGGTGGGGGCGGGCCCGCCCGCACGGGCGTGGTTGGCTGGCCCGGCGAGCGCGGGCAGCAAGGGGGGGATGAATGAATGATAAATAAAATCTTTAAAAAAAAAAAAAAAAAAAAAAATATTCAAATTGTACACTTGAATTGAGTTTTTGGCACAAAAATTATACCTCAATAAAGTTGATTCAAAACAGAAAACAATTTTTAAAAATCTGAAAAATTGCCAAATATTTGGAAATTAAACAATACTCTTCTAAATAAGTCATGAAACAAAGAAATCACAGTGAAAATTTACAATATTTTGAGCTAAACAATAATGAACACATTCATATTAAAATATGTGGAATGTAATTAAAGCAGTACATTAAGGGGTCTATAGTTTTAAATATTTACATTAGAAATGAAGAAACATTTAACAACATTAATCTAAGTTTCTATCTTAAGAACCTACCAAAACCGTTACACTCAAAGTAAGTCAAAGGAAAGAAACAATAGAGATCAGAGCAGAGAGCAATGATATAGAAAATGACAACCAATACAAATAATTAACAACTTTACAATTTTATGTCTTTGAATGGATACTATGAATGAGCAAGTTGTGACAACAGTTTTGAACAACTATCCAAAACTTGGAAATAAGAGCAAGAGAATCCTTTCAATGTCATACTGAATAATCATTTAATAAAAACATCCGAGAGTCATTTGATTCTTTGAGAGAATTAAACTGGCACTTTAATCAGGGTTTTATCTTGTTCTTTACTATTTGACACTAGCTCAGACACTGTAAAATTACATGTTACCATGAAGATTTCCGTGCAATAGAAAAGATAAATCCCAGAATTATATTTGGATTTTTGTTTGGCTTTGCTTTTTATTGTGATACCACTCTACCACCAACACCTTGGATTTGTGTGGAACACTTTTTACAACTGATGATAGCACATTTTTGTAATTGTACCATTAATTAAAGTCCATGGTTTAACTTAGGGTTCACTGTTTGTGAAGTATAGTTCCACGGATTTTTTTTAAAATGTATTCTGTTACCATATATACAATCTAAAATTTTCCCTGTTTAATCATATTCAGATATATATTTTGGCACTGTTAATTGCTTTTAACAACATGCTACCATCATCACCATTTGTTACCAAAACATTTCTACCATTCCAAATAGTAACTCTGTACATTTTAAGCCTTAACTTCCCATACCCTATCCCTACCCTGTCGCTTGGTAATAACCTATATTATAGATTCTGACTCTATTATGAGTTCTTTTATTCTGATTGTCTCAAATCAGTGAGTCCTTTTGTGCCTGTCTTATTTCACTCAACCTGTCTTCAAAATTCTTCTATATTGCTGCAGGCATCAGGACTTCATTCCTTTTAACACCTGAATAATATTTCATTGTGTGTATATACCACATGTTATTTATTTTCCCAATAAAAATTCAACAGCATTTTTTACTGAATTGGAAAAGCTAATATGAAACTTATTTAGAATGGCAAGGGGCACCGAATAGCCAAAAACATATTGAATAAAAAAACACTAGCTTTAGGGAAATGCAAATCAAAACTACTCTGAGTTATCATCTTATACCCATTAGACTGGCAGCTATTAAAAAACAGAGGACTACAAGTGTTGGAGAGGATGTGGAGGAAGGGAAACACTTATCCAATGCTGGTGGGAATGTAGAATGGTACAGACATTGTGGAGGACAGTTTGGCAGTTCCTCAGGAGCTAACTATCGAACTGCCACATGATCCAGCAATTCCACTTCTGGGTATATACCCAGAAGAATTGAAAGCAGGGACACAAACTGATATATGCACACCAGTGTTCATAGTGGCATTATTCACTATTGCCAAAAATTGAAAACAGCCCAAGTGTCCATCAGCAGATGAATGGATAAGCGAACTTTGGTAAATACATACAATGGAATATTACTCAGTTGTAAGAAGGAATGCAGTATTAACACACGGGATAACATGGATGAATCTTGAACACCTTATGTTGAATGAAGTAAGCCAGTCATTGAAGGACAAATATTACATAACCTCACTGATATGACTTAAACAAATTGAGCAGACTCACAGAGCTAGAGTCTGGAAGATAGGTTATCAGGAGACAGAAAGGGAGTAGAGAGTGGTGAACCAAAGCAAAAACCATAATAAGGTGGAAGAGGGTGGATGGGCAGTGGATGAGGGCTGGTAGTGGTGCAGTGATGAGATTGGGCTCGAGAATGCAGAAATGTGAGGGGGAGGAGGGTGGGGGATTGGGTTGGACTATCCATGGAACTAGGGGGAAGTTTGGAGGAAGGAGCAGGTGAACTCTGGGGAGTTGCAGGTCTGTGGTTAAAAGTACAGTGGTGGAAATGTTCTTTTGGCAAATATGTCAGGGGAGTATTACCAGTACAGGTCATCGGAGGTGGGATGATATGCTGAATAGGGCACACCTAGGGCATGCTTTTATGAAATATGAAAATGTTCATCTTCTTATAGTGTGTTATCTCAGTGGGTAGAAAATATTAAACTCCCATCTTGGAGAGTCCCGCCATGTTCTCAATTTGAGGGGCAAGAATCTCTCTAGAACATAGACAGTGCCTAATAAAAGAAAACAGACAAATATGTCAAGCCCTCAGTATTATTGCACGTAACCACGAACCTTATTTTTCAAAAATTGAAACTTAGTGGTTAACATAGGTTCTGAAGGGGGGGGGAGTGAAGAGTAGAATATATGGAACATAGGGCATTTGTAAGGCATTGGAATTGTTTTACATGATCTTGCAATAATGGATACAGACCATTTTAAATTTTGTCAAAAACCTATAAAAGTGTACAGGCAAAATGTATACCATAATGTAAATCATTGACCATGGTTAGTAGCAGTACTTTGATATTTGTACATCAATTGCAACAAATGTACCATATACATGTAAATTGTTATTAGTGGGGGAGTGTGGGAGGGGTTTGGATATATGGGTATCCCCTATATTTTCTATGCGACTTATCTGTAACCTAAAGCTTCTTTGAAGATAAAGCAAAAAAAATAAGACATTGGGGGAACATATGGAAGAAGTTGTCACTGTACATAATAAATAACAGATATTACAGTGATGAAAGACAATGAAAAAATTTTTATTTTATTATTATTTTATTTTTATTTTTTTGTTTTTTGTATTTTATTTGTTATTTTTATTTATTATTATTTTTTTATTATTTTTACTTGTTTGTTTTGGCTTTGTTTGGGGGGAGGTTTTGGATCACAGAAGGGTCACAACTGTGGCAGGGGAGTACCACTGGTGTGGAGTGTCAGTGATAGGAGGATGTATGGGGAGGGCTGCACCTGGGGCATACCTCTATGGTATATGAATATGTTCAAGTGGTCATGGGGCATTGTCTCAGTGGGTGGAGTCCCACACAATACCAAAAGAATATTTAATTCCCATCCTGGGAAGTCCTACTGAAGCAGGCTACATATAGGGAATCAATACCCCAAGATGGCTGCTGAAAGATCCTAGCGAGATTTCTCCTGGAAGCCAGGAGAAGCTCTGGATATTCTCCCAGGACATAATCATTGGCCCCACATGGGGGATTGATGGGTGAGGTAATCAATCAAAACGGCAAACATCTGGGACTCCTCCCATGCCATTAGCAAAGGGGTGGAATAATAACAGTTTAAAAAGCAGGCACAAAGGTCACATCTCTCCTGCTCCTGCTCCTGGTGGCTCCAGCCCTGCTTTCGGCCCTCGTGGCTTCTGCATCCTGTTCTTAGCCCTCATGGCTTCTGCGCCCTTCTCTCGCCATGTCCCCCTGCACGGATCAACACACATGTAAAACCTGGGCATTTACAATCTATAATTGGATATTGTAGTCTATAAATCAGCCCTCTTTATCACTCTTCAGCCCTTTACCCTCTACCAGGGACCCATGACCTGCTATTTTCTACTGTTTCTCTTCCCTCCCTACCTTAATAAATTACTGGCCTCACTAACCCAACGTGCTCTGAAATTCATTTCTGCAGCATAAGTCAAGAACCTAGATTAAATCTGGTAACACTGCTACATTCTCTAATAGAGCAGCAAGAATCCCCTGAGTCCAAGGACAGTGCCTAGCAAAGGAGGACAGACTATTATGCCAGTCCCTTGATATTGGTGGTTGTACTTATGAAACTTTTCTAGTGAAATTGAAACTTAGCCTAGTATTTTATATTGTCTAAGAGTTACCTCCTGAAAGCCTTCCTATTGCTCAAATGTGGCCTCTCTCTAAGCCAAATTCAGCATATAAATGCACTATATTCCCCCCAATGTGGGACATGACTCCCAGGGATAAGCATCCCTGGCACTGAGGGATTATTACCAAGCACCAACTAGAGATGAATCTGGAAAAAGACCTTGATCAAAAGGGGGAAATATTAAATATCAATGAGTTTTTATGGCTAAGAGACTTCAAAGTGAGTCAGGAGGTTATTCCAGAGGTTGCGCTTATGCATGTCTCAGCAGGAGCTCATTGACTGCCACAGTAAACATTGTCTCAAACAGTGGGGCTCCTGAGGACTCTAGAGACATCTAGCCACTGTAGACAGGGCAGAGAATCTCAGGAATTCAGCACCCTGTCAGTGGACCTTACTTTGGAATAAATGCTCCCCAATGTAACAGTTAGACTCATTTACAATTTCCCTACACATAACTCTTCTGCCCCTTTTATTTGAACCTATAATTAGCACTATATTTGATGTTTAGTTCTTAAAAGTTTGGTTCTGTTTGAATGAATAAATGCATTAATCAATCAATGAACAGCACTATCTATCCATGGTGCAAATTCTTCAAGAAGCCAGGCAAGAGAACTATATTAGAATATATGTATATATATTCAGTTAAAATGGATTCCAATTTCAATGTACTTTTTTATATCAACAGTAATTATCTTCTGTACAATGTCCATTTAAACATAATTTCCAAGGTCTGTTCTTTACTTATGTTGAAAACTTTAAACTAATATCAAATCAAGCTTTAATGGATACTCTTCAGACAGATAACTTCAAAGAAAGATAGAATACTGAAACTTACCCAACATGGATTTTAATATATGTATTTTTGCTTCTTACACCAGTATGTTAAAGAGTGGCTGTACCTTTGGTTTGTTATAATTGTGTTAATAAATGTGTTTGTTTTTTCCAGGATAAAGTGATTTAAATGTGATGCCTATGACTGTGGCTTGTCACATGCTGGATTTTGCTGGTCTGCTAAAAAGGCTTGTCTTTAACAGACAGTTCTCAATTACCTATTTCATTTTTTTCCTCTGTGTTATAATTAATATCTCTAATTCAGACTCTATCAGGAGCAATAGTACAAGAGAAATGTAATAGTACATGCAAGGCAATGAGATGTGCTTTTGTTTTTCAAACAAACCAGAAAAGATTTTTCCTAATTTAAAGTGTCAGTTTGTCCAGAATGTGAAAGAGTATAAGGAAGGCTAAATCTTGAATGTGTGTAGCAAGTTTTAGAAGATTTGAGAAAAATGAATTTTATTTATAATATCTGAGTCTGAAATAAAAGATAAAAGATATTAAAATGTTGGCAAAGTTTACGTAATTTTGATGGGCTTATTTATAAAGGTATTTAATATCTTTTACTGCCAAATACTAAATTAATGTAATAGTAGAATTTTATTTTCTCCTTGTTAAAATATAAAAACTCCTAGAGCTAATATAGTATGTAAAATATAAATATTTCTCCCTTGAAATATTTAGTCTGCTTTTAACAAGTAAAGTGACGATTATTCTTTACCTTCTGTGTATTCTGAAAGTTTAGCAGAAATTCTGTATATCAACATAATTAATTTCCTATAACTTGTGCAGACTTTATGTTCTTGATTATTTAAACAAAAATGTTCACCACTTCAGAATGACCTAACTTACTTTCCTTATAATTGAGCTACTTTCTATGCTTGTTATAACTTTTTTTTCACTTTGATTTATGTGTAAAAGTATATAGCTATTCATTGCTGTCAGAACTCTGTGTTCCTCTCTCAATCAAGTGACCAAATCTTCTCTTAAATCTCTTTGTTTTCCATCTTCAAAATCAGATCCTAAAAGAATGTCATTAAAAAAAAAAAAAAATGGTTTCATTATGTTGTCATATGTTCTTTAGATTTTTTTTAAAATTTTATTTTGAAGTAATTTCAAACTTACAAGACAGATACAAAAATAATACAGAACTCAGAGAATTCCAACATACCCCCTACCCTGAAACTCAGATCCACCAACTCTTAACATTTGCCATATTTGCCATATCATTTTGTCTCTCTACCTACCCTCTATATCTGTCTATCAATCTATTTATCTATTTTCTGAACTTTTGGGAGTAGGTTGTGTATATTATGTTCCTTAAACACTTAATACTTCCATGTATATTTCCTAAGAACAAGGCTATTCACTTATATAGCCACCTTAATCTGAGTTATCAACTTCAAGAAATTTAACATTAATAAAGCTTACAGTCTATATTCCAATTTTTTCATATGTCCCAATAATATCCTTTGGGGCCTTTTCTTCTCCATTATTAGATCCAGTCTAAGATCATGTATTGCATTTAATTGCCATTTTCTCTCTAGTTTCTCTTTGTTTGGGAACATATATGTAACAAACTTTCCTATCTCAACCACACCCAGGCATACAGTTTGGTGGGATTAATCATATTAACAAATTTGCACTACCCTCACCACCATCCATTACCAGAACTTTCCCATCACCCTATACATAAGTCCTATACCTTTTATGCATTAACTCCCACTCCCTCTCCCCACAACCCAGGTAATCTGTACTCTACTTTCTGTCTCTATGAAATTGCATATTCTAGCTATTTCATATTAAGTGGAATCATACAATATATGTCCCTTTGGGTCTGACATTACTCTCAACATGATGTCTTCAAAGTTCATTGATGTAGTGGCATGTATCAGAACTTCATTCGTTTCAAAATTAACATTCCTGTGTGTGTGTGTGTGTACATATATACCACATTTTGTTTATCCATTCATTTGCTGATGGGCATTTGTGTTGCTTCCATCTTTTTTTTTTTTAACTTTATTTTGTACATTTAATAATTTAAAACATAAACAATTAAAACTAAAAAGTAAACACAGATGAATAAATATATACATTTCTCAATTAAATGTAATGGATACATGTAAATTTTTTTTTTTTTTTTTGAGAAATCACAAAGAGGATTTTAATTTTAAAAGACATTCCACTCAGACAGATATTTGTATACCAGTGTTCATAGTAGCATTATGCACAATAATCAAAAGATGGAAGCATAATAATATCATGATGATGTCAATCTTAACCAAACTGATTTATATATTCAATGCAATACCAATCAAAATTCCAATAGCCTACTTTACAGAATTAGAAAAGGCAATTACCAAATTCATTTGGAAGGGAACATGTACCCAAATAGCCAAAAGCATTCTAAAAAAGAAGAGCAATGAGGGAGGAATTTCACTGCCTGACCTTGAAACATATTACAAAGCTACAGTTGTCAAAGCAGCATGGTACTGGCATAAAGATAGACACATCAATCAGTGGAATAGAATTGAGGATCCAGAAATAAACCATCACCTATATGGTCAATTGGTTTTTTACAAATCTACCAAGTCCATATTAACGGGACACAACAGTCTCTTCAACAAGTGGTGCTGTGAGAACTGGATATCTATAACCAAAAGAATGAAAGAAGACCCCTATCTCACTCCCTATACAAGAATCAACTCAAAATGGATCAAAGACCTGAATATAAAAGCCAGGACAATAAAACTACTAGAAAAAAAATGTAGACAAACATCTTAAACACCTTATGGTAGGTGGTGGTTTCTTGGACCTTGCAACAAAAGCATGCACAACAAAAGAAAAAATAGATAAACAGGACTCCTCAAAATTAAACACTTTTGCACCTCCCAGGATGTTGTCAAAAGGATGAGAAGGCGGCCAACTCAATGGGAGAAAAAAACTTGGAAATCACATGTCAGATAATGGTTTAATATCCAGTATATATAAAGAGATTTAACAACTCAACAATAAAAAGACAGACAACCCAATTTTAAAAATGGGCAAAAGACTTGAATAGACATTTGTCCAAAGAAGAAGTACAAATGGCAAAAGCACACATGAAAAAATGCTCAACATCACTAATGATTAGGTAAATGCAAATCAAAACTATAATAAGATATTGTGTCACACCTATCAGAATAGCCACTATTAAAAAGACAGAAAACTACAAGTGTGGAGAGGATGTGGAGAGATAGTAACACTTATTCACTGTTGGTGGAAATGCAGAATGGTACAGCCACTATGGAGGACTGTTTGGCAGTTCCTAAAGAAGCTAAATATAGACTTGCCATGTGACCCTGCAAGACCACTACTGGGTATATACCCAGAAGAACTGACAGCAGTGACATGAACAGACATGTTCACACCGATGTTCATAGCAGCATTATTCACAATTGCCAAAAGTTGGAAACAACCCAGATGTCCATCAACTGATGAATGTATAAACAAACTGTGGTGTATTCACATAATGGAATATTGTGCAGCTGTAAGAAGAAATTGTCATAAAGCATATGACAATATGAATGGACCCAGAAGACATTATGTTGAGTGAAGCAAGGCAGACACAAAAAGACAAATACTATATGACTGCATTACCATGAACCAAATATATTGTGTAACATTGTATGAATAAAAAAAAAATTGTATATGTATCCAGTAAAAAAAAAACAAAACAAAAAACATTAGAGGCATATAACAACAGATTTGAAATGATGGAAGACAAAATTAGTTACTTGGAGAACCAAGCATCTGAACTTGAAAAAATGGAACAGGATCTCAGAGAAGTGAATGACAACATAAAATGCACAAACATGTATATTATCAGTGTCCCAGAAGGAGAAGAGAACAGAAAAGGGGCAGAAAAATATTTGAGGAAATAATGACCAAAAACTTCCCAACCCTTATGAAAGATATCAATATCAATTTTCAAGAAGTACAACACACCCCAAACAGAATAAATCCAAATAGATCTACTCTGAGACACCTACTATTCAGAATGACAAATATCAGAGACAACGAGAGGATTCTGAAAGCAGCAAGAAAAAAGCAAAGCATCACATAAAAGGGAACTTCAATATGATTAAGTGCTGACCTCTCATCAGAACTCATGGAGGCAAGAAGAAAGTGGTATGATGTACAGAAGGTAATGAAAGAGAAAAACTGCAGGCCAACAATTCTGTATCTGGCAAAACTGTCCTTTAAAAATGAGGGTGAGTTTAAAGTCTTCACAGATGAACAAAAACAAAGACAATGTTGCCACAAAAAAAAAAAGAAGAAAGAAACAGATTTACAAGCAATGCTAAAGGGTGTGCTAAAATCTAAAAGGAAAAAAACAAGGGCAAGAGACTTAGAGAAGAGTGTAGAAATGAAGATTATTAGTAAAGGTAACTTAAAGGGTAAAAAGACAAACAATAGTAGATATTGACAACGGAAGGCCACAGGATAAAAGGAATGAAGTAATGCCTTTACACTAACAACAATGAAGGTTAATGGATTGAATTCCCCAATCAAAAGACATAAACTGACAGAATGGATTAAAAAAATATCAACCATCTATATACTGTCTACAAGAGACTCACCTCAGATGTAAGGACACAATCAGGTTGAAAGTGAAATGTTGGAAAAAGATATTCCACACAAATAGTAATCAAAAAAAAGTTGGTGTAGCAATACTATTATGAGACAAAATAGATTTTAAATGCAAAGCTGTTCTATATGATGAAGAAGGTCATCATATATTAATAAAAGGGGCAATTCACCAAGAAGAAATAACTATAATCAATGTTTATGCACCTAACCTGGGTGCCCCAAGATATATGAGGCACACTCTGGAAGAACTGAAGGGGGAAATAGACATCTCTACCATAATAGCTGGAGACTTCAACACTCCACTCTCAGCATTAGATAGAACAACTAGACAGAAGATCAACAAGGAAATGGAGAACTTGAACAATATGATAAATGAGCTGGGCCTGACAGACATATACAGAACATTGCACACCAAAACAGCAGGATTTTAATTCTTCTCAAGTGCTCATTGTTCTCCAGGATAGATCATATGTTGGGTCTCAAGTCAGGTCTTGATAAATGTAAAAAGATTACAATTATACAAAGCACCTTTTTCTGATAATAACATAATGAAGCTGGAAATCAATAAAGTACGGAGAAAGGGAGTAGTCACAAATATATGGAGATTAAACAACATACTCTTAAATAATCAGTGGGTCAGAGAAGAAATTGCAAGAGAAATCAGTAAATATCTTGAGACAAATGAAAATGAGAATACAACATATCAAAACCTATAGGATACAAAAAGGCAGGGTGGAAAGGGAAATTTATATCCCCAATGCTTACATTCAAAAAACAGAAAGAGTTAAAATCAAAGACCTAACTGCACACCTAGAAAAAAACAGAAAAAGAACAGCTAACTAATCCCAATCAAGCACAAGTAACAAAATAATAAATCTTAAAGTAGAGGGAAGCAAATATGGCTCAAGCAGTTGGGCTCCTGCCTAACATATGGTAGGTCCTGGATTCGGTTCCCTGTGCCTCCTAAAGAAGACAAGCAAGACAGCAAACTGACGCAATAGGTTGGCGTTGTGAGCTGATGCAACAAGATGATGCAGCGAGATGATGCAATGAAGAGACACAACAAGGAAACACAATGAGAGACACAACAAACGAGAGGGGAGGTGGATCAAGCCATTGAGTGCCTCCATCCCACATGGGAGGTCCTGGGTTCATTTCCCAGTCCCTCCTGAAAAAGAATAAGATGACACAATGAGTGGACACAGAGAGCAGACAGTGAGCACAAACTATGAGGGAGGGAGGGAATAAACAAATAAAATAAATCTTTACCAAAAAAAAAAAAAAAGCTTAGAGTAGAAATAAATGAAATTGAGAGCAAAAAAAAAACAATAGAGAGAATCAACAAAACCAAAAATTGGTTCTTCGAGAAGATCAACAAAATCGACAAATCCTTAGTTAGACTAACAAAGAAAAAAAAGAGAAAAGATGCAAATAAATAAAATCAGAAATGAGAAGGGAAGGAGGACATTACCACTGACCGGGCAGAAATAAGGGCCCATAAGAGGATACTATGAATAACTGTATGCAAACAAACTAGACAACGTAGATGAAATGGACAAATTCCTAGAAACACACAAACAACCTACACTGACCCTAGAAGAAATAGAAGACCTCAACAAACCAATCATGAGTAAAGAGATTGAAATAGTCATCAAAAACCTCCCCAAATTAAGAGTCCAGGACCAGATGTCTCCACAGGTGAGTTCTACCAATCATTCAAAGACAATTTTGCTCAAGCTCTTTCAAACAGTTGAACAGGATGCAACACTACCAAACTCAACTACAAAGCCACCATCACCACAATACCCAAACCAGATGAAGACACTATAAAAAAGAAAATTACAGACAAATATCTCTAATGAATGCAAAAATCCTCAACATAATACTTGCAAACTGAATCCAAAGGCACATTAGAAGAATTATACACCACAATCAAGTGTGTTTTATCTCAGGTTTGCAAAAGGGGTCAACACAAGAAAATCAATTAGTGGAACACAGCGACGGAAGCCATATCCTGAAAAATCGTCCCCTGATACACTGGATAAAGTTAGAGGACTCCACAAATGCTGAATTGAAGAAAGAGGAATATCAGATCCAGTACCCTAAACCTGAAAGTGGACATGCCTTGTTAAGATAACTTGTAGTTTGTAGAGGCATGTGGACTAATATACTTTGCCCATCTGCTTGTCTGGTTGTGAGTGAAAATCCAGAGGAAGATAGATGCCAGCTAAAATATTGACAATGCAATCACAGGAGTATGTGACCTTCAAAGATGTGGCTGTAGACTTCACCCAGGAAGAGTGGGACCAGTTAGACACATTCCAGCAAAAGTTGTTCAGAGAAGTGATGCTGGAGAATGTCAATAACCTGGTCTCAGTAGGATATCAAGTCTGTAAAACAGATTTGATTTCCCACCTGGAACAAGGAGAAGTGTGGAGAGAGGGAATAGGATTTCCTCAATATCAGATTTCAGGAGACCTCTTCTTGGTTTAAGAACACTGGCAACACTGGCATCACTGACACAGAGCCCATCCCAATATTTTATTATGTAACATGCTTCTAGTTATATCAGGATCATTGTGGTGGCAATCTTCATTTTATAGGAAGCTAAAAAAAAAAAAATCATCTTTCAGGACTAAAGATGAAACTGAGGAATCCTGGATTTGGAAAAAGTGACTGAAGGAGAAAAAGAAAACCCAGGAATGGCCAGCAGATGGTGCTAGTCTGTGCAACTTTCCATGGAGGTGTTTTAGTCTCAGGGTTCCTGTGTTCCTGCATTGAATCTCCAGATCCAAGATTCAAAGCAGGCTCTGCTGGACAATTTCACTGAAGAAAAGCTTCCCTACCTCTCCTCCCTTTTTCCTTGAAACAGTTGACAGGAAGGAAGATATCTTTTCCCCTTTCAGTCAGTTGCAGTGAGTCAGGAGCTTAATATATTGGGGGTGGGATAGGGGAGCCCTTCCCAGCTCCCTTGGGAACTTGGGAACTCTGGTTGTCATTTCAGCTTCTTTCTTTCTCTCCCCCTCACCCTCCTGGGAGTTTTGTAGCACTGTCTTGCTTTGCTGACCCCCAAAGTAGGTCCCTCGGACAGTTTTTGTCACTTTCTCCATTGTTTTTGTGAGAGCATTCAGCTCTGCCTATTAGTCCATCACCGTCTTCCCCGGTAAGCCAATTTCTTGATGCCAGAAAATTAAATATGACATTGATGTTAAAGCTGTCATCATGAGTGACAAATTCTGCCTTTGTCTTCCCAATGTCAAAATTAACCAATAAATCTGGTGTGGTGTGAAAAAAAGAAAATCAATTAGTGTAAGAAACCACATTAATAAGTTGAAGAGGAAAAATCACATAATCATCCTGAATGATGCAGAAAGGGCATTTTATAAAATACAGCATACTTCTTGGAAAAAAAAAAAAAAAAAAACACTCCAAAAATAGTAATAGAAAGAAGCTTTCTCAACGTGGTAAAATGCATGTATGAAAAGCCCACTGCTATCATTGTACTAAACAGGGAAAGACTAAAATCTTTCCTGCTGAGATGGGGAAAAAGACAAGAATGCCCACGTCACCACAGTTATTCAATATTGTATTAGAAGTACTAGCAAGAGCAGTTAGGCAAGAAAAAGAAATAAAAGGCACCTAGAAAGGAAAGGAAGAAGTAAAATGGCTGCTATTTGCTGATGAAATGATGCTATATGTAGAAAATCCTGAAAATGCCACAACAAAGCTCATAGAAGTAATAGATGGGTTAGCAAAGTGGCAGGATATAAAATTAATATGCAATAATCAGTAATGTTTCTATACACTATTGATGAGCAATCTGAAAAGGGAGTTAGAAAAAAATTGCATATATAATAGTGACTAAAAAATCAAATATTTAGGAATAAACTTAACCAAGGACATAAAGGACATGTATTCAGAAAACTACAAAACACTGCTAAAAGAAACCAGAGAAGACCTAAATAAATGAAAGGATTTTCTGTGTTCATGGGTTGGAAGACTAAATATCATTGATACCAATTCTACCCAAACTGAGTTACAGATTCAACGCAATCCCAATAAAAATACCAATGGCCTTTTCTTGCAGAAACAGAAAACACAATTATCAAATTTATTTGGAAGGGTATTGTATAGCCAAATGTCTTTAAAGAAAGGAAAGAAGTTGGAGGACTCTCACTTCCCAACTTTAAAGCATATTACTTAGCTACAGTGGTTAAAAAAAAAAGCAACAACAACAGCTGAAAAAAAAACAGCATGGTAGTGGCATAAAGATAGACATTTTAACCAAAGGAATTGAACTGAGAACTCAGAAATTGACCATCAATCTATGGTCAAGTGATTTTTGACAAGGCTATCAAGTCCACCCAGCTGGGCCAGAACAGTCTATTCAAAAAATGGTGCTGGGAGAACTGATCTCCATACCCCAAAGAAAAAAAGAAGCCCCCTATATCACACCTGATACAAAAATTAACTCAAAATGGATCAAGGATCTAAACATAAAAGAAAAAACTATAAAAGTCCTAGAAGAAAATGTAGGGAAACATCTTCAAGATCTTGTGGTAGGTGGTAGTTTCCTAAACTTCCTACTTACACCCAAATCACGAGCAGTGGAAGAAAAATTAGATAAATGGGATCTCCTCAAAACTAAACACTTTTGTTCGTCAAAAGAATTTGTCAAGAAAGTAAAAAGGCAGCCTAATCAGTGGGAGAAAATATTTGGAAACCGCATATCCAACAAGGTTTTGATATCCATGTTATACAAAGAGATCATACATCTCAATGATAAAAAGACAAACAACCGAATTTAAAGTAGGCAGAAGACTTGAATAGACATTTCTCCAGAGAGGAAATACAAATGGCCAAGCAGCACATGAAAAAAAAATTCAGCATCACTAGCTATTAGGGAAATGCAGATCAAAATTACGAGATACCATTTCACACTTTATAGAATAGCCATTACTTTTTTAAAAAGAAAAGAAAGAAATCTACAAGTGCTGGAGAGAATGTGGAGAAATAGAGATACTCTTTCACTGTTGGTTGGAATGTAGAATGGTGCAGCCTCTGTGGCATACAGTTTGGCAATACCTTAAGAACCTGAACATAGAATTGCAGTATGATCCAGCAATCTTATTAGTAGGAATATATTCAGAAGAATTGAAACTTCTTCAATTGACACAAACTAACATTTGCTCATTAATGTTCATAGCAGCATTATTCAAAATTGCTAAAATATGGAATGAGCCCAAGTGTCCATTAACTGATGAAACAGATAAACAAAATGTGATATATACATACAATGGAATACTATTCAGCTGTAAGAAGAAATGATATCAGGCTGCAAATGACAAGATGGATGAAACTTGAGGACATTATGTTGAGTGAAATAAGCCAGATACAAAAGGACAAATATTGTATGTACTCACTGATATGAACTAAATACGATGAGTAAACTGGTAGAGGTAAACTCTAGAGTATAGGTTACTAGGAGATAGAATGTGGTTTGAAAATGGGAGCTTATGCTTAATGTATGTAAAATTTTTAATAAGGTTTATTGTAAAAGTGTAGAAATGAATAGAGTTATAGCAACATATTATAGTGAGTATAACCAACACTGCTGATATATAAATGTGATTGTGGCTAAAAGGAGTAATCTGTGGATATAAATGTCAATTGAAAGAAAGCTAGAGAACAATCTAGAGAATGTGTAACAGGGATTTCAGTGGTGAATGAAGATTGTGCTTAATAGTATAAATATAAGAATGTTCTTTACCCACAATAAAAAATAAATAAATTTAAAAAAAAAAAGAATGTTCTTTTTACAAAGTGTTAAGAATATGGTGATATATGGGAAATTTTCAACTAAGTTACTTATGGATGATAGTTAACAGTGATTTTGTAATATTTTTGCAGCAATGGCAAAGAAGATATTATATCACTTCTAAGGAACAACAATAGGAAGATATAAGGGGCTATGGGATTTTTCTTCTGGAAAATGTTCTAAAATTGACTGAGGTGATGACAGCACAACTCTGTGATGAAAATGAGAGCCACTGAGTTTACACTTTGAGTGGATTTTACAAAGTATGGTACTGTATAACACAAGAAATCCAGTGGTAGAAGATGGACTGCGGTTAACAGATCAAATATGAGAATGTTCTCTTATGAACTATAACCAATATGTAATACAAACATAGGATGTTAATAATCAGGTGGGTTGGGAGGAAAATACACCAAATGTAAGATATGGACTATAGTTAGTAGTAATATTTTGACGATGCTATTTCACACTTTGTAAGAAATGTTCCCAACCATGCAAGATGTTGGTGTTGGGGTGATGTATGGGAGCCCTGTATGATGATATGCATGTTTGTTTTCTAAGTTTACAACTTTTACTATACACTTATTGTTTATTTATATTCATGTATGAATGACATACTACAATCAAGTTTATTTTAAAAAGATTTTCTACTTTGATTTCTTCTAAGAGTTTTTTTGTTTTAGTGCTTATGTTTAGGTCTTTGATCTGTTTTTAGTTAGTTTTGTGAAATGGGGTTTCAGTTTTTTTGTGTTTTTTTTTAATGTGGATATTCAGTTTTCACAGTACTATTTGTTGAAGAGACTCTTCTTTCCTCATTCTACCCTTGTAGAAAATCAATTGGCCATAATGAAATTGACATTCTTAACACTGTTTACATAGTAACAACTTGGCAACTGAAAATGAAAACATACATCTCCTTTGTGGTTTCCATTCAAATAAGTATAAGATAACCCTTTTTTCCCCCTCCAGTCTTTGGTCCTTATAAATTCAAATGTTTTCTTTATGGCAAATTCAAAATTTGTGGGGCTTTCAAGAACGGTGCAGTCTTCCTGTTCTTTATGATACTTAGGCAAGTACATAAAGTACAGAGATGGCTTCTGAACCTTTCAATGAGCATCATTTTTAATAATTTTGTGCTTGCTGTCAAGGAAACTTCAGGCAAGAGGGTTGTTTGCAGTAATTTCAGTATCATGTTAGGTAACTGGTGAGCACACCCTCAAGCTTCAGAATGTATTGTAGAAACATCTTAATCTACCTGCTCCCACATGTGACCTCTGGATTCCAAACAGCTGATGAAGCACCATCCAGAAATTCAAGGGTGTACATTTTTCACTCTTAGATTAGTATATTCTGATTATGTGTGGGAATCCTGGGCTATAATGTATACACTTTAGGTTACCACAAGAATATACAAGGACATTGAGATTGGCAGCTAAGAGAAGAAACACTTAGAAAGCAACAAAACTTTGGACAAGGAACATTCTTGAGGGGTAGTCTTTATAGTAAGAGTGGTTTAAAGCGTTTAATATTTTGAACAGGATATCATGGAAATTTTTACATGTAATATCCCCTTCCCCAACTTCTACTACCACCAACCAAACCATATCCTTTCATCAATCTTACAAAATTAGAAACATCTGGAAGAATTAATGTTATTTGAATATTCCAATATTATAAGTGTTATTGTACTATTATAACTCAATCCAATATTATAGAGATGCCTAAAGAAATGGAAGAGAATGAAGAATAAATGTTACCCAGCATCAAGTCACTGCAAAGCCAGTTGAATTTTGGGTCCAAGATCAATTCTATTATTCCTAAAAATAAGGGATGTGCATATTGCACTATCTTAGTTTCCTACTGCTATCACAAATACCGCATAAAGGATTGGCATAAACAACAGGACTTTACTGTCTCCTGGTTTCAAAGACTGGAAGGTTTGTTTCCTCCCCAGGCTGTTAGTGTTCTGGCAGACTGACAGTCCTTGGATTCCTTGGCTTTCCCTTCGTTGGGCAATGTCCTTTCCTTTCTCTCCTGGGTTCCTGCTGAATTCCCACTTCTGTCTTCTCCCTGTGGCTTTCTCTCCAGTAATAGACCCATCCTGATTCACTTGTCTACCCCTTAACTAAAATGACATCTTCAAAAGGTCCTATTTACAATGGATTCACCCCCATGTGAATGGAAATAGGATTAATAAAATGCTTTTCCTGTGGTACCTAACTAAATATATATATATATTTCCATCAGAAAAAGAAGTATCAGTGAAACCATATTTCAGGGACCTTTTTGAAAGAGCAGCACTTCTACAGCCCTGGTGTCTCTTAATATGTCAAATTCAGCTCTTCCCATTATTGACAACAACTGTTATAATCCTGATCCTGAATCTGGGTATTCATGCATGTATTTAACAAATATTTATGTTCCACCTAGACTGCTGCTATAGTGATGATGTGATAATTAGGGCCCAGATAAGGCAGAAAGAATAGAAAAGATGTACTTAAAATATATTTTAAAATGAAGATGTCTAGGACATGAAGACTGTTTGCAATATAAGAAGAAAAGTAGATTCAGGGATTTACAAGAGAGTAAAATTATAAATACTCATCCAAACATAAAATGATCACCTGTCAAAGATTTTTAAATTCATTAATTAATGGAGATGTTACAAAGGATTCAAAGCAGAGTTCAAAGAATTACATATACATAAGCAGCAAGTAACACTAAAATTAATTTACAGATAGTTGCAAAACTGGCTTATTCTATGGGAGGGGAAGTTGAGGAGAATCAATTTCATTTCAACCAGATAATATTCATTACCCTAGACAGCAATAATTTACATTGCTATCAGCTATCCACAACTGATAGACAACGAAGAGTACAGAGAAACTCCAGATTCAGAGACCAGGAAGGGTGTGCTTAGACAACTGTCCACTTTTCCATTAAAGACATTAAGTAATCTTTTTGGTCTATTTCAAAGGAAAGAAGATAATTCAATTTTTAAAATGTTGAGTTTTAAGATCCTCAGCAATTTAAAAAGTAAATACTAATAAATGCCATCTATATTTGACATTTGGTAATTAATGTTACTTTTTGACTTTGGGCAAATTACTTTCTCTGTAACTCAGTTTCTTTGTTGCTCAAATAGGAAAAACTAGTGCTTAACTGTTGGGGGATTTAATGACATAATAAATATCATGTGTCTGACATACAGTAAGCATTCAGTAAATGATACTTATTAGTATCTTCAGAAAAAGACTATTTATATCTCTAGTCTGCTGATAAAGAGTACATTTTGATGGAAGCTTTCATAAGACAAAATCTCTTTTTTCTGCTTACATTTCCCAGTTCCCTCCACTTTTCAGCCACACATATCTTGAGCCTCATCATCTTAAATGCTAATCTCATAAGAAACATATGAATATGTATGATTAAGGGAACAATCATTGCTGATTTCTGCCCTGGATGCCTCATTACATCATTACCTTATGCCCTCTTGGCATCTTCGTCCTACAGCAGTCACCTGTCAGTACTGGGATTTACCAGATGGATCTAGACTTTAAATAACATTCTGGCATCAAAGGTATTGTTGCGGCAGACAGAATGAAAACCCAAGGAGCACTCTGAGGGGGCAGAGGAACAAAGTTTTATTACACACGGGCCCAGAGGAAAGCCAAGTCTCCAAAAATCTGAGCTCCATGTCTTGATTTTCATAAGTTTATATAGAAACTCTAAGTGGGCAAATTCCTACACAAGTGGGCAGGCAGGATTACAAAAGCAAAAGGAGCTAGGTTAGCTTATCTTCCTAAAGCAGAGGGCTATTAGGGAGGAAAAGAGTCATTATCTGTTTAGAGTTGTAAATTCCAGTTGAAAGGGGCAGGCCTAGAGTGCTTATCTTCCTAAGGATGTGGATTCCAGGGAGAAAAGGGGAAGAAGGGAGAAAGGGACTGAGGGGAGCTTATTTTCCTAAAGCTGCGGTTTCTCCTGAGGGGGGGGGTTAGGGCCCTGGCACTTTCTTTATCAGTATTCCTTGATTTCTTCCCCATTGCAAGTATTTATTGATGATTAAATAAATGCTAAACTCCCATAAATCCTACATGTCAAATATGGACAATGAAGGCACAAAGTTCTAAGGCAAAAGTGAGAGCAGATTAATAAAAGGAAATTCTGAATGATAGATGTGGCAGTTTGAGATTATTTTATGATTATTCCCAGAAAGAGAAAGATTATGTTTGTAAACTGATATACTCCTCTGGGTGTGATACCATTTGGTTGTATTAAATTCAGCTGAGGAGCCTTTGATTAGATTACCTGTTAACTTCTTGGTTTGACTATGTCTGTAATCATGACTCAGGTTGAGACCCCGCCCCCTTGCTGGGTCTGATATAAACAGACACTCACTCAAGAAGACACACCAGAAGAGATAACTTTTAATTCTTGATCCTGCCATGTTAACACCCCAGAGAAAAACGAACCATTTTGCCTGATAGCTTACAGCTGACCTTGGGAAGAGAGCTGAGGCTGACACAGGAAGCCCTGAGAGTCAAGCCCTATGCTAGAAGATGGAGGACTTCACTTAAGCATGAAGCCTCAAGAGGGTGAGCCTATGGAGTCTCAAGAGGAAGAGAAAGCCCAGGGAAAGAGGCAGAGACCAGCCAGAGATCAGCCACCACCTTGCTTCAACAGGTGGCGACTGATTTTTGTGAGAAAGCAACCTAGAGTTGGATTTTTTATGGCCTTGTAACTGTAAGCTTTTACCCCAAATAAATACCCTTTATAAAAACCAACGGATTTCTGGTACTTTGCATTGGCAGCCCTTTTGAGGCAGGATAGAATAGGGATTTAAAGGAGGAGGGGCAGAAAACCCATTGAGTTACACAAACACCACTTGGAAGGAAATCCTGAGGAACCGCCTGCAGCCTGTTAACTCACAAAGAAAAGTTAACACAAACAAGTTATCAAAAGACAGCAGCTCCCACCCTCCTGCTGAATTATCAGAATGTAACTCGTAACATTCTTACATGGCAGAAAGAAAGAAAAATAGAAAGGGCCCCACCATCACCACCCACATACTTTGGTAAACACCTCACACAAGCTCAGGGCTCAAGGACTAGCCAGAAGCCAATTACCACCAGACAGAAAGCCCTAGAAACCAAACCACCCAGTGAATTTCACCCCTCTTTGTCCTAAATACTCCAATCAGCGTAAATCTTAACCTCCAAAGACAGCCAATAAAACCAGAAACCCCTAGAGAAGGAGCACATGACTCACCCTGTAGCACAGCCTGCACCCATGTCTGGGTGTGAACCTATCTCTTTTCTCATTTCTTGGTAAACTCTTTACTCTCTTGCCTACTTTATGGAGTGTCCTTAAATTCCTTTATGCAGCATAGCCAAGAACCTGGACACTGGCTCTGATAATACTTTGGCAGACTAATACAATAGATGACCCAGATAAATCCTATTGCTGAAGAATAGAGGTAAAAAAAAAATACTAAACACACCAGTCTTAACCCGGCCAATTAAGCAGTGAGCCTGCAATTTCTCTTACAATTGCAATTAAGGCCTTCAACAATCTCAGCTATATTTTAAGAAAAAGCTTATGAAAAATGCTTGAAGAGCACAGGTCAAATAATTAACTAAAATTGAGTCAGGATAATGGCTTTTTCCCCCTTCTTTACATTTCACTGTGCTCTCCAAATATTGTATAATCAATTACTTCAATGTTTAATAAAAAATAACATGGAGACAACCAGCAAGATGGTGGCAGAGTAAGGAGCTCCTAGAATTAGCTCCTGCTAGAGGGCAGTTAGTAATCACCCAGAACTATCTAAAGCACTTGTTTGGGGTCTCCAGGAGATCAGAAGTGCATCCTGCAACATCCTTGAAAGAATGGAAGGAGGAGACTGCCCATCTGCAGAGAAGATTCATAAGTAGAGCACTCCACACCAAGGAGGCTGCTGCCCATTCTCCACTGGAGGCACAACCCATATTCCAAGGCTAGAATTGAAAGCTCCATTTCCCAAAAACAGAGGAGTAAGGGACAGTTGGGCACCAACTTCAGCTACTGATTAGTAAATTTGGCGGGCTAAAGTATAATCCTGAGAACAGCTAACGTTTGAACTTGTCCAAGTCAGAAAGAGATTGGTAGCCACCATCTTAACTCCACGCCTGACACGAGGGGAAGCAGGGCTGACTGAAAATCACAGTGCTGGTTGGGACTGTCTTCTTTCCATCTAGATCAGATTGCAGCTCTAGCCTAAGCCCCAGGCCCACCTTGGGCAGGGAGGAAGCTGGGGGGAGCTGCACCAGCCTCTCTGGGAAACTACAGGCCATGCCGCGGAGGCCAGTGATCAGCCTACTTTGGCAGTGCAAGCCACCCCAGCTGCTATTCTGTGGCAGGAGTTGAAAGCCCTGTTTCCCAAAAACAGGAGGAAGAGACAGTTGGCCACTGATTTCAGCAACTGGTTAGTAAATTCAGCTGGCTGAAGTATAACCCTAAGAACATCTAAAGTTTGAGCCTGTCCAAGTCAGAAAGAGGCCAGTAGCTGCCATTTTGACTCCACCCCCAGCATGAGGGAAATCCAGACTGACTGAGATAGAGACCGGTTTCTTTCACCCAGATTGGCCTGCAGCCCTAGACTAGGCTTCAGCCCCACCTCTAGCAGGGAGGAAGCTGACAGGCCCTGCACTAACCTACCAAGGTAACTGCAGGTATATTTGGCTGGTACATACTGAATAACTGGAAATCTACCAGGGCAACTGCGGTCATCTTGGACCTGCACTGCATATATTGCTGCCCACACCTGCAGCTCCATCCCCACCCCAGGCAGGGGAGAAGGGACATGAAGCTTCATCAGTCTCTCTGGGCAACTACAGCCCAGGCCTGCATGAGTTGGATTATTCCACACAGCTGTGGCTCTGTCCCTACCCCTGGAAAAGAAGAAAATTGGGAGAAGCGTCATCAGTCCTTGGGGCAATGAGGGCAGCTTGAGCCTCCACAGCTTATAGCACCAACTATATCCTTGGCAACTACTGCACAACCAGCAAGGGAGAAAGGGCAGGAAGCCCTAAACTAAAGAGAAAAACTGCACCCAGAATAATACTCTAGTAAGCCAGATGCCAAGACACCAACAAAAAATTACAATCCACCAAGAAATAGGAAGATATGGCTCAGTTAAAGGAACAAGATAAGCCTCCAGATGACATAAAGGAGTTGAGACAACTAATCATAGGTGTTAAAACAAATCTCCTTAATAAATTCAATGAGACGGCTAACGAGATTAAGGATATTAAGAAGACATTGGGGGAAGCGGCTGTGGCTCAATCAGTAGGGCTCCCGTTTACCATATGGGAGGCCCTGTGTTCAGTTCCCGGGGCCTCCTGGTGAAGGCAAGCCTGCCCGCACAGCGTGGTTAGCTGACCCAGCGAGCACAAGCAGCAAGGGGGGGATAAATGAATAAATAAATAAAATCTTAAAAAAAAAAAAAAAAAAAAAGAAGACATTGGATGAGCACAAAGAAGAATGTGAAAACATACGTAGGAAAGTAGCAGATCTTATGGGAATGAAAGGTGCAATAAATGAAATAAAAAATACACTGGAATCATAAAATAGCAGATTTGAAGAGGCAGAAGAAAGGATTGGTGAGCTTGAAGAAATGGCCTCTGAAATTGAATATACAAAAGAACAGATGAAGAAAATATTGGAAAAAAGTTGAACAAGGTCTCAGGGAAATAAATGACAGCAAGAGATGTGCAAATAAAAGTGTCATGGGTGTCCCAGAGGAGAGAAGGGAAAAGGGGCAGAAAGAATATTTGAAGAAATAATGATAGAAAATTTCCCAACCCCATTGAAGGACATAGATATCCATGTCCAAGAAGCACAACATACTCCCATCTGAAAGAATCTGAATAGACCAACTCTGAGACACATACTAATCAGAATGTCAAATGCCAAAGACAAAGAGAATTCTGAGAACAGCAAGAGAAAAGCAATGCATAACATGTAAGAGATACCCAATAAGATTAAGTAGCTGATTGCTCACCAGAAACCACAGAGGCAAGAAGACAGTGGTATGATATATTTAAGATACTGCAAGAGAAAAACTTCCAGCCAAGAATCTTATATCTGGGAAGATTGTTTTTCAAAAATGAGGGCGAGTTTAGAATATTCACAGGTAAACAGAAACTGAGAGAGTTTGTAACCAAGAGACCTGCTTTGCAGGAAATACTAAACGGTATGCTACAGCCTGAAAAGAAAAGACAGGAGAGAGAGGCCTGGAAGAGAGTCTAGAAATGAAGATTATATCAATAAAAGTAACAAAAGTGTCAAAAGCATGGTAAAAATAAACTATGACAGATAAAACCCAAATATTCAGGAATAAACTTGACCAATGATATAAAGCAATTGTATTCAGAAAATTACAACTCATTGTTAAAATAAATTTTTTAAAAAGACCTAAATAATTGGAAGAACATTCCATGCTCACAGATTGGAAGACTAAATATCATTACAATGTCAATTCTAGTCAAATTGATATGCAGGTTCAATGCAATCCCGATAAAAACTCCACCAGCATATTTTAAATAAATGGAAAACATTTTTATCAAATTTATTTGGAAGTGTAAGTGGTCCTGAATAGCCAGAAACATCTTAAAAAGGAAAAGAGAAGTTGGAGGACTCTCATATCCAGACTTTAAGTTGTATTACCTAGCTACAGTGGTAAAAACAGTATGGTACTGGCATAAAGACAGACACATAGACCAGTGGAACCAAACTGATGGTTCAGAAACAGACCCTCACATCTATGGTCAGGTGATTATTGACTAGCCTGTCAAATCTACCCAGCTTGGGCAGAACAGTCCATTCAACAAATGGTGCTGAGAAAGCTGGATATCCATGGCAAAGGAAGGAAAGAGGACCCCTATCTCACACCTTATACAAGGGTTAACTCAAAATGAATAAAATACCTAACTATAAAGGCAGGACCCATGAAGCTTCTGGAGGAAAATGTAGGAAAATATCTTCAAGACCTGTTGGTAGGTGGTGGATTCTTAAAGGACATAAGAGGAGGACCGAGATGGACTACTGATGTTTAATGTATGTAGAAGTTTTAATTACTATTACTATAAAAGTGTGGAAATGTACAGAGTTGATGGTAACACATTATAGTGAATAACAGCTGGTTATAAATGGGGATGTGGCTGAAAATGGTAGTCTAGGGAGGTAAATGCCAATTAACAGAAAGATGGAGAATAATCTAGGGACTGAATAGCACAGTCAACCCAGAGGTGGATGGGAATTGTGGTTGATGGTACAGATGCAAGAGTGTCCTTTGTAAACTAGAGCAGATGTACAACACTATTGCATGGTGGTGGGAATGTGGAGAAGCATGGAAAAAATACAACTGGAGTGACCTATGGACTGTGGTTAACAGTAATAATGTAATATTCTTGCATCTATGCCAAAGATATACTGTGTTGATAATGGGGGAGTATGGAAAATGTGTGCCAAATGTACACTATGGATCTGGTAATAATCAGATGATATTATCTCATAATCTGTAACAAATGTTCCACCATAGTGTGGTGTGTTGATAGAGGGATGTTGTTTGTTTTGTAAGTTTACAACTTCTGTAATAAAAATATATTTAAAAAATAATAATAGGCTGGGTTGGAGGAAAATACACCGAATGTATAATAAGGACTATAATGAGTAGTAAGATTTTTTTTTTTTTTTTTTTTTTTTTTTTTTTTTACCAGGAGGTCCTGGGGATCGAACCCAGGTCCCTCCATATGGGAGACGGACGCCCAACCATTTGAGCCACATCCGCCCCCCTAGTAGTAAGATTTTGACAGTATTTTTTCATAATTTGTAACAAATATCTCATGACAATGCAAGGTGTTAATGGAGGGTTGATGTATGGGACCCCTGTATGATGTTATGAATGTTTGCTGTAACCGTTGGCCAATTTGATGTAATTATGAATTCGAAAAATATAATTGGATCATGCTTGTAAACTGATCTGTTAGTCTGGGCATGATTAGGTTATGATTAGGGCATTGAGCCCCACCCCTTGGTGGTTGGGGAATCAAATATAAAGGCATGGCAAGAGCAGTTTTGGAAGCAGTCTTTTGAGAAGCAGTTTGACGTTGGAAAGAAGGCTCCAGGAGAAGAGAAGCAAGCCGTTCGCCTGATCGTCTACAGCTGACCTTGTGGAGGAAACAGGAGCTAAGGAGCTAAGCCCGGAGAGAAATGCAGCCCTGGGAAGAGAGGAACCCCAGAAGCCTGAACCCTGGCAAACGCCGGCAGCTGTCTTGCTCTAACACGTGGAAATGGACTGTGGTGAGAGAAGAAACTTAACGCTTTATGGCCTGGTATCTGTGGACTTCTACCTCAAATAAATACCCTTTATAAAGACCAACCCATTTTTGGTATTTTACATTAGCACCCTTTGGCTGACTAATACAGAATTTGGTACCGAGGAGTGGGGAAGTGCTTTTGTAATTACCAAAATGTTGGAACGGTTTTATAAATGGGTAAGGGCTATTTTTTGGAGGAATTGTGAAATGCTTGATGGAAAAGGCCTAGATGGCTTTGAAGAGACTGTTGATAGCAATATGGACACTAAAGAGACTTTTTATCATGCCTTAGAAGTAAATAATGAAACTATTATTGGAAACTGGAGGAAAGGTGATCCATGTTTTAAAGTTGCAAAGATCTTAGCAAGATTAACTCCTGGTGTTATATGGAAGACAGAATTTGGAAATGGTGAACCTGAGCATTTAGCTGAAATACTTTCCAAAGTAAACCCGGAGAATGTGGCTTGGCTTCTCCTTGCAGCTTATAACAAAATACTAGATGAGCGAAATACACTAAGGACTCAACTTTTGGGCACAAAGAAAACAGAAACTGATTCCGGAACTTCCAAGTTTGTGGAAATCAAATTCCCAGATGAAAGTGCCCCATTTGAAGACTTAGCTAAACCTGGATCTTATAAATCTGAATTGAAGATGCAGTTATCTCAGAAAGACTTGTGGAAGGTCTTACTGTCTGATGGCTTGGACCCCTGCTTCCTGCATGCTAAACCAACAAAGTTTTTGAGAGAGCTGTATGAACAAAACCACTGTTAGCTTGGACAAAAGAGGACATGGAAAGGGAGACTGGAGGAGAATCAGCTTTAAGAAGAAAACCGTGGAAGCAGAGATCTGGACTTAAGACATCTCCTTGGGCCAAGAGAGGAGCCCCACCCATGTGTACAGAGAGGAGGAGTTTGTCCCTGCAGTTGAAGAGGGTGGATGTTCCTACCCCATGTTCTGAGAAAGTTTTGCCACCCCAGGGTGTAGGGAGGGTGGAGCACATTCCTCAAAGATTAGGGCAGTTAAGGTCAACACCCCATAGGTCTGAGAGGGGTGTACCTGTCCCCCATGGGTTAGAGATGGCCAGGTGGTCAACCCATTGCTCTGAGAGGGTTGAGCCTGTATGCCAAAGGTTAGAGGGAATGTTATCTTCACCTCATTGTACTAGGGGGGCTAAGATTCTAACCCAAGGATTGGGTAAGTTGTGGCAATCCTCCCTACACTCTTGGAGGGTGAGGTCTGGAGCTTGGTCGACACCCAGATGCTTGATGAGGGTGGAACCAAGAAAATGGCCGTTGGGCAAGCCTGTGGAAATGGTGGGTTCCCATGTGGCCCCAAGGAGAAGAAACCATCATCTTAAGAATGATTCAGACTTTGAAATCAAATGGAGGATGCCCTGCAGGTTTACTGAACTGTAGAGGATCCATGACTCATGTTTAACATCCCAATTTCTTCTTATGATATTGAAAATGTTTATCCTTTGTCTTTCCATTTGTGTATTGGAAGCAGTTAAATGGATTTGTAAGTTTCAGAGGTCTATGACAGACGGGACTTTGCCTCAAGATTAACTGTATTTCTTTAAAATGATTATGATTTTATAGTTGAATTGTTACTGATTTAAGGTTTTTTTAATATTGTAATGTATTTTTTTAATTTTAATTTATTTATTTTTTATTGTGGGTAAAAATCAAAATTTTCACAATAAATACCGATATTTGTAAAATGATATATAAATATATATGCATATTTGTGAATTTGCTTACAAAAATGTTATATATATATATATATATATATATATTTTTTTTTTTTAAGAGGTGCTTAGATTACCTAAAATATTACATGGAACCTACCGGGATTCCCATGTTCCCCACCTCCCACACCTCCCACCACATCCCACACAAACATCTCCCACAAGTGTGGCCCATCACCCTCAATGGACTTACACATCCTGGGGCCTTGCCATCAACCATAGACCACAGTTCACATTGTAGACCACACTCTCTCCCACACAGTTCTGAATGGTGTGTGCTGATTTAAAATGGCCTACATCCGTTGCCACAACAGCACTCAGGACAATCTCCAAATCTCGAAAAAGCCCCTGTATTTCAACTGCACATCCCCTCCCTGCCCTGAAAGTGTCCAGTGGCCGCTGGCTCCACCTCACTGTTATAATTTCTTCCATTGCTAGAATCACCATATGTGTACAACAGAATACCATCAAGTCCACTCTAGTCCATAGTTCTTCTCCCAATCCTGAGGGGACTGGGATGGTGATGTCCACTCCACCTCCAAGTGAGAGAGGGCTTATATCCCATTGATATGGAGGGTGGGATGATCCTGCTTGCAGCTGCAGACCCTCTCCATTCCCTGGAATGGCCATTGCCCATCGTTGTCTCCTTGCCAGGTGACTTGGATGAGTCCATTGAGCTGTAGGGTAGGAGTTGCAGCTCCACCGAGATTTCACGCACACCTGGCACATAGATAGGCCAGAGGCTCCAGTCTCTGGAAGTATACCTAAAAACTCCAGCATCACATATAGGTTTGAATAGAAGGGACTGATGAACCATGTGCAGGGAGGACTTATTTGAGTCCAATTCTGTCACTCTCAGGAGCACAGATTCCAAAATAGAGCCCACTGATAAGGCGTCAGTCTCTGGGGCTATCCCCCCTTACATAGGACCTGGGTGTCTCCAGAGCTCTCCGGAGCCCCTCTGTGTGGGGTGATATGCACTTTGATGTTCTATGAGCTCCTACTGAGGTGTGCGTAAGCGTTACCTCTGGGATGACCTCCGGACTCTCTTTGAAGTCTCTTAGCCACTTGAACTCATTTGTCTTTACCCTTTCCCCCTTTTATTCAAGGTCTTTTTCCAGTTGTGTTGCCAGTAGGCACTTGGTATTAATCCCTTATTGCCAGGGAGGCTCAACCCTGGGAGTCATGTCCCACATTGGGGGGAAGGTAATGCATTCATATGCTGAGTTTGGCTTAGAGAGTGGCCACATTTGAACAACAAGGAGGCTCTCAGGTGGCAACCCTTAGGCACCCCATAACAGTAAGCTAAGTTTCAGTTACAAGAGCAAAGACTCATAAGGGTAGTCATCAACAAAAAGAACTCATCAGTGGGCCATCCTCTTTTGACGGACTCTGTCCCTGCACTCAGAGGACTCTTGCTGCTCCCTTGGAGAATGTGGCAGAGCTCTCCAGGTTAGGAATTCAGATTCCCTCATTTATTGTGTGATTGTCCACCCACCGTGACCATGTCCCATCCTTTGATCTTTTGAACAATTTTGTATATCTTTCATGTATATTCGGATGAACTTACTCCCATGAATCCCCCCTCCCAGACACCCCCCACCAATAATCCCCTGCAATACCCATTGTAACCCTTCTGTGATCTAAATCTTCCATGAACATGTAGTCCATAAAATAATCAAATACACTTAATAGGAAAAAGAAACAACAATGATACGCTTACATGCAAGAGACAAACATAAGGAAACTCAGGAAAAACAAACAAACAAACAAACAAAAAGTAAAATAAAATATAATTAGGGGATTGGGACATTCAAAAAAATGGGGAGAAAAGCAAAAGAAATGCCTTTTTCAAAAAAAAAAATATATATATATATATATTCTTTTTTTCCTTTTATCACTGTGTTATCTGATGTCCAGTGTGCCGTGACACCTTCCCCTTCTCAATCCCCATTGTCTCCCAAATTTTCATTTAATTTTCAAAGAAGTTTCAGGTCACAGCAAAGTCACACACAGAGTACCAGAGACTCCCAGATACCAAACCACCCCTCCCCTTCACCACCCCATATTAACCCCCCCCCCTTTTTTTTGGATGTTAGCATTGTTATAACTGTTATACAGATAGCAAAATATAGCAACTAAAAATTGTCAATGATTTACAGTATAGTTTACAATTTAGATGATACAGTTTAATAAGTTTTGATGATATTTACCATGTCCTGTGTCCATTACTGTAAGGTAATGAAAAACCTTTCCCATGACCACTAAATACCCCCTTAGATCTTAACTGTTCCTTCCTCCCCACCCCCCTAGGGCATATGACACTCCCCTGTCTTGACTCATGGAATGTCAAGATTCATAGTTACATGCCCTGGGTATTTGAACCTGCCCTTCCTAATCTACCTACCTGTCAACGCTGCACCACCAAACTCAGTAATATCACTACCCATCTGTCCTATCCTCCAATATGCAACTATACTCTATCCCTTTACCATAGATTATGTCCATATGGGTGATGGCTCAAAGCCTGCTCTTCTCTTTCTCTCCCTTGTTAACCTATCTTTCAGACTATGGTTCTCAGAGACTGCTCACTTTCCTCAGTTCAAATCAGTGAGGTCATATACTGTTCATCCTTCAGTGCCTGGCTTGCTTCACTCAACATAAGGTCTTCAAGATTCATCCACGTTATTCCATGTGTTAGCACTTTATTCCTTCTTACAGCTGAGTAATATTCCATTTTATGTATGTACCACATTTTGCTTATCCATTCGTCTGTTGATGGGCACCGGGGCTGATTCCAACTTTTGGCAATGGTGAACAATGCCGCTATGAACATTGGTGTGCATATATTTGTTTGTGTCTTTGCTTTCAGTTCTTCTGGGTATATACCCAGAAGTGGAATTGCTGGATCATATGGAAGATCTATTGTTAGTTTACTGAGGAACCACCAAACTGTCCTCCACAGTGGCTGGACCATACCACAGTCCCACCAGCAGTGGATGAGGGTTCCTATTCTTCCACATCCTCTCCAGCATTTAGTGTCTCCTGTTTTTATTAATAGCTGCCATTCTGATGGATGTAAGATGGTATCTCATTGTAGTTTTGATTTGCATTTCCCTGATAGCAAGTGATGTTGAGCATTTTTTCATGTGCTTTTTAGCCATTTGTATTTCTTCCTTGGAGAAGTGTCTTTTCAGGTCACTTGCCCATTTTTTAAATGGGTTGTTTGTCTTTTTATTTTCAAGGTGTAGGATTTCTTTATATATGCAGGATATTAGGCTCCTATCAGATATATGGTAGCCAAATATTTTCTCACATTGGATAGGCTGCCTTTTTATTTTCTTAATAACATCCTTAGAGGTGCAGAAGTTTTTAATTTTGATGAGATCCCATTTATCTATTTTTTCTCTTGCTGCTCGTGCTTTGGCTGTGAAGTTCATGAAACCATTTCCTATTACAAGGTCCTGTAGATGCTTCCCTGCATTATCTTCCAAGGTCTTTATGGTTTTGGCTCTTATATTTAGATCTTTGATCCATCTTGAGTTGATTTTTGTATAAGATGTGAGATAGTATTCTTCTCTCATTCTTTTGGATATGGATATCCAGTTCTCCAAGCACCACTTGTTAAAGAGGCCATTCTCTCCCAACTGAGTGGGCTTCGTGGCCTTGTCAAATATCAGATAACTGTATACGCGAGGATCTATATCAGAACTCTCAGTTCGGTCCCATTGGTCAGTAGGTCTATCCTTGTGCCAATACCACACAGTTTTGATCACTGTAGCTTTGTAGTATGTTTTAAAGTCAGGTAATGTGATACCTCCAACTTCATTTTTCTTTTTCAATATGTCTTTGGCAATTTGGGGGCTCTTGCCTCTCCAAATTTATTTTGTGGTTAGTTTTTCCAGTTCCTTAAAAAATACAGTGTTGACTTTTATTGGGATTGCATTAAATCTGTAGATTAGTTTGGGTAGGATAGACATCTTGATGATTAGTCTTCCTATCCATGAACAGGGAATATTTTTCCATTTATTTAAGTCTTCTTTGATTTCCTTTAACAGTGTTGTGTAGTTGTCTGTATATAAGTCCTTTACATCTTTAGTTAAATTTATTCCTAGGTATTTGATTCTTTTAGTTACTATTGTAAATGGTATTTTTTTCCTGATTTCCTCCTCAGTTTGGTCGTTATTCGTGTATAGAAATGCTACTGATTTTTGAGCATTGATCTTATAGCCTGCAACATTACTGAACTCCTTTATAAGTTCTAGAAGCCTTGTTGTAGATTTCTCAGGGCTTTCTATGTATAGGATCATTTCATCTGCAAATAATGAAATTTTTACTTCTTCTTTTCCAATCTGGATGCCTTTTATGTCCTTTTCTTGTCTCAGTGCTCATGCAAGTACTTCTGAGACAATGTTAAATAGGAGTGGTGATAGTGGGCATCCTTGTTCTGCATCGCTTCCTGGTTTTTATTTTGTTCATTGGACTCGTCCATGTTTTCCTGTTTCTCAGAGTCATTTGTATTTTTTTTGTTGCCCTCTGGTCATCATATTATCTTGATGAGTTTGTTCAGTTGATTAGCTTTTCTTATGCTCTAGAGTTTTATTTAGCTGGTGGTTCTGCATGTCAGTTAAGTTTTCTCTTTGGCACTTTTTCTTCTTATTTTATCTCCTTGCTTCTTTCTGTGTTCCCTTGAAGGCAAAAGATTAGGGCCAGAGGAATCAAAAGATGTAAGGAAGGCAGAAGGATAATAGTAATATTGATAAAAGTTAGAAGAGGGGCCAAATGAGACTTAATGAGATGAATATTTAACTTGTGTAGGCAGTGTAGAGTAATAGGGGAAAAGTGGAGTTCCTACAATGGACTGGGAAAACAAATGGAGGAGTATATATATATATATATATATATATATAGTGTTTTAGAAGGCTAGAATTATGAGGGAGAGAAATAGTAAAGAAAGGGCTGAAAGGAAAAAGTTAATACTAATTAAAAAAAAGAAGAAGAAGAAAATAAAATAGATGGAATAGAAATTGACACCCTTAAGTTGTGGACCTATGAAAAAATGTTGTATCTAAGAGCCACAACAGAAAGCAGAAAGCAGAAAGATGAAGGAAGGATAAGTGATAGTTTGGAATACAAAATCAATATAGACAGCAAGTGCGAAATTACTGAAGAAGAAGCACAGCAAAGAAGCGACAAGCTAGCAGCACCTAATTTTAAAAAATGAAAGAAAAAAGAAAGGGGGGAGGAAACAGGAAATAAAAGCAAGCGATCAGAAATAAACAGAGAAAAAACAAAGATCCACACAGGCAAGCAGTCAAACAGAGCTAAGGAGGGTCAATGATTCCCCTAGGGTCCACGTGGATCCTCTCTTCCTGCTTGTGTTTATCAATTTCCCCACAGGGTTCTATATGCAGGTCCTGAAACAGCTTTTAGCTATTAAACTAAATTAAAAAGAATTTATTTTTCATTTATTGAAGTGACCTTCTCACTTTTTATTTTTATTTATTTATTTTTTTGGTGAAATACAGTACCCAAAATAATTCCTCCTCTAGACCAACCCCCTTACGGAAGGGACACTAGCTGGGCTCGTGGAAATTAATCAAGCACGTCCCACTTCCTGGACTCCCCAGGGTAGCTGTAGCTCTGATGTTAGTCAGTGCAGAGTGCTAAAGACAGTGGACTCTGCCCCTTCTAGAGTTGAGCACCAGCGTCACTGGGTTGCTATGTAAATCAGTTTGAATGCAGATTCGCCTCTCCTCTCAGCCTGATGCTGCTTCAGGTCAGCTTATCTACTCCCCAAAGCTATGGGGCGGTCCAGGCAGCCAGATCGATGGCAAAAAATAAAAATAAAAAGTTCCCTTCCCTGTCCTCCAACAGAATCCTCCCTCTTTTGGAGAGTGTCCCCTCTTCCTGGCTCCGCGGCAGCCTGGGGCTTATCCCTGGGCAGCTAGGCAAATCAACTCCTTCCCCTGAACAGAATCAACCCTCCCGTCCACCTGGTGCCGATTCGCTCTGGCTGTTCTGTTCACCCAAGGTCCAAGGGGCTCCAGGCAGCCAGATCCCCAGAAAATAAAACTTTCTCTCCCTGCTTGCAGCTCCAACTGGCCGTTTTATTTTATTTTTTCTCCCTAACCGTGGGGCTCAGCCGTCTGTGCCAACCACCACTGGCAGGCTTAAAACTCACGAATCTCTATCGTTCCGTCCACGCCGTTGATCCGCGCAGATAGATGTCCCCGTGTAATGTATTTTTGGAATTCAGAGGGTGGAGTGTAACCGTTGGCCAATTTGATGTAATTATGAAATCCAAAAATATAATTGGATCATGCTTGTAAACTGATCTGTTAATCTGGGCATGATTATGTTATGATTAGGGCATTGAGCCCCACCCCTTTGTGGGTGGGGAATCAAATATAAAGGCATGGCAAGAGCAGTTTTGGAAGCAGTCTTTTGAGAAGCAGTTTGACGTTGGAAAGAAGGCTCCAGGAGAAGAGAAGCAAGCCGTTCGCCTGATCGTCTATAGCTGACTTTGTGAAGGAAACAAGAGCTAAACCCTGAGAGAAATGCAGCCCTGGGAAGAGAGGAACCCCAGAAGCCTGAACCCTGGCAAACGCCGGCAGCTGTCTTGCTCTAACACGTGGCAATGGACTGTGGTGAGAGAAGAAACTTAACGCTTTATGGCCTGGTATCTGTGGACTTCTACCTCAAATAAATACCCTTTATAAAGACCAACCCATTTTTGGTATTTTACATTAGCACCCCTTTGTCTGACTAATACATTTGCTTTACAACTTTTACTATACACTTATTGTTTATGTATGTTCATGTATAAATGATATAAATAATAATAATTATAGGGTGGGTTGGGGGTAAATACTTTGGTTAGCAGTAATATTTTGAGGATAGTCTTTAATCATTAGTTAAAAAATTTTAACAACAATGCAAGGTATTGGTGGTAGAGTGAGCTATGAGAGCCCTGTATGATGTTACGTATGTTTGTTTTGTAAGTTCACAACTATTGCTATATACTTATTGTTTATGTATGTTCATGTATGAATGATATACTTCAATAAATTTTAAAAAATAACATGAACCAAAACCCCACAAAACCCTCAAGGATGCCCTTTTGAAGTCTTCGATATAAAAGAAAGTAATGGAGTAGACATATAAGGTAATATGAATCGTCTTATTTTTTTTAATAACCACTATACAATGTCAAGATGACAAACATTTTTTTATGTCATTAGTATAGAAAATACTGTTCCCATATTGGGAATACATTGAAGGGCTATGGAACGCCTGGTAAAAGAGTAGCCAAGTTTATAATAGAAAGAAACTCCTGTATTCCTCTGGTAAATGCATGATTGTTATTCCAGCTTTGCCAATAGCAAGTAAGCACTTCTGTTAAAGTTACCAAGTTACTTACTCCCCCAGTTTCCATGGAAACACTTTTTTTGGTATGTGTGTAAAGAATAATAAAATTAAGAATGGTGTTTCTTCCAGAAGTAAATTCCACAGTATACGGCTGAGAGGTAAGTGGTATGTTTGAATCCAATTTAAGATACTTCTGATCCTGTTTGTAATGATCATAACGTGATGCTCCTAAATTGAACTAAAAGATAATGGGCAAATGAGAAGAAACAATCAATAAGGGATTTAGCTTAAAAAGAAAAAAAAAAAAAAAAAAAAAAGTCTGCTTAAAACTGGGCATGCTAATGGCTTAAGGCTGAAGAGCTGTGAAAGTAATTCACTCACAATGTTTCTTTTGTCTGCCGCTAGAAAGAAATGGATAGGTTACACACATAGAATACCCTTTCTAGGTAACAGCAACTTTCCCCAGGGGAAAAGAAAAGAAGGGAGAATATTTCTGTAGTGGGGAGGCCTGAGGGGTAGAGTTAAATAGGTGAGGTTTTTGGTAAATAACCAGGCTTTACCTATCTCTTACTCCCTTAACCAAGGACCTTCTGCCTTCCTGCATGTTTCTTTCCCCTATTCTATCAAAGCTTACTCTTAACAATCTGTCATAAATGTTCTTAAATGTAATTACTTGATTATAGCTCATTAGGTTATGTATTTAACTCTCAATGAGGAATATGCTCATAACCAAAAGGAATGATTCTCTTAGTGTGGCATTAAAGGCAAACGGCAGATTAGTAGGCCCTGAACTAATCATGATGGCAAAGTGAAGACAGTTCAGGGCTCCTTCTCCCCACAGAAGATCTGAACAAACATTAAGGACTGGCAGAAACATCTTTCTCAAAACTCCAGAAACCACTTAAAGGATTACAGAAATAGGGTAAGCACCAAATCAAGAAACAGGTGTGGTTAAAAGCAGTAGGCTATCCTGGGGCCCTGGCTGTCCACTCCCCAACTCCACATCAACTTGGCATGGAGCTGGCCTCTGCTCCCAGTATGGATCTTTGGTCCTGGTACAGGTAGAAGCCGAGTAACCATCACGTACATACTGAGAGCATGAATGTCTGGCCCAATCTGTCTGGTGGTGATCTGAGGGACTTGCCATCCCAGAACTTGCCCTGGATGTAGAAAGCTCACCTTACATTGCTACAGAATACTGTGGGAGAACAGTCAAGTCATGCTGCTTGAGGAAAGGGATTGCTGGCTGTAGGATATACAGTGCAGAGCACAGGACCATGAGGAAAATATTTCCTAGAGAAGAGAGAATATTTGTAACTAGGTAAACAGAGAAATTCCCAGGTCCACATGTGCATGGCCAAGACAAAACTTATACAAAGAAGGCATAGGGAAGGTACCTATGCTTTGGCCTGGAGCTATTCTCAAAATGTATTATAAAGATAAACCCAAGAGGAAAGCACTTGAACAGGTCACTTGGCAAAGACTAAGAAATGTATTTTTTCCCCCTTTCTTTCTTTTTCCTTTGGTAGCTCCTGACCTGCAAAGAAAGCTCTGTCATAACACTAGCTGGATACAAGCTTAAGGAACAGATGCCTAACAATCCAAATTCCAGCAATAACATGTTAAAATACCAAAATGTCCAGATTTCAACAAAAGTTTACATATTTTTATATATAAAGAAATAGGAAGCAATGGCCCTGGAAAAGGAAAACATTAAAGCATTAGAAACCTCAGTGAGAAGGATCAGACCTGAGAGACATCAGACAAAAACTTCTTAAAAATGGTTCGAAATATACACAAAGAGCTAAAGGAAAACATGGACAAAGAACTAAAGGAAATCAGGAAAACAACTGATGAACACAAAGAGAATATCAATAGAGAGTTGGAAATTATTAAAAGGAACCAAACAGAGCAGCAGACCACAGTAACAGTAATTAAAAAGTCCCTAGAGGAGTTCAACAGCAGATTGGAGCTAGCAGAAGATATAACCAGTGAACTTGAAGATAAGACAGTTGAAATCATCAAGTTTGAGGAGCAGAAGGAAGGGAGAATGAAGAAAAGTGAATAGAGACTAAGGAACGTGTGAGACAATGTACACAATGTAGGAGTTCCAAAAGGAAAGCTAGAAAAGGCAGGGAGAATATTCAAAGAAATAATGGCTGAAAAATTCCCCAATTTAACAGAAGACATGAATATGCATATCCAAGATCCTCAATGAATTCCAAACAGACCCAAGCCACAGCATATTATAATCAAACTGCCAAATGCCAAAGATATAGAAAAAATTCTGAAATCCACACAAGAGAATCAACATGTCATATACAAGGGAGCCTCAATAAGATTAAATGCTGATGTCTCACCAGAAACCTTGGAGTCAAGAAAGCAGTGGGATGACATATTTAAAGTGATGACAGCAAAAAATTGCCATCCAAGAATTCTAATTCCAGTAAAACTGTCTTTCAAAAATAAGGGAGAGATTGAGACATTTCCAGATAAACAAAAGCTGAGGGAGTTCAGCACCACTAGACCAGCCCTACAGGAGATGCTAAAGAGAGCTCTGCAGGTTGAAAGGAAAGAATAATAGACAATAGATCAAAGTTGCATGAAGAACTTAAAATCTCTCATGAGAATAATGGCAGGGGTAAATATAAATGCTTGTATTATTATATTTTTATTTGTAACTCCACTTTTTACTTCCTACAGGATTGAAAAGGCAAATGCATCAGGTATAATGATAAATCAGTGGTTTGGGACTCAATGTGAAAACCTATAATTAGTGACAAGAATGACATAAAGGTGGGGAGACGGAAAGATGTAGGAACATAGTTTGTGTATATTATTGAAGTTAACTGGTACCAAAGCAAATGAGATTGTTACAGATTTTGGAAGTTAAATTTAAGCCCCATGGTAACTACAAAGAAAATATTGGAGAATAGGCAAGTTCATAGAGACAGAAATTAGAATTCAGGTTGCCAGGGGCAGGGGACAGGGAGAATGGGGAGTCAATCCATAATGGGAGCAGGGTCTCTGTTTGGGGAGATGGGATTGTTTTTAGTAATGGAAGATGGTAAGGGTACCACAATATTGTGAATGTGATTAATCCCATTGAATACCATGCTTGGGAGTGATCACGATGGGGACATTTATGTTGTATATATGTTTCCATAGTTTTTTTTTTTAAGTATAACTAAAGAGATAATAACAATGAAATGAAATACAAGATCGTGGATGGGATCTAATAAGGGAGGAGAGAGGGCTCAAAGGGACATTATTGGGGCAAATGAAAATAATTGGAATATAGATTGTAAGCTTTATGTCAATGTTAAATTTCTTGAACTTGAAAACTGCACTTAAGTCTGCTACAAAAGTGAATATCCTTGTTCTTAGGAAATAAACATGGCAGTAAGTAGTGTGGAGTGAGCATGTTATATATAACTTATACTCAAGCGTTCAGAAAATGTATTGATAAATAGACAGATATAAATAGGTAGGTAGGTAGATGGATGGTAGGTAGGTAGCTAGTTGGATGGATGGATGGACGGATGGATGGATGGATAGATACATACATAGAACAACATGACAAATGTGACAAAAGATTAAAATTGGTGGAAATGGATATATCGGAGGTAGGGGTTTATTGAAGTTATCTGTATGGCAGTTGTATTATTTTTGTAACTGTCCTGTAAGTTTGAAAGTATTTCAAACTAAAATGTTAAATATAATAATAATAATAATAAAACAGATTAGTATAGGAGACATGATGGGGAAAGATATCTTTTGGTGAACCTTACATTACACTTATGTACCTACCTTCTTGTAAAGCCATAAAGTTAGTCCTATCCAGTAAGATTTATGTTTTTGGATATTAATTTTTTTTTATGAGAACATCCAATTCATTATCTTTTTCCTACAACTTCACTAAATTATCAAATCCTGTCTCTACAAATGTTATAACACTTGGTAAACAATGTTGAAAAAAACTAAAAATTTCAGTGATTCCCTAAGATTCACAGGAAATTAGTGGCAAATTGGGAGTTGTACTTGTAGCCATTAATCCCCAGCCATTAACTTAATTCCTGGAAGCACACATAAATTCCTTACTTCCATCTTCTGTTATTACTGCTCTATCCTAAAATGTATTTTTTTTTTTTGCTACTTACTATTAGTGCCACCCATTCTTATGAAGAACATGCATAGCCATATTGTATATTTCTACATTTTATCATAAAAAGGACTCCTTACATGCTACTTCATTGAAAAATGAAAATGAAGAGGAAATTATTATGTATAGTAAAAATTTTCATATAGTGCAACTTCTTGATAAAATTTTCATAAAATATAAAAGCACATAAATCTGAGGCAAGGGAGCCTATGTGGCTCAGTGGTTGAGTACCGGCTTCCCACGTATGAGGCCCTGGGTTCAATCCCCAGCCCCAGTACCCAAAAAAAAAAAAAAAATCTGAGGCAAGAAATGGAGGTCTATGGAGATAAAATAAGAAATTTCAAAGTAATTTAGTATTTCCCAAAATATATGATTTTCAATTTTAAAATGCTATCTTGATGCTCTGTGTACAATATGTGATTAAAACAAATTATATAATAAAGGTCAAATTCAGTCAAAGCTGATTCATTCAAATAACTTAAAGTATAATTTTCATGAAAATAAAATCATGACCCTTATTTAAATATAATGTGAATATGTATAAAAAATGTTATTGAACTCACTTGTTAATGAGGTAACCAGTAAAATATTAAAAGTGGCTCAAGGACCATTTCATCAGCTATTTATACATATATACACACATTCACAAACACATGGAAATGTTTATATGAGACGGCTGGGTAAGATACAAAACTGGTAATGTCTAATAAAGCAATAAATAGCATTATCTGTTTTATTCAACAAAAATTAATTCCATCCCTACTGAACAAAAGTCTATAAATTTACTTTTTTTTTAATTAAAAAAAATTTTTTTTAAGATATTTAGATTACATAAATGTTACACAAAAATTATAGGGATTCCCATATGCCCCACCTCCCACACCTCCCACAACCTCCCACATAAACATCCTTCATTAGTGTGGCACATCACCTGCAATGGATATATACATCCTGGGGCTTTGCCTTTAAGCGTGGACCATAGTTCACATTGTAGACCACACTCTCTCCCCCACAGTTCTGCATGTTGTATGATAATATAAAATGGCCTATATCTGTCATTGCAATGTCACTCAAGATAATTCCTCAGTCCCAAAAAAGCCCTTGTATTACAACTGCTTTTCCCTCTCCCTGCCCCCAGAGCATCCAGTGACCACTGGCTCCACATTAATGTTGTAATTTCTTCCATTGCTTGAATCACAATATGTCTATAACAGAATACCAGTAAATTTACTTTTAACTTCATTAAACCTGGGAACTTTAAGTGTATGTAGGTATCTTCTCCTATATCAGCAGTCTTGAAATTGTGGTCCCTGGATCAGCAGATATTCATCAGCTGGGGATTTGTTCGAAATGAAAATTCCCAGGCCCCTTGTCAGATCTATAGAATCAGAAACTCTGCTGTGGGATAAAACAATCTGCACTTTTATAAGCCCTTTCAATGATTCTGATTCATGATGAAGTTTGAGAATCACTTGCCTAGCTAACCCTTGGGTGGCTGTCACCTCAGTATGACACTGGAGTAATGTGGCATCAACTTTTTGCCTCACTTTTGCATATTTTGCATATTTTTGCCATAGCAAATACAAATGCTAATACACTGTACTCTTTATTTTTCCCAGATTTTGAAAATGCTTCCTGCTGTCACTTCCACATTTTAGGGCCATCTTCTATCCCTAATTCCATAGGCATTTTTTTGTAGGATGAGTCTTAAATATGAAATCAAAAAAAACACTAATGCTGTACTATTTTAATAATATCTTTGTGTATGCAACTTTCATATAATTTATGGAGAAATTTGAGAGATGTGGGTTGTAAGTCAAATTATAATGGGGCCCAAAAATCTCTGTATTTGCCAAGTTAGACCTTAGAAGAGATTTTATCGTATAATGCTGGTGATGCATTATTTCTTCTGCATAATAAATGCTATTGTGAAATGAATAGTTAACATCAATTCTTTTGTTGCACATTCCTAACAAAATTATAGTTCTTTTAATGTGTGCTGACAGGACTAATTTCTAAACTCAGTTTTTATAATTTTGTTATGTCTTTATACAGTACTGCCAAACAGTACTAAGAAGTCTAAGGAGAGAAAAACTTCTAGCAATAACAACTTTCTTTCACACTGATAATCTTGAGTCATCTCAATAATATGTTTTTCTGAAGGTCAGCAGCTGGCAGGAAGGAGAGAAGAAATAAGGTATAAGGTTTAAACTTGAGTGTTCTACCATAGTATATGAAAACTATGCAATCTGTATTTCTAAAGATGTTTATGCTTTTAGATTTCCCATACCTTAAACTTACTCATCTAAGCAATGATTCCTTCTCTCTGTAGCCACAGGCATGGTATAACATTTGTCTAGCAAACAGAAAGAAAACAAAATCAAATACATTTTTCCTTTCTTTATTAGACAAATACATTTATTTTTAAATGCCCCTTGTAATTACATACATGTTCATTGTAGAAAAATTAGAAAATACAATGAAAGAGCAAAAATATGAACATCACCTCAAATTCCACCACCCAGAATAATCATAACTAATATTTAAATTTCATGTGAAAATGTATTTATTCTAATACATGTTATATATACTATAGTACATATATGAAGTTCAGAAAAAAATCTAAGAAAAATTTCTCAGTAGAAGTCCTGAAATGAATTGTACAAATATCACATAGTACTTTTCATTTTAAAAAATCACTTAAAGATGTGAATGTCCAAGAATCTATTGGTACAAACACAAGTTCCAAACTTACCAAAGGAAATAATTCTGAATTTTCAAATCATACCAATACATCTTTGATTATTTTATATAGTATGATAATTTCAATTTTACTCATTAATTTATTCATCTATTAGGCAGGGGGAAAAACAAAAATGGCCACCACACCAAGGTGACAGACATTACCTTTCATCCATAAAATTATCTTGAAAAAGAAAAAATCTATAACACCCCTGGACCCAAGGAAAGAAATCATCATCAAATTGAAAATTTGAGGAATTTCTTGAAAATATACAGCAGATGGCAGGATGAGTACTAGAAACCTCAGAGGAATACAGGCATTAAGTCAGCAGGATTGGTAATTGGAGCAGGCCATAGACCAATCAGTGAACTAATGCATTAAAGAATTTTGTAACCGTTGGGCTAGTTCCAACTTGAATGGTCCTCAACATTCAAGAGGCTACATCTCTACAGAATAATTAAATAAGTCAGAGCTTCTGAGAGCTGCAAGGAGGAAATACACCATGAACTTCTGGGCTACAGTTAGGTAAAAAAGTAAAATTGAATCCTCACATTGGACATAAAGAAAACAAGAAGGATAAGCAGCTCTATGTTGAAGTGAGTTGAACTATACTGATAATTTCTTTATTCACATTTGAGCAAAGTTAGTAGGTTGTCTGCCTGCGCCTTATCTTTGGGCCCTTCAGGAAAGCTGCCTTTTATTCCCTGACAGGAAGCATTCATATAAGCATACCCACTAGATTTATGGAACCCTAAAGTTACTTCTCCCTTTGGGGGTAGCTGTTTTTATGGATGAAAGCCTGAAAATGGCCAAGGAACTCCATGACACCTGTACTGATGAACAAAATACTTCATATATAAATATGAATGCACATACATGAATTGCCAGGCATTTTAGGAAAACAAATAGCAAAAGAGGCACTAAGATGAATATACAAAACAATAGAGAAAACAGAGAGAGTGAAAAAAAGGTAAAAAACCTTTAAAAAATTTTTAGTTAAAATCCTAAAATAGATTTGAAAATTTATTTCATCCAGAAAATAAAACTGTCAGATAAAGAAAGGATTCTTGGAAATAAAAACATGATGACATAATTTTTTTAAAAATTCAAGAGGACTGAAGAGCAATGAAATATTTTTAGAATAACTTCATGACAGGAAGAGAAGAAAGAAATTCACTCTTTTAGGCAATGAGTAAAGAGGTGAAAATATAAGAAAAAAAGTATAATGGAATATATAGTAGACATTTGTCATTCTTTTAGGCCACCCAGCAATTTTGAACATCCTTCCAATGTTTGAGGAATTTCCCACCTTATAAGTCTCACCAAAATAGAGGCTAGACACTTGCTTTCCCAGCCTCCCTTGCGGTTAAGGCCCAGATATGTGGCCTGGGTATGCTTTGCCAATCAGAAAACAAACATAAAATAAAGAAAATTCACAAAGTCAAAAGTTCTGTTTATTGAATTAAAAATTAATAAAATCATTAACCCTCTTGGAGATTGTGGCAGTTTGATGTAATTATGAATTCCAAAAATATAATTAAATCATGCTTGTAAACTGATCTGTTAATCTGGGCATGATTAGGTTAGGATTAGGGCATTGAGCCCCACCCCTTGGTGGGTGGGGAATTGAATATAAAAGGCAAGGCAAAGGACAGTTGAAGCAGTCTTTTGAGAAGCAGTTTGATGTTGGAAAGAAGGCCCCAGGAGAAGAGAAGCAAGCCGTTCGCCTGATCGTCTGCAGCTGACCTTGTGGAGGAAACAGGAGCTAAGCCCGGAGAGAAACGCAGCCCCGGGAAGAGAGGAACCCCAGAAGCCTGAACCCTGGCAGACGCCGGCAGCTGTCTTGCTCTAACACGTGGCAATGGACTGTGGTGAGAGAAGAAACTTAACGCTTTATGGCCTGGTATCTGTGGACTTCTACCCCAAATAAATACCCTTTATAAAGACCAACCCATTTTTGGTATTTTAGATTAGCACCCCTTAGGCTGACTAATACAGAAATCAAACATTTTTTAAAGGAGAGAAGGCTCTAGGAAACAGTATCTGAAATGAAAAGAGACTACCACAACAAATTATGATATTTAAATGCAGAAGAAATTATGAATAGCCTTATATGAAAAAATTGAAAATTTACATTAAATTTTCAAGTTTCTCAGAGGAAAAGCTTAAGAAAACTGACTGGAGACATTCCCATTTTCAGTTCTGTAGCAGTTTGATATTGTTTATGAATTCCAAAAATAGATATTGGACTGTGTTTGTTAACTGGTCTGTTCCTCTGGGCATATTAGATTGTATTGGATTCAGAAGTTTCACTTTTACTTGATTAAATAATGATTAAGGCTTTGATTGGGCCACATCAGTAGACTGTTGAGTCCCCACCCCCTTGGTGGGCAGGGACTCACAGAGAAAACAACATAGCAGAGGAGTTCATTTGAGTGTTGGATGCTGGAGCCCCGGGAAATAAACACACAGGAGAAGAACACAGAGGAATAGAGATGGCTCCATAGACGTGGCAGAGGTCCTGAGAAGAGAGAGAGCCTGATAGTATATGGCTGATCTTGTGGAGAGAACAGAGCAGCTGAGCCCAGAGAGGAACAAGCCCTGGAAGAGAGACCAGACTTATTGCAACCTACAGCTGATACTGGAAGAAGCTGGGACCACAGAGCCTTAAGAGGAAGAGGGAGGCTGAACCCTTGCAGATGTTGGCAGCCATCTTTCTCCAACACAAGGCAACAGACTTTGGTGAGGGAAGTAACTTAGGCTTTAGGGCCTGGTAACTGTAAGCTTCTACCCCAAATAAATACCCTTTATAAAAGCTAACATATTTCTGGTATTTTGCATCAGCACCCCTTTGGCTGACTAATACAAGTTCCAACATGTAAAAAGCTTAGAAGCCATCATTCATATCCTTAAAACAAGGAAAAATTTAACAAACTGAAGAATCAATGGCTTTTCTTGGACATATCAGAAAACGAATTTACAGGGCAAAATATGACCCCAAAACCCAGAAAGAGAGGGAAATATAGAGAATCATACTTGAGATTTCCTTAGCTGGAGCAAAAGCCACTGAAGCCACAATATAGTAAGAACATTTAAATGATAATTTTGACACATTGCTGGTGACTGAGGATGGACTAGTGTGAGAATGAGAAGTTCCTGAGGTATGTAGTCATTAACACTTTCATAGATTTTATCTCTAGGAACTTGTGGCTCTGGCAGGGGGAGGGAAAAAAGTAACCATTGTGAAGTATGCCCAGAGTGTTCTTGATAACAAAGTCCTATTCTGTGGGTGGAAACTTTACTAGAGCCTTGTTTGACCTGGGAAAAAGGCATTTCTCTGATCCCTGCCCCTTTAGCTTTACTGTCTCACCTAATAGAGGTTGGCTAGGGGGAAAGCAAAGAAACACTTGTGAAGATGACAGACCAGAGACACAGCACTAAAAAACTAAGAATTAATCACATAATTATAGAACACTCCCCCTCACCCACACTTTATCACCACATCAACAGGTCTTCAGTATAATAACTGTGGATTATGTTGAAAGACCTGCAAGACACAGACTGTCTCTGAAAAGAGTACTTACGGAAACCCAAAGTCAAGAGAGGAGACCAAAACAAGGACCCTACAGGAAGTTGAAATCTGTGGTACCTACACCTTTAGCAAACATTAAACACAGCCTAATTACTAGTAAGAAAAATAAAAATCCTCACACTAAGGGTCTATTACATCAATTCCTATTACCAGATACAACATGTCCAGCTTTCAACAAAAAAAATAAGGCATTCCAAAAGGCAAGTAAAAAACACAGCCTGAAGAACACAGCAATCATTAGAACCAAACTCAGTTATGACACAGATGTTGGAATTATCAGACAAGGGAATTTTAAATGACTATAATTAATATTTTAATGGAAGAGACAACTTGCAAGAACGGATGGGTACTATAAGCAGAGAGATGGCATGGATTGTAAGGCAGCCAATCAGACCAGCAAGCAGCTGGGGCCCCTCCCCAACATTTGGAAAGGGTGGAGGAAAGGTCTTAAAAGGCTAAACCCAGGGCCCCACATGCATGTCTCACCCTGCAGCATTCCATATGTCTCAGACTGTGTACTCTTTTCTTGTTTCATAATAAAGTCTTTACTCCCTTGCCCACCCTAAAAATAAAAAAAATAAATTCTGGAAATAAAAATCATTGTAGCATTAATGAAGAATGCCTTTAATGAGTTCATCATGGCTGAAGAAAGAAACAGTGAGCTTGAAGATAGATCAATAAAAACTTACCAAACTGAAATGAAAAAAAAAAAAAAAAAAACAGAACACCCAAGAACTGTGAAGCAATTTCAAGATGGGTAACATATGCATAGTTGGAATACCAAAAGGAAAAGAAAGATAAAAATGAACAGAAGAAAGATTAGAGTAATAATGACTGAAAACTTTTCAATATTGATGACAGACACCAAACTACACATTCAGGAAATTCAGAGAACACCAAGTATGATAAATACCAAAAAATCTACACCTAGGTATAACATTTTCAAACTACAGCAAAACAAAGACAAAGAAAAAAATCTTGAAATAAGCCAGAGGGAAAAAAATAAACACCTTATGTATAGAGAAACAAGGATAAGAATTAAAGCAGACTTCTCATTGGAAACCACGTGAGCAAGAGTGAGTAGAGTGAAGTATTTTAAGTGTCAAAAGCAAAAAACCTACAAACATAGACCTCTATATTTAGTAAAATTATCTTTCAAACATGAAAGAGAAGAGCTGTCATGCATGCTTTCTGCTGTGCGGAGGATGCTGAAGATCCAGGGCCACTCAGCCACAGGCTACCTCCAGCACTGTGAGATGTAGCGCAGGGGACCACAGCACCCAGAAGACACTCCCACACAGCATGTCTTCCACTACAGGGAGATTTTTGCCCCCTGGGGTTGAAAGACCCCAGCCTTTCTCCAAACTGAAGCTGCAGGGTATTGAAGTACCAGCTGATGTCTTCCTACAAAGGATTTGTGATGGCACAGGACAATAGAGCTCCTGCCAGTAACAGGAAAACTGACATGGTGGGACTGGCTGAACTGGGATTCCTGCTAGAAGACAAGGGCAAATGGGTAATTGCCAACCCAGCCAAAGCTGAAGAAGAGCAAATATGCCTAGTGCCCCAGGAAGAAGTAGAGGAAATGTGGGTACTGATATTTCCCCTGCAAGCCCACCATGCTGTGGAGAAGATGGAGGAGTTTGTATATCAGGTCTGGGAGGGACATTGGAGAGTCATCCCATATGATGTGCTCCCAGACTGGCTGAAAACAATGACTACCTGCTACATGGCCACAGGCCACCCATGCCCTCATTTTGGGCTTGCTTCAAGAGCATCTTCTGCATCCATACAGAGATTGGCAACATCTAGATCCATCTGCTTGGTTTCATGCTGTTTTTCTTTTTGGAAATCTTGATCATGCTCAGCTCAAATATATATTTCATGACCTCTCTATAGGAGAAGGTGTTTGGGGGATGCTCTTTTTGAGTGCAGTGCTCTGCCTCAGTTTCTCCTGACTCTTTCTGTTGTCATTCAGAGAAAGTCTCTTGTGCATTATCCAAACTGGACTAGTCAGGGATTGCTCTACTGATTGTGGGAGCTTTGTCCCCTGGCTCTATTACTCCTTCTACTGCTCCCCACAGCCATGGGTCATCTACCTCTCCAACATCTGTGTCCTGGGGATTTCTACCATCATTGTGGCACAGTGGAACTGGTTTGCCACTCCTAAGCACTGGCAGACAAGAGTATGAATGTTCCTGGGACTTGGCTTGAGTGGTGTTGTGACCACCATGCACTTTACTATCACTGAGGACTTTGTCATGGCCACTGCAGTGGGCCAGATGGGCTGATTCTTCCTCATGGCTATGATGTACCTCACTGGGACTGGACTTTATGCCACTCGAATTCCTGAGCACTTCTTTCCTGGAAATTTGGCATATGGTTCCAGTCTCATAAGATTTGTCATGTCCTGGTTGGGGCAACTGCCTTCATACTCTTCTACAGAATCTCCAAACTTCAGAAATTCCAGTTATGGCCTTGAAGGTGGCTTGACTGATGACTCCCTTCTCTGAGCCTTCCCACCACAGGGGTAGTGGAGGAACTTCCCAAGTGCTTTTAAAAATATTTTATTTGCTGAAGTGAGAGGAAGAGTCTGTCTGTTACTAGAAGAAATCTTTTAAAGAATTCAGTAGTAATTAAGCTTCAGCCAACTTTCACACCCACTGGACAATAAACTTTCCATTTCCATTTCCTTAACTGGAGAGGGAGAGAATGGTCTAACTTAACCATCCCCCTCCGCAGCAAGACAACTACCATCCCCTCAAAGAGACAGTACTTTGAAGCTCATGTTGAGATTTTACCCCTTCCTCATACCATTTTGGGAAAAAAATAATGGACTGGGGCTCTTGAGAAATTATGTTTCTGAAAGAAAATGTCCCTCCGTTACCCCCATCCTTACTTTGTAACCTGGCTTATAACAGGCCATCCATTTTTGTAGCACACTTTTCAAAAACAGTTATAACCTGGCCCCATCTTTCTAGAGCCCAGAGCTGCATGCACGGCAGCAAAAACAAAGCCACCAACTTTTATACAGCCTAGCGAATCATGGAAGTATGTCCAGGCATCAAATAACTTGAGTTTTTTTTTTTTTTTTTTCTTGGTGGAGTAATATAATATTAAAATGGGAAAGGATATTTAATATTTAATACTAAACCTTAAAAAGAAACCTGCTATTATTGCTAAGTATCTTGATGCAAAGAGTATGATGATAATAAAAGAAAGTACAGAAGGAAAAAAAAAGGCAAGGAGAAACGAAGTCTTTCTCAGACATATAAAACCTGAGGTAATTCATCAACAGCAGACTGGCCCTATAAGAAATAGCAAAAGAAATTCTTTAGGAAGAGAAATAGAGTAGAAACTCAGAACTATATAAAGAAAGAGCATCAAAGAAGGAACAAAAAAAGGTAAAATAAACTCTTAATTTTTTATTTTTAATTAATCTATGTGATAACTGATTAGGTAATAATAGTGACAATGTATTGAGTTTATAACATAAGCTTAAGTGAATTGAATGACAGCAATATCATAAGGAAAAGGAGAGAGGAATTAGAAATACTCTGTTATAAGATTCCTGTAAGTGGTATAATGTTATTTGAAGGTGAAATTTGATTAGTTAACACTGAATATTGTAAACTTCAGGGAAATCCCTACTAAAAAAATTTTAAGTATGTATAATCAATAGGCTAAGAGATGAAATAAAGTAGAATAATTTTAAATGCTCAATTAAAACCAGAGAATGTAGGAAAAGGGAGGGGGGATGGGGGAGTAACAAAGAACAATTACAACAAATAGAAAACAGATACAAATATGGTAGATATCAATGTAACTATACCAATAATCATGTTAAAGTGAATGTTTTAAATATACCATTCATAGATAGATCGTTAGAGTGGATAATGTTCATGTTATTTCTTACCACAGAAAAGTCTAACCTATCCTAAATGATACAATGAGATACAATGATAATAAAACATCTCAAATATATGACATTGACTTCCAGGTTAGGCACTGGGCACTGAGAAAACTGATATTGAAGACTGAAAGGGTAGAAATGCCTGGTATACTATGGCAAAAAAAAAAAAAAAAAAAAAAAAAAAAAAAAAGCTGGTAAAATTCTTTTTTGCTATAACTTGGAAAGCAGATAATATCTCTAATGAACTTGTGGGCTAGAGGTGGGAAAATAAGTGCTAATAGCATGAGTTTGTTGTACTGGAAATATAATAATAGATGAGTTCAAGAAAATAGTTGCCCAGTTTGAAAATAAGAGTGAAATGTAATAGAAAAAGTCTAGACATTTGGGATGTGCACAGTTGGAAGATACCAAGAGTTTCTCATGACCAGCTAATAGGAGATAAAACCGACAAGGCCTTTGAGTGACAAAGGGCAATTCAAACTTGGCTTTGAAGCTATTTCTAAGCCAAGGGTTTGGCTAAAATATCCATTGTTTAAATTTCTGAATGGATTAAGATGGCACCTAGCAAATCCTATCATAGGACAAAAGGCTCAGAGAAACAAAACTAAGATTGGTTGTCCTAAAAAATCCTTAAACTGAATATACTCATGATTAAGTCTAGAAAGAAAGGCATAGCCCAAAAAGAATTTGATTAATATAAATAAGAAACTAAGTTGTTAAGAGAGTTAATTTTACTTTCAAAAGAGCTACCAACCTGGATTAAAAGAGGCATATTTGAAGTTTAAATTACACATGCACTTCCAAATTTCCACAACCAAGAAGAAGGCTGAGAAAGCTGTTCTGCTCCTAGTGAGACCATACTTTCAAATGCCCTCTTCAGATGTTGCTAAGGAAGACCATGGAAAAGGAAGGACCTTCCAGAAAGTAGAACCTTGATCAATAGAGACAATGGACTGGGGACTATGGAAATACTGTCATCATTTGCCTACCAGAGTTTCAAGGGAACAGAGATGGTATGTATCTCTCTTCCTCCTTTTAAATAGGATTGTTATGCTACCCCTGCTCCTGGATGTATGAGGAGCAGAGAGTTGTGTATGTGTGTGTGTGTGTAGTTCATCAAAGCAAAAGAAGCCACATATGGACTTCATGTAGTGCTCAACCTGAAATCCTGGACAATGAACCTGATTCTTTTCTTGATGGTTTTTTTAATTGTGTTTTTTGGGGGGAAGTAGTGCATTTTGGGTAGAAAAGAGACTCAACAGAATATTTGTGACTAGAAGATAGACTGTAGTAGACTGTATTATTGTTCACAAATGCTAGCTGTCTCTCTCTGGGGGGAGACTATTCTTCTCCAGTGAATTGACATCAGGCTTATTTACATTATTTACTTTGACCAAAGAAATGTAATTAGAAATAATGTGCAGAAGCTTTAACAAGCTTCACCATATTCTCTTTTCCCTGTCCCTGTGATTGTAGAAGCAATCTTTTGAGACAGAACTGACTGTGTTCCAAAGTGACTATTGCTAGCAGAATTTCTTTAATTGACATGTAGCCATTTTGCCCTGAAGTTTACTTTGTGGGAAGATTTAAAAATTATCAATTCAATTTATTTACTAGATATATCCAAATTATCTCTTCCTGTATGTGTCAGTAAATTTCTTTTTTTCTTCCTTTTAATGTGTCAGTTTTGATAATTTAAGTATTTTTAAAAATTTGTACATTTCTTCTAAGTTGATGTGAGAAAGGGAAGGAACATAGAATATACAGAAACAATATAATACAAATAGTAATATGGTAGGTTTAAGTCCAAATACTAGGGATTATATAAGATGTAAATGTATTAAATAGTCCAATTAAAAGATAAAACTTGTAAGACTGCATTAAAAAAAAAATTCATCCAAGAGCTAATGAGAGATAATTCTGGCATTTCTGAGCAAAGGTCATTGACAGTTCTATTCAAGATGTTTACAAAACAGCAGCCTTGGAAAGATAAAGACTGAGATTCCCACTGGAGAGATCGTGCCCTGGAGATTTCCAGGGTGAAAAACTAGTCTTTTCCCCAAAGTGGAGACTTTTCAGAATGATAAAGCTAATGTCACTGTCTGAAATGGAGTAGGGGCAATTTTGCCAGCAGCCCATTATTAAGGTTGGAGGTTTCCTAAACTCAGGAATAGAAGAACCAAAACAATCTCGAAGCTCTTGTCTAAATCATTTGATCCTGTTGATTCATCATCAGCTGAATTTATGAAAGAAAATCTAGTAGCCTCCAAGCTACCTAGTACTTGGGGATTGCTTGACTGTTTATCATGTGCTGCTTTAAAAAAAGTAACCTTAAATATAAGGATATTGAAAAAACTGAAGGAAATAGAAAAGAGAAAATTTATACCATGCAAATATTAATTTTTTCTTTTTTTGGGAGGTACCAGGGATTGAACCTGGGACATCGTTTATGGGAAGTAAGCACTCAAACACTGAGCTATACTTGCTCCCCTAAATATTAATTTTAAAAAGCTGGTATAATCAAATAAATATCACACAAAGTAGATTTTATGGTGGATTACTAGAAATAGAGAGGGTTCTTTCAAGTATTTGGAAAAGAAATAACACATTTCTAATAGCCCAATGTGACAGAATTGCAATGGAGATTAGAAAATGAGGAAACAGTATAGAAGTGACACATCAAAGTTTGTGCTTATAGAAAAATACATTAAACTTATATTTATATACTAGAAAAATACCAATAACAGTGTAAATACCAATGCTATTGGTCTCCATATCAAAACAAATGAACAAGAAATGAAGTAGAAGAGAAATAATAAAGATAAGCATAGAAATTAATAAACCAGAAAACAAATTTAAATAGAATATTTGAAAAACTAAATAATTAATAAATGATTGATAAGACTGACCAAAAAGGGAAAGTCAAAAATTAGCAGTATTCTGAATGAAAAAGGAAGCTTCATTACATATAGATCTTATAGGCATTAAAAAGATTTTAAGTGTGTAATGACAATATTATGTCAATAAATTTGAAAATTTAGATAGCATGAATAAATTCCTAGAAAAACACAATTTACCAAAACTGATTCAAGGAAAATCTGAGCAGTCCAATATCTATTCAGGAAATTGAATCCATAACTAAAACCTCTCCTACAAGTCCAGATAGCTCCAGTAAATTCTAATAAACATTTAAAGAAGAAATTACTGCAAAATTACACAAAGTCTTCCAAAGAATATTAAAAGAAGAATTAATTCCCAACTATGAAGCTAGCAGAACCTTGATGGAAAAACCAAACAAGGCTATGACAAACAGGAATTATACAAGCCAATCTCATCAAGATAGAAGCAAAATTATAAACAATATGCTAGCAAACAAAACCCAATATTATAAAAATAATACATTCCAGCTAAATTGATTTCATTCCAAGAACAAAAATTTGGTTTATTATTAAAGTATTATTCAGTGTGATTTACTACGCTAGCAGAATGAATTAGAAAAACCTATATCTTGATAGATGTGAAGAAAACATTTGATAAAATGCAACATCCATTTATAATGAAAAGAAAAAAGCTCTTAGTAAATTAGGAATAGAATAAAACATCATTAATCTGATAAAGAATATCAACTAAAATCAAATCAAATAAAAATCTACCACAGTGGAGCAGGTGTGCTCAGTGGTTGAGCACCTGTTTCGCATGTATGAGGTCCCTTGTATCTCCTAAGAAAAACAAAACAAAACATACACAAAAAAACTACCACAGACATCATAACTTAATGGTGAAATACTAAAAATATTGAGCTTAGAATTATACAAGTATGGTGACTATTACCACTTTTATTCAATATTATACTGGCTGTCCTCACTGGCATAACACAGGAAGTAAAGAAACAAGAACTATAAAATATTTGAAATAAATCTGTCATTATTCACAAATGATGTGATTGTTTATGTAGAAACTCAAAGGAACTTAAAACTTAATAAATGAGTTTATCTGCATCACCAGATAAAAGTTAATGTAAAAGATCAGTTTTGTTCCTTTTTATATGCAAGAAACCATTAGGAAAAATTATAAAGATAGCAATTTCATTAGCATTTAAAAAAACAAATATTTACATTTTCACTTACTAGGATGGCTATTATTTTAAAAATGCAAAATAAGCCTTAGTGAGCATGTGCAGAAATTGGAATCTTCATGTATTGCTGTAGAAATGTAAAATGGTACAGCCACTCTGGAAAAGTATGGCAGTTTCACAAAAAGTTAAACATAGAATTACCATATGACTCAGCAATTCCACTCTCAGATATAATGCCCAAATTAATGAAAGCAGGGACTCAAAGAGATACTTGTTTCCAGCAGCATTTTTCATAATAGCCAAAACGTGGAAACAACACAAATGTCAGTTGACAGAGATATATATAAACAAAATATGGTATATACATACAATGGAATTTTTCAGTCATAAAAAGGAATGATATTCTGATACATGCTACAGCATGGATGAAATTTGAAAGCATTATGCTAAGTGAAATAAGCCAGACCTAAAAGGACACATATTGTATGATTCCACTTATAGGAAATATCTAGAATAAGAAAATTCATAGCAACCGAAAGTAGATTAGAGGTTTCCAGGAGCTGTGGGTAAGAGTAACGTGAAGTTATTGCTTAATGGGTACAGAGTTTCTGTTTGGGGTGATAAAAAAAATTTTAGTAATGGGAAGAGGTGATGATAGCATAACATTTTAAAAGTAATTAATGCCGAATGTGGTAGCTAAGTAAGGCATTTCAAGAGTCAGCGCATCCTACAGGGCAGTTTGTAATCAACCAGAACTAACTAAAGGACCTGTTTAGGGGGTGGGAAGTGGGCAGGAGACCAGAAAAGCATCCTGCAACATCCTTAAGGAATGGAAGGAGGAACTTACCATCTACTGTGAAGATTCATGAGTAGAGCACTCTATGCCGTGGAGGCTGGTGCAAGCCACCTTGTGAGCTATTCCTTGACTGGAATTGGAAGCTCCATTTCCTAAAAACAGGGGAGGAAGAGATGGTTGGCCACCAACTTCAGCTACTGATTAGTAAATTCAGCTGGCTAAAGTATAATCTTAAGAACAGCTAAAGTTTGAACATGTCCAAGTAGGAAAGAGGATAGTAGCCACCATTTTAACTCCATCCCTGGCATGAGGGGAAGCAGAGCAGATTGAAAATCACAGTGATGGTAGGGACCAGCTTATTCCCAAGCAGATTGGATTGTAGACCTAGCCTAGGCCCCAGCTCTACTTCTGGCAGGGAAGAACCTGGGGGAAATGCACCAGCCTCTCCATGCAACTGCAGGCACTTTTGGCCAGCACAGACTGAATAGTCAGACAACTGGGACTCCATCCCCACACCCCAATAGGATAGGAGAGAAATTATGTTTCCTCAACATCTCTGGACAGCTGCAGGCATTTTTCTGTCTGCACAAACTGGTTTGCTGAGCACCTTCAATTCCATCTCCACCTCTCCACCCCCCATAGGCTAAGAGGGGGCTGATGTTTCTTCAGCCTCTCTGGGCAACTGCAGGTACTTTTGGGCTGCACAAACTGGTTTGTTGAGCACCTTCAATTCCATCTCCACCCCTGCCCGAACCCCCCCCCCCCCATAGGATAGGAGGAGCTGGTGTTTCCTCAGTCTCTCAGGGCAAATGCAGGCATTTTGGGCCAACACAAACTTGACTGTTGGGTACCTGTAGGTACCCAATAGGACAAGAAGGAGGTAGTGTTTCCCCAGCCTCTCTGGGTAACTGCAGGTGGTCTTGGCCTACACAGACTGAATAGTCAGACACCTGTTGTTCCATCCCCACCCCTAAGTAGGACAGGAGGAGGATTGTGTTTCCTCAGCCTTTCTGGGCAACAGCAGGCACTTTCAGCCTACAGGGACTGGACTGTTGGGTGCTATGGATCCATCTCCACCCCTCAATAGGATAGGAGGGGCCTCATGCTATGTCAGTCTTCTTGGACAACTGCAGTCATTTTAGACAAATATGGCATAGATTGCTGCACATATCTAGCTCCATCCCTGCCCCAGGCAAGGGAGGAAGGGATGTGAAGCTGCATCAGTCTCTCCAGGCAACTGCAGATGTTCTTGGATTATTACACACAGCTGCATCTCTGTCAATCAAGCTTCACTGATTCCTGGGGCAACAGAGGCAGCTTCAGTCTCCACAGTTTATAGTACCAACTACATCCTTAGCTCTTACTACACAACGAACAAGGGAGAAAGGTCAAAAAAGTCCTAAACTAAAGAAAGAACTGTGCCCAGAATAAATACATCTAGTAAGCCAGATGCCAAGACACCAACAAAAAAATTATAATCCATACCAAGAAACAGGACGATATGGCCCAGTCAAAGGAACAGATAAGTCTCCAGGTGACATAAAGGAGTTTAGACAACTAATCATAGATGTTCAATCAAATTTCCTTAATAAAATTTAATGAGATGACTGAGGAATTTAAGAATATTAAGAAGTCACTGAGTGAGGACAAAGAATTTGAAAGCATATGTAGAACAATAGCAGATCTTATGGGAATGACAGGCATAATAAATGAAAATTTTAAAAAGTATTGGAGGCATGTAACAGCAGAGTTGAGGAAACAGAAGAAAGGATAGGTGAGCTTGAAGACAGGGCCCCTGAAAGCAAACATACAAAAGAACAGATGAAGAAAAGAATGGAAAAAATTGAAGTGAGTCTCAGGGAACTAAATGACAGCAAGAGACATGCAAACAAAAGTGTCATGGGTGTCCCAGAAGGAGAAAAGAAGGGAAAATGGGCAGAAGAAATATTTGAAGAAATAATGGTAGAAAATTTCCCAACTCTATTGAAGGACATAGATATCCATGCCCAGGAATCACTGCATATTCCCATCTGAATAAATTTGAATAGACCAACTCTCAGACACATTGTCATTAGAATGTCAATTACCAAAGACAAAGAGAGAATTCTGAGAACAGCGAGAGAAAAGTGATGCATAATATACAAGGGAAACCCAATAAAATGAAGAGCTATTTCTCATCAGAAATCATGGAGACAAGAAGGCAGTGGTATGATATATTTAAGATACTGCAAGAGAAGAACTGCCAGTAAGAATCTTATATCTGGCAAAATTGTCTTTAAAAAATGAAGGCAAGTTTAGAATACTAACAGATAAACAGAAACTGAGAGCATTTGTAACCAAGAGACTGGCATTGCAGGAAATACTAAAAGGAGTGTGTATTAGTCAGCCAAAGGGGTGCTAATGTAAAATACCAAAAATGGGTTGGTCTTTATAAAGGGTATTTATTTGGGGTAGAAGTCCACAGATACCAGGCCATAAAGCGTTAAGTTGCTTCTCTCACCACAGTCCATTGCCACGTGTTAGAGCAAGACAGCTGCCGGCATTTGCCAGGGTTCAGGCTTCTGGGGTTCCTCTCTTCCCAGGGCTGCATTTCTCTCCGGGTTTAGCTCCTGTTTCCTTCACAAAGTCAGCTATAGATGATCAGGCGAACAGCTTGCTTCTCTTCTCCTGGGGCCTTCTTTCCAACATCAAAACTGCTTCTCAAAAGACTGCCTCACCTGTCCTTTGCCTTGCCTTTTATATTCAATTCCCCACCCACCAAGGGGTGGGGCTCAATGCCCTAATCCTAACCTAATCATGCCCAGATTAACAGATCAGTTTACGAGCATGATTCAATTATATTTTTGGAATTCATAATTACATCAAACTGCCACAGAGTGCTACAGCCTGAAAAGAAAAAACAGGAGAGAAAGGCTTGGAAGAGAGTCTAGAAATGAAGATTTTATTAGTAAAAGTAACTAAAAGTGTAGAAAGATTGGTGAAAGTAAAATATGACAGTTAAACCAAAAGGTCAAAATGGGTGAAATAAGAACTGTCTTTACAATAATAACATTGAATGTTAATGGATTAAACTCCCCAGTCAAAAGACACAGACTGCTGGAATGGATAATGAGCCATCTATGCTGTCTACAAGGACCCAAGGATACCAAGAGATTGGAAGTGAAAGCCTAGAAAAAGATGTTCCATTCAGGCAGTAATCAAAAAAAAAAAAAAAAAAAAAAAAAGATGGGGTAGCTATACTTATATTAGATAAAACTGTTATTAGAGACAAGGAAAGATATTAGATATTAATAAATGGTGGAATTCACCACAAAGAAATAATTATCATAAATGTATATGCACCTAACCAGGATGCCCCAAATTACATGAGGTGAATACTGGCAAAAACTGAAGGTAGAAATAAAAACCTCAACAATAATAATTGAAGACTTCAAAACGCACCTCTCAGCTTTGGATAGAACACTTGGGTAGAGGATCAATAAAGAACAGAGAGATTGAATAATATGAAAAATGAACTAATCCTCATAGACATATACAGAATATTGCACCCCAAAACAGCAGGATATACCTTCTTTTCAAGTGCTCATGGATCTTTCTCCAGGATAGACCATATGTTGGATCACAAAGCAGATCTGAATAAATTCAACAAGATCAAAATTATACAAAGCACTTTTTCTGATCATATGGAATAAATTTGGAAATCAACAAGAAGTGGGAAAAGGGAAAATTCACAAATATATAGAGATTAAACAGCACACTCTTAAATAATCAGTGGGTCAAAGAAGAAATTGCAAGAGTAATCAATAAATATCTCAAGATGAATGAAAATGAGGACACAACATATAGAACCTATGGTATGAAGTGAAGGCAGTGATGAGAGGGAAATTTATAGCCCTCAATGCTTGCATTAAAAAAAAGAAAAAAAGAGGTAAAATCAATGACCTAACTACACAGCTGGAGGAACTAGAAAAAGAACAGTAAACTATTCCCAAAGCAAACAGAAGGAATGAAATAACAAAGATCAGAGAAGAAATAAATGAAATTGAGAACGAACAAAAAAATAGAGAGAATTAACAAAACCAAACATTGGTTCTTTGAGAAGAGTAACAAAATTGACAAAACCTTAGCTAGACTGACAAAGAAAAAAAGAGAGAAGATGCAAATAAATAAAATAAAAAATGAAAAGGAGACATTATTACAGACCCCACAAAAATAAAAGAAATCATAAGAGAATACTTATGCCAACAAACTAGACAATGTAGATAAAGTGGAAAAATCCCTAGGAATGTAAAAGCAACTTACACTGATCTTAGAAGAAATAGAAGACCTCAACAAACCAACCACAAGTAAAGAGATTGAAACAATTATCAAACAACTCCCCAAAATGAAATGCCTAGGATCAGATGTTTTCACAGGTGAGTTCTCCCAAGCATTCAAAGAAGATTTAATATCAATCTTAATCAAGATCTTCCAAAAAATTGAACAAGAAGGAATGCTACCAATCTCATTCTATGAAGCTAATATCAACCTAATACCAAAGTTATATAACGATATTATGAAAAAGAGAAAATTACAGACCCATTTCCTTAATGAATACAGATTCAAAAATCCTCAACAAAATACTTGGTCATCTAATCCAACAACACATTAAAAGAATTATTCATCGGGAGGCGGCTGTGGCTCAATCAGTGGGGCTCCCGTTTGCCATATGGGAGGCCCCGGGTTCGGTTCCCGGGGCCTCCTGGTGGGGGCGGGCCCGCCCGCACGGCGTGGTTGGCTGACCCAGCGAGCACGAGCAGCAAGGGGGGGATAAATGAATAAATAAATAAAAAATAAAAAAAAATAAAAAAAATAAAGAATTATTCATCATGATCAAGTGGGTTTTATACCAGGCATGCAAGTGTGGTTCAACACAAGAAAATCAATCAACATAATACATCACATTAATAAATCAAAGAAGAAAAAACACATGATCTTATCAATGGATGCAGAAAAGGCATTTGAAAAAATCCAGCATCCTTTCTTGATAAAAATACTACAAAAGATAGGAATTGAAGGAAACTTTTTCAACATCATAAAGGGCTTATATGAAATACCCACAGTTAACATTGTACTCAATGGTGTAAGACTGACAGCCTTCCTGTTGAGATCAGGAGCAAGACAAGGATGCCCGGTGTCACCTTTGTTGTTCAAGCTATAGAGGTTCTAGCTAGAGCAATCAGGCAAGAAAAAGAAATAAAAGACATCCAAATCAAAAAGGAAGAAGTAAAATTTTTGCTATTCGCAGATGATATGATTCTATAGCTAGAAAGTCTCCCAAAATATACAACAAAGCTGCTAGAGTTAATAAATGATTTCAGTAGAGTGTCAGGATACAAGATCAATACACAAAAATCAGTGATGTTTCTATATACAAGTAATGTGCAATATAAGGAGGAAATCAGGAAAAAAATGCCATTTATAATTGTGACTAAAAGGATCATCAGATATTTGGTAATAAATTTAACCAAGGATGTAAGACAATTGTCTTCAGAAAACTACATTGCATTGCTAAAAGAAATTTAAAAAGACCTAAATAATTGAAAGAATATTTCATGCTCATGGATTGGAAGACTAAATATCATTAAGATATCAATTCTCCCTAAATTGTTAAACAGATTCAATGCAATCCCAATAGCAATTTCACCAGCATTTTTTAAACAAATGGGAAACACTATTATCCCATTTATTTGGAAGAGTAAGGGACCCAGAATAGCCAGAAGCATCGTTAAAATGAAGAGAAGTTTGGAGGACTCTTGCTTCCAGACTTTAAATCATATTACCTAGCTACAGTGGTAGAAGCAGCATGGTACTGGCATAAAGATAGACACATAGACCAATGAACTGAATTGATGTTTCTGAAATGTCACATCTATGGTCAAGTGATTTTGACAAGCCTGTCAAATTCACCCAGCTGGTCTATAACACTCTATTCAACAAATGGTGCTAGGAGAATTGGATATCCCTATCCAAAAGAAAGAAAGAGGACCCCAATCTCATACCTTATACAAAAATTAACTCAAAGTGGATCAAAGACCTAAATACACAAACTAGAACCATAAAGTTCCTAAAAGAAAATGTAGGAAAACATCTTCAAGACTTGGTGGTAGGTGGTAGATTCTTAAACCTTACACTGAAAGCATGAGCAGCAAAAGAAAACATGGGGAATGGATGTGGCTCAAGCAGTTGGGCACCTGCCTCCCACATGGGAGGTCACGGGTTTGGTTCCTGGTGCCTCCTAAAGAAGATGAGCAGACAGCGAGCAGACACAATGAACAGACGCAATGATCAGACAAAGAGCAGACACATGAGGGAGCAATCAGTGTTTGTGGGGGAGAAAACATAGATAAATGGGAGCACCTCAAACTTAAACATTTTTCTGATTCAAAGGATTTCCTCCGGAAGGTAAAAAGGCTGCCCATTCAGTGAGAGAAAATATTTGGAAACCATATATATGATAAGGGTTTGATTTCCATTCTATATAAAAAGGTCATACAACTCAACAATAAAAGAGCAAGCAATCCAATTTTTTAAAATGGGCAAAAGACTTAGAGATTTCTCCAAAGAGGAAATACAAATAGCCAAAAAGCACATGAAAAACTGCCCAATATCACTAGGTATATTAGTCAGCCAAAGGGATGCTGATGCCAAATGCCAGAAATCTGTTGGCTTTTATAAAGGGTATTTATTTGGGGTAGAAGCTTACAGTTACCAGGCCATAAAGTGTAAGTTACTTCCCTCACCAAAGTCTGTTGCCACATGTTGGAGCAAGATTGCTGCTGATGTCTGCAAAGTTTCAACCTCCCTCTTCCTCTTAAGGATCCGTGGTCCCAGCTTCTTCCAATACCAGCTGTAGGCTGGGATAAGTGTCTCTCTCCCAGGGCTCATTCCTCTCCGGGCTCAGCTGCTCTGTTCTCTCCACAAGGTCAACTGTAGACTGTCAGGCTCTCTCACCTCCCGGGGCCTCTGACATGTCTATGAAGCCATCTTTATCCATCTGTTTTCTACTCTTATGTGTTTACTTCCCAGGGCTCCAGCATCAAAACTCCAACTTTCTCCTCTGCCATGTCATTTTCTCTGTGAGTCCCTGCCCACCAAGGGGCCAGGGACTCGACATCCTACTGATGTGTTCCAATCAAAGCCCTAATCATAATTTAATCAAGTAAAAGTGAAACTTCTGAAGTTAATACATCCTAATACACCCAGAGGAACAGACCAGTTTACAAACATAATCCAAGAGCTATTTTTGGAATTCATAAACAATATCAAACTACTATATTAGGCATTAGGGAAATGCAAATCAAAATGACAATGAGATATCATCTTACAACACATAGAAAGGCCATTATTAAAAAAACAGGAAACTGTAAGTCCTGAAGAGGATGTGGAGAAACAGGAACACTCCTTCACTGTTGGTGGGGTTGTGAAATGGTGCAGACTCTGTGGAAAACAGTTTGACAGTTTCTCAGGAAGGTAAATATAGAACTGCCATATGATCCAGCAATTCCTCTACTAGGAATATATCCAGAAGAATGAGAACTGTAACACAAACAGATATCTGCACACTGATGTTCATAGCAGCATTATTCACAATTGCCAAAAGATGGAAACAACCCAAGTGTCCATCAACCAATGAATGGATAAACAAAATGTGGCATACACATACAATGGGATACTATGTTGCAATAAGAAGAAATGAAATTGGGACACATATGATAACATAGATGAATCTTGAAGACATTATGCTAAGTGAAATAAGCCAAACACAAAAAGACAAATATTGCATGGTTTCACTAATATGAACTAAATATGAAAAATAAACACATGGATTTAAAACCTAGAGTATAGGTTATTAGGAGATAAGAGGAGGGCTAGTGAAGGAGTAGTGATGCTTAATGTATGTAGATGTTTTAATTAACTTGACTATAAAAGTGTGGAAATGGATAAAGTTGATGGTAACACATTATAGTGAATAGCAACTGATTTATAAATGGAATTGTGGCTGAAAATGGTAGTTTAGGGACGTAAACGTCAAATGAAAGAAAGCTAAAGAATAATCTAGGGCCTGAATAACACAGTGAACCTTGGGGTGGAAGAGAATTGTGGTTAATAGTACAGATGTGAGAATGTCCTTCTGTGAACTAGAACAGATATACGTCACTAATGCAGGGTGGTGGGACTATGGAGAGGCGTGGGAAAATTACAATTGATGTATCCTATGGACTATACTTAACAGCAATACTGTAATATTCTTGCATCAATGCCAAAGATGAGCTGTGTTAATAATAGGGGGATATGGAAAAATATGCCAAATATATGCTATGGACCATAGTTAGTGGTAATAGTCTGATGGCATTATTTCATAATCTGTAACAAATGTTCCATAATGATGTGGTGTGCTGGTGAAGGGGTATTGTAAGGGATTTCTACACATGTGCATGATTGTTTTATAAGTTCACAACTTCTGTAATAAAAATACATTTTAAAAATAGCTGGAAGTAGCTTATAGGCTGCTTGCAAAATACAGTGGCCAAATAACACATGGATGCTAGAGATGAAATCCTTTCAGTATGCTAGTCTTGCAAGAGTTCACCACATGTAGTCTTAGGTCCTTGGGGACCAGGAGTGGCAGCATCAAACCTGGGAATTTGTTGGAAATGCAAACTCTCCATTCTACCCCAGACCCACTGGACCAAAAATTCTGCAGGAGGGCCCAGTAATCTGCATTTTAATGAGTCCTCCAGTGATTCTGATGTATGAGTACTACTATTTAAAATGAAACCTACAATGTTGATATAATTTTTATTTTAATTTGAAGCCCAGTTCCCACATGGAGGAACGATTAGAAGAAACCATCATAAGAATGGATGGGATTATTGTATTGTTCATGGCAATAACATCCATGTTTGAAATAAAGGAAGTATTGTTTTCTTTGTGAATTAAAAAAGAATAATTAGTGCCACTGAACTGTGTACTTAAAAATGGTTAAAATGGCAAAATATATGTTATTTATGTATCTTACCACAATACAAAAAGTTAAAAAAACAAACATTTAGAAAAAAAATAACAAAAGATGTGTAAGACTTCCATAAAGACAACTATAATATTTTATAGACAAATATTAGAAGACAATGACATGAAGGGACAAACTATGGTCATGGATTGAAAGAATCAGTATTGCTAAATAATTTCACATAAAAATTTACATATTTTATGTGACTTTAATATTTTTTGGAAATGGACAAGCTGATCCTAAACTTTATATGCAAATGAAAGTGGCCAAAAATAGCCAAGATAATCATGAAAAAGAAGAAAATTGGAGGTTCATACTATTGGAAGTCAAGGCTTATAAAACTATAGTAATTAAGTAATAACGAAGATTAGAAGAATAAGCTCATGGATTTAAATTGAAAAGTTCAGAAACAGGCATGAACATAGTGAGTCATGTGATTTATGACAAAAGTTACTATTAAGCCACTGCAGAAGGATGGTCTTTTCAATATATGGTGCTGGGTCAACTAAAAATCCATGTGGGTCAAAGTTAATCTTGACCTTTACTCACATCATACACAATTCAATTCCAGAGGGATTGTAGGTCTAAATGTGAAAGGTAAAATGATAAAGTCATAGAACATAGCATAGGAGACTATCTTCATGGCTTCTGGGTAGGCAAAACTTTCTTAAATGGAACACAGAGAACCCTAATCATAAAAGAAAAGATGGATAAATTGAACTATTTGAAAGTTAGAAATACTTGGGGGACATTGGGAGAAGAGTACACAAGACACTATGTTGTATTTTTTCAATTGCCCATGAACCTATAATTATTCAAAGTAAAAAGTTTTTTTTTTTGAAAAATGAGAAGATATTTACAACCTGTATGTTTAGAATTTAGTATGTCATAAGGTTGACATTTCAAATTAGTAGGGAAGGAATGATCTGGTCCAGGAATTCTGAACCTTCTTTATGCCATGGACCCCTTTGGAAAAGCTTGAGGACTTGTTCTTTGAGACATTTTTAATTCCATAAAATGAAAAACAGGATTACAAAGAAAATCGGTTATATTGAAATACAGTTAATGAATTTCTTAAAAAACAACCCAAATTTGTCAGATGGTAATATATGTGCTTCCTTATTAATGCATTAAAATAAAAAAGAATACATTTAAAATATTGGCAAATTAAAGATAATTTTAATTTAAGTTACATCAGAGTGAAAATTGATGTACACTGTTACTTAGCAATACCTAACAATAGCCAGATTAGTGTCAATTTATCTCTTTTGTTTTCGGTTAGTTAAGAATTTGGCAAAAGCTCGCTGGGCGTTTCTCACTTGGAATATCTCATGAGGTTGTACTTTTATGCTGTCTGGAGCTACAAACATCTGAAGACTTGTACAGGACTGAGGAATCTACTTTTCATGGCTGGCAAATGGATACTAGATGTTAGCTAGAGGCTTTAGTTTTTCTTTACATGATCCTCTCTTAAGTGCTGCTTGAAAATCGTCACACTGTGGAGGCTGGATTCCTCAAGAATGAGCGGGGACCGGATGTGGCTCAAGGGTTAAGTGCCTGCTTCCCACATGGGAGGTCCGGGATTTGGTTCCTAGTGCCTCCTAAAAACACAAAAATGAACAACAATCAAACAAACATGAAAACCAACTCGCGGGGGGCCAATGTGGCCAGTGGTTGAGTGCCGGCTTCCCACATACAAGGTCCCGGGTTCAACCCCTGTCCCCTGTACCTCAAAAAAAAAAAAAAAAAAGAATGAAAAATTCAAGAGAGGAAGGCAGAAGATAAAATGCCTCTTGTGACCTAGTCTCAGAAGTCATGGACTGTGACTTACACTGTTTTCTAACAGTTGAGGCAGTGACAGTGACAGAGGACTGCTTGGGTTCAAGGGGAAGGAACACAGACTCCATCTCTCATAGGAAGTATGTCTATGTCACACTGAAGGGTATCAGAGGTGGGAGAATGTGTGGGGAAGGATGTACCTGGGGCACGCATCTACGGAATATGAATGTGTTCATTTGATCATGGGGTCTTATCTCAGCGAGTGGAGACACACACACTAACAAACAAAATATTAAATTCCCATCCTGGGAAGTCCTGCTACATTCTCTAACAGAGTGGCAAGAATCTCTAGAGTACATAGGCAGTGTTTAGTGAAAGAGGACAGACCAGTACACCAGGCCTTTGATATTAATGCTTTTGCTTATGAACCTAAAATTGAAACTTAGCCCATTAATATATATTGACTAAGAGTTACCTCCTGAAAACCTTGTTACTCAAATGTGGCCTCTTTCTAAGCCAAACTCAGCATATAAGCTCACTGCCTTCCCCCCGACGTGACTCCCAGGGATGGGTCTCCCTGGTGCTGAGGGATTATTACCAGTTACCAACTACCAATGCATTTGGAAAAAGACCTTGACCAAAAGGGGAAATATGAAATACAATTGAGTTTTTATGGCTAAGGTATTTCAAAGTGAGTTGGGAAGTCATTCCAGAGATTATGCTTATGCGCATCTCAGGAGGATCTCACTGACTGCCACAGTAAACAGTGCCTCAAGCAGCAGTGCTCCTGAGGGCTCTAGAGACAAGTGGACACTGTAGGCAGGGCAGATGACTTCAGGAAGTCAGCGCCCTGTCAGTGGGCCTTACCTTGGAATATATGTTAACCTATCTCCCAATGTAACAGAGATAGACTCATTTATAATTTTCCTACACATGGGTCTCCGCCCCTTTTATTTGAACCTGTAATTAGCACTAGACCCATTAAGTTTATGTCCTAGAGACTTAAATCTTCAGTCTGTTTATTTGCTGGTTGAGCCCTAAATCTCAGCAGAGTTGCAGCCAACATCTATTCTCCAGTTCACTGGACTTGCCCAGAACAACTAACAAAAGGATGATGATGGACAATGCCCATCCCAAATAACAGACTATCTACAACTGCAAGCAAGACAGTTCCATTCATCTGCTCCATGAAATCAGTGGTTAAATGTTTTGGGGAAAATACTGGCTAACTCTTGTTTTCTTCATCAAGTACTGTAAGGATCCATTTTCAAAGGGAAAGGAATTATTAATGAACTTAAGTTTCTATTTCACTGTTCTTCCAAAAATGCAACCTTGTTTAATATTTGCCATAGTTTTTAGCTTCCTGGTGTTATTTAATAAATTGATAGAAGACACTTTTCCCAGATAATTTTTATAGTACTTTGCTCTTTGGTATGCAGTTTGTTGGAAAGACTCTTTTAAAAAACAGAACAGAGGATTAACCTTAGAAGGTTACTCACAGAATTGGAAAGATGCTGTGCTACACTATTGTAACCTTATTCCCTTCATAGTCTTCCAGTTAGGCAATTGTTATACTAAGGAGAGAGAAGTTAAGGAGTAAATGAGAAATTATTTTGACCCATTCTAAAATCCTTATCTCAAGATTAGAGATGTATGATGAAATTACAGTTATTAAATCTGGGGAGCAGATGTAGCTCAAGTGGTTGAGCACCTGCTTCCCATGTACGAGGTCTCAAGTTCAATCCGTGGTACCTTCTTAAAACAAACAAACCAAAAACCAAACAAATGAAAAAACCAACTCTCATTGTGGAACAGATGTAGCTCAGTGGTTGAGCGCCTAGTTGCCATGTACGAGGTCCTGAGTTCAATCCCCAGTACATCCTGAAAAAAAAAAAACACATTGCAATTATTAAATCAATAATTGTCTCCTTGCAGTTAGAAGTGTCCAAGGGTATTGTCACTGGGCATGCAAAGTATTAAAGTTATGTTTACCATGAAGCAAGTAGATGAGTCTTCCACTAGGAAAATAATGCATCAGCAAGTCCAGGCAGATGAGTGTTTGGCATGTGGAACTGTCATTGGTTCACAGTTGCTAGATGGGGTTGTAAGATCAGGCCTTAAGTCATGTAATGAGTATTGGCAAGAGAATTATAAAACATGTGAACCAGCACTTAGACCTGGAAATCATTCTCTCTCTTCATTTCTTCCTGCCCCTCACTTAATCCATAGCCAAAGCAAATTCTGCCAACATTTCTACCCTTTAAGAGTCATAAAACTGAGAGAATGAGGCAAAATGCTAGTAAATAGGAGAAACTTTTCTAAAGGGATAAAGACATTAAAAAAAAAACAAACAGCAAAAAAACTCTTTTCTTGAAGCTTTAGAAAGAATGTTGGTTTTAAGAACAATTAGGATTACCCAAAATATTACACGGAACCCACTGGGATTCCCGTGTTGCCCACCTCCCACACCTCCCACCACATCCCACACAAAAATATTTTGGGTAATCTAAGCACCTCTTAAAATATATTTATATATATATAAATAACATTTTTGTAAGCAAATGCACATATATGCATATGTATTTATATATCATTTTACAAATATTGGTATGTATTGCGAAAATTTTGATTTTTACCCACAATAAAAAATATATAAATTTAAAAAAAAAAAGAACAATTAGGAGAATGTACCAGACTTTGTTGTCACACTACCTCCCATCTATCTGCATAAATCACCCCATTCTCAGGCCTTGGCCACTTGCCTTGTTTCCTGTCTAACAAATGTTGCTGCAGTTGTAAAGCCAACACCACTGCAGATGGAGGGGTTCACACACATGGTGCCAACTGATAAGGACAGCCCTCCACATTTGCACACTGCCTCAAGAGGCCAGGTATGAGGAATTACCACCTAGGGAAGGGGGACGTTGACCTATAACTAGGAGGAGACAGCAAATAAATTGCTTGCATTTCCTCTTCTCTGACAGACTGTTCTGAAACATCTGAAGATGTCCTACTAGAGAGATTAATTATTTTTTACAAAGCTATGGCCAGCTTTGTAATGTTGCCCCTTGTGTTCTCTCTCTGTCTTTCATTGCTTTACCTCTCCTACTCTTGCACTTACACAACCTGGAGTTCTTTCCCTACTCCCAAAGCCTTAGTACCCAAACCTTTGTTTCATTCTCAATTTCCTAAGGAACTTGGGCTATTCATATACTCTGAAAACTGACACAATTATACCAAGTGGTTGTAAAGATTGGGACATATTTGATACTTTCAAGTGTCAAAAGTTCTGATCAGGTGAGTTTTAAGATGACATAATTTTGGTAGGTACAAGGCCTGAGTAACATATAATAGAGTGAAGACTTTAAGGGAGAACACAGGGAATATAAGGAACACTATAAGGAAGTTAGGATGACAAAATAGATTTTTAGTCCTGAGCTATGTGTTGAACTAATAGGAAGATATTTCCTTTGTGAGATTATTCAACCTGGAATGATGAGGATGGATAAAATTTGTTTGAGCAAAAAGTTTTGAGCAAATCTGTGACTCCATATTTCTCATTATGGGCCCTCCTCCAAAGAACAGTCTAGGATGAATATATATTAGAGAAGAAATGTCAAGTTCCCCCCATCAATAATAGCTCTCCTCTTGAGAAAAGGAAAGGTACCAATTTCAAGAACAGGTTAAAAATGCAAAAACTCAGCTAGGACAGTCAAAAAAGAATGGGCAAATCATAGGAAAAAAACAAACAAGCAAGGATCACTAATGCTATGTCCCACCTGCTTCGTCAAAAGGGGTGAACAAAGGAATATTTCTGATGCCATCAAAATAGTAGTAGTGACTCTAGACCTGGAAAGGCAAGAAGAGCACATGGCAAGGGACACATTGATCTTCACTGGGCTCCAGAAGGACAAGTTTTGGAGGCATCAACAGCAGTTTCAGTTCCGAACTCTGCTGAGTTCTATTCTCCAGCTGATGAAATGTCAGGTCAAGGATGAAACTGTCCCAGAAAATGGGACACAAAGGTCTAAGAAATTCCAGGACAATGGTGAGAAAACCAAAAATCCTTTGGAAACTTCTCAAGAAATGAAGAAATACAGACAGACAGCAGGGGATCCGGACTCCAGGGAAAACAATGGTATAAACTTTACTTATAATTCCTTCATACAAATGTGGGGAAATATGCTCAAAAGAGGGCATGGGGCATTGCCATTATTTAACACTCATGCTCAATTCAGTCCTGGGCTGAAGGCCAGATAAGCCACAAAAGAATGGGAAAAATATATATGATGGACAGTAGCAGAAAGAAGAGACCACCATTGCAAATTTTCAATTTTTCAAAGGCAAAGAATGTGCCAAATGAAATTCCTGAGTAATTAATCATATGCATAGTTGGATATTTTCTTCAAAATATGGTGAAAACGTGGTAGCAGAATCAATCTCTTGATGGAGAACTAATTACACTTGAGTTGAATTTGTTAGGTTTGAGAATCAGAATAGCAGGTACTTAATTGATGATAGCCATATAGGCAAGGTCCAAACCAATAATATTTCTCCTTTTTTTTTTTTTTTTTCATTATTTCTTTTGTTTATCTTCCTTCACCTTTTACATTTAGGTAAAAAGCAATTTGGATCTGGGTTGTACTATGTGATAGAGTAGTTTTCTACTCTAAGATAAAGATAAGATATGAGCTTAAATCCCTGGTGACATTATAGAGCTATTCCACCAGCTCTGGACTGTTTACTTGTGGCCTTCATTGACTTGAGAGAAAAACATCTACCTTGCAATAGCCAGTGTTACTGTGGGGATTTCCTTTATGTGCAGCTAAAACTAATACCAATGGATGCATACCACATACTATACCTAGAAACATCATTTTGTTTGGTTAAAAATTTTAATGAGTGGGGAGATAGTATGTGTGTGTGCATGTATGTGTGTGCATGTATAAGTGTATTATTCTTGTGTGTCCTATTGATTCTGATTCTTTTAAAAAGTGAGAGGCCAGGCTTAGGTTAATTTAATTTTGGAGATGTTGAAGAAAGTACCATCATCCTTCAGGGGTTGATAGCCCAAGCAAAAGGTAACTCCATTCCACCCAGACAACCGGTGACACTCCTGTGAGCTAGACTGAATGGAATAAGAAACTAAGGAGGACGAAATTTTGAACATTTACTTAATTCAGAAGGGCATTTCATTTAACTTTAATTTTTTAAATAAAATTTTATAGAAGTATATCATTCATACATGAACACACATAAACTATAAATGTATAGTAAAAGTTACAAACTTATAACACAAACAGGCATATTATCAGACAAGGCTACCACGTATCACCCCATCACTAGCACCTTGCATTGTTGTAAAACATTTGTTACAAATTATGAAAGAGCATCATCAAAATATTACTACTAACTATAGCCCATAGCTTACATTTGCCATATTTTTCCACCAACCCACCCGATTATTAATACCCTATATTAATATTATCATAAGAAGATGTTCTCATATTTGTCCCGTTAACCACCATCTATCTTCCACCACTGGATTCCCTGTGTTCTACAGCTCCATGTTTTGTACAATCCATTCTAAGTATAAACTCAGTGGCTCTCATTTTCATCAGAGTTGTGCTGTCATCAAGGCAGTCAATTTTAGAACATTTTCATTACTCCCAAAGGAAAAATCCCATACACTCTTATAACCCCCATAGTTGTCCCTTATAACTGATATAATACCTTCTTTACCATTGCTGCTAAAGTATTACAATATTACTGTTAACTATTGTCCATAAGTTATATTAGTTGTAATCTTCCCATGTATCACCATATTCTTAACACTTTGTTAAAGAGCATTCTTATATTTATAGCATTAATCACAATCTTCATCTACCACCAAAACCCCAATGTTATACATTCTCTAGATTATTCTCTAGTTTCCTTTTAATTGAAATTTACATCCACAGGCCATACCTTTCAGGCACAATCTCATTTAAAAATTAGCAGTGTTAGTTATGCCCACTACAATGTTTTACCAGCAACTCTATTCATTTCCACACTTTTACAATAAACCTTATTAAAAATTCTACATACATTGAGTACAGCTCCCATTCTCAACCCACATTCTATCTCCTAGTCACATATACCCTAGAGTTCACCACTGAGAGTTTACTCATCATATTTAGTTCATATTAGTGAGACCATACAATATTTGTCCTTTTATGTCTGGCTTATTTCACTCAGCATAATATCCTCAAGTTTCATCCATGTTGTCATTTGCATCCAGATTTCATTTCTTCTTACAATTGAATAGTATTCCATTGTATGTATGTACCATAGTTTGTTTATCCATTTATCACTTAATGGACACTTGGACTGATTCCATTGTTTAGTAATTGTGAATCATGTTACTATGAACATCGGTGTGTAAATGTCATTTCATGTCCCTGCTTTCTGTTCTTCTGAATATCTTCCTAGTAATTGGAATGCTGGATCATATGGCAGTTTATATCCACCTTCTGGAGGTACTGCCAAACTGCCTTCCAGAGAGGCTGCACTATTCTACATTCTCCACCAATAGTGAAGGAGTATCCTTATTTCTCCACATCCTCTCCAGCACTTATAGTTTTCTGTTTTTTTGTTTTGTTTTGTTTTAAGTTTGTTTTTTTTTTTTTTTATGATGCCCATTCTATAAGGTTTGAAATGGTATCTCTATTAGTCAGCCAAAGGGGTGCTATTGCAAAATACCAGAAATCTGTTGACTTTTATAAAGGGTTATTTATTTGGGGTAGAAGCTTACAGTTACCAGGCCATAAAGCATAAGTACTTCCCTCACCAAAGTTCTGTTGCCACATGCTTGAGCAAGATGGCTGCCAACAACTGCCAAGAGTTCAGGCTTCCTGAGTTCCTCTCTTCTCAGGGCTGTTTCTCTCCAGGTTCAGCTGCTCTGCTTTCACCACAAGGCCAGTTGTAGACTTTCAGACAAACAGCTAGTCTCTCTTCCCAGGGCCTCTGCCATGTCTAATTGAGCCTTCTCTCTGCTCCTCTCTGTACTTACTTCCCAGGCTCCAGCATTAAATCTCCAAACTCCCTTCTCTGCAGTGTGATTTCTCTGTGAGTCCCTGCCCACCAAGGGGGCTGGGACTCAGCGTCCTACTGAGGTGGCCCAATCAAAGCCCTAATCATTATTTAATCAAATAAAAGTGAAACCTCTGAATCCAATATAATCTAATATGTCTGGAGGGACAGACCAGTTTGCAAACACAATCCAGGATCTATTTTTAGAATTCATAAACAATACCAAACTGCTACAGTATCTCATTGAAGTTTTGATCTATATTTCCCTAATAGCTAATGATGTTGAACATTTTTTCATGTGCTTTTTTGGTCATTTGTATTTCCTCTTTGGAGAAATGTCTATTTGTCTTTTGCTCATTTTTTTAATTCAGTTGCTTGTCTTGAGTTGTATGATCTCTTTATATAACATGGATATCAAAACCTTGTTGGATATGCGGTTTCCAAATATTTTCTCCCACTGAGTAGGCTGCCTTTTTCTTTCTTGACAAAGTCTTTTGAAGAACAAAAGTGTTTAATTTTTAGGAGGTCCCATTTATCTATTTTTTCTTTCACTGCTTGTGCGCTGGGTATAAGGTTTAAGAAGCTAGTGCCTACCACAAGATATTGAAGATATTTCCCTGTATTTTGTTCTAGGAGTTTTGTGGTTATTGCTTTTATATTTAGGTCCTTGATCCATTTTGAGTTAATTTTTGTGTAAGGTGTGAGATAGGAGTCCTCTTTCTTTCTTTTGGATATGGAGATTTAATTCTCCCAGCACCACTTTTTTAATAAACTGTTCTGGCCCATCTGGGTGGGCTTGACAGCCTTGTCATAAATCACTTGACTGTAGATATGATGGCTTATTTCTGAGTTCTCAGTTCAATTCCATTGGTATGTCTGTCTTTATGCAGTACCATGATGTTTTTACCATTGTAGCTAAGTAATATGCTTTAAAGTTGGGAAATAGAGTCCTTATGTCTGAGGTGAGTCTCTTGTATACAGCAAATACATAGTTCATATTTTTTATCCATTCTGTCAGTCTATGTCTTTTGATTAGGAAATTCAATCCATTAACACTCAATGTTATTACTGTAAAGGCATTACTTACTTCATCCATTTTGTCCTTTAATTTTCCATTGTGATCTCTTACTATTGTCTGACTTTTCACCCCTTAAGTTGCCCTTACTAATAATCTTCATTTCTACACTCTTCTCCAAGTCTTTCATTCTTCTTTTTTCATTTCAGGCTAAATATTCCCTTTAGTATCTTTTGTAATTCTGGTCTTTTGGCAATATAGTCTCAGTCCGCGAAGACTTTAAAATCACCCTTATTTTTGAAGGACAGATAAAGAAATCTTGGCTGTCAGTTTTTCTCTTTCAGCACCTTGAATACCACTTTTTTGTTGCCTCCATGATTTCTGATGAGAGATTGGTACTTAGTCTGATTGAGGTTCCCTTGTATGTAATACATTGCTTTTCTCTTGCTGCTTTCAGAATTCTCTATCTCTGAATACTAGCTGTCTCAGAGTATCTCTGCTTGGGGTGTGTTGTCCTTCTTGGATATTGATATTTATGTCTTTCATAAGTGTTGGGAAGTTTTTGGTAATTATTTCCTCCAATATTCCTTCTGTCCCCTTTGGCTTTCTGGGACATCAATAATGTGTATGTTTGTGCATTTCGTGCTGTCATTCAAATCCCTGAGTTCCATTTTTTCCATTCTTTTCTCTTTCTGTTCTCCTGTCCTTTCAAATTCAGATGTCCTTTACTCTATATCACTAACTCTGTCTTTGATCAATTCAAATATGCTGTTATATGCCTCTAATGTATTTTTTTTTTTTTTTTAAGATTTTATTTATTTATTCATTTATCCCCCCCTTGCTGCTTGTGCTCGCTGGGTCAGCTAACCACGCCGTGCGGGCGGGCTTGCCTTCACCAGGAGGCCCCGCGAACCGAACCCGGGGCCTCCCATATGGTAAACGGGAGCCCTACTGATTGAGCCACAGCCGCTTCCCGTCTAATGTATTTTTAATGTCATCCATTGTGTCTTTATTCTGATAAGCTCTGTTACTCTTCTTTGCAGGCTTTCAAATTGTTCTTTATATTCACTCAGTATCTTCTTAATATCCTTTATCTCTTTAGTCATATTTTCCTTGAACTCCTTGAATTGATTTAGGAGATTTGTGTGATTATCATTGGTTAGTAGTCTTAAATCCTGTATCTTGTTAGGATATTTGTTTGTTTTTTTTTCCTTTAGCAGAGTCATCTCTTCCTGTTTCTTAGTATGACTAGTAATTTTTTGTTGATATCTAGGCATCGAAATATGTTGGTGAATTCTCTCTTTTTTACTGGTTTTGTTTCATGGTTCTTTGATTTTTGGTTCAACTTATTCTAAGTTTTAAAAATCACCCTGCTTAAGCTATCAAAATAGGGTCAGGGACTCTAATGGGGTACAGACCCACCCCCAGGAGTTAGGGACAAGATATGACTAACAACAGTTTTTCTTATTGTAGTTTCCCAGCCAGCCACAGATGACACTTGTTGACAAATCTTTCCATGCATGTGTTGCTTTCAACTTCCACTTGCCCATGATTCTGGTCTGGCCAGAGCCAAGATTGAAATTGGGCTCTGCTGGCCAAATTCAGTGAAGAGAAACTACTCTCTGTCCTCTGCCACACCCTCCTTTTCTCAGAGAGGAAGATGTCCATTCCCCTCTCAGGTGGCTGCAGTGAGCCACGAGTTTTATTCAGGTTGTTCACCTGTTTAGAGTGGGGGATGAGTGCCATTCCCAGATGTGGGAGTTAACAACTCACAATTTTCATTTTGGCTTCTTCATCTCTCTGTCCTTTGCCCTTCTGGGCAGAATGCAGCACTCTCTTGCTCTGCAGAGCCCCAAAGCAGTTCCCTTGGACAGCTTTTTGCCCTTCTCCATTCTCTTTGTGAGAGAGTTGGGTCCTGCCTACCTATTCCTATGCCATCTTCCTGGAAGACTGATTTAACTTTAGTTTTTCCTGGCAAATTTGTTAATGGTAAGAAGCTCATATGTTCTAACATGGCTCCATATCAAATGAATTTTTAAAATTTGCCCAACTTTTGGGGGGCATAATCTGGGATTGAAACAGTAAAGGGGGTGCTTTTTTGGCACAGACTGTGGAGTGGTTTTGGAATTAAGTAACACCCTACCAGGACCCATTTCAGAGGTTTCTAGGAATAAAAGCTAAATTGCTTATCACTGGGCATAAGATAAGCAAAGGAAACTTGCAAGTTGTTGGGGAGATACTCACATGTATAGATAAAGGCCTGTCTTGACACCCTAATGATGTCCTCTGCTCCAAGTGCAAAGCTACCCCACTGTACCCCCACAGTTTGGTTGTTAAACCCAACCAGTTAATAAGACAAAAAGTTGGGGAGAATGGAGGGAAACCATTCTTAATCTTGTCCCATTTTCATACAGAGGCCCAGTTGGCAAGAACTTTTGCTTCTCAGAGGAGTTCTCATGAAGAAACATTCCCCTTCTCTCCCTCATTGGATTAGGGATATGGGATCTGTATTAGTCAGAGTTATCCAGAGAAACAGAACCAATAGGATGTATGTATGTTCTGACTCATGCAACCATGAGGACTGGAAAATCTAAACTCTATAGGGCAAACTGCAAACTGGAGACTCCAATAAAGATGATACTAAAGTACTTAGTCTGAATTCCCCAGGGGAAGCTGGCTGGCTGGAAATTCTGGAAAGAGCCAATGCTGAAGCTGAGGCAGAAATTTTTTTTCTGTGTTTGGGAATCCTTAGCTCTGGCTTTTAAGACCTCCAACGGATTGGATGAGGACACTCCCCACATTGCTGAGGGCCATCTCCTTTTGGTTGTAGATGCAATCGACTGATTATAGATGTAAATAGCATCAACAAAATACCCTAACAGTAATAAGCAGACCAAACAACTGGATACCATAACTTTGCCAGTTAACATATGAAACTAACCATCACAGGAGCAAGGACCACTGTTCCTTCATTGTCTAGCACAATGTAATTTCTTACTTAGGCCTCCTGACAAAAAAAAAACAAAAACAAAAACAAAAAAAAAAAAAAAAAGCTTCCCATTTCTCTGATCTTGCTCTTGAATTCCTGGTAGTCCACCTGGATGAAGGTCAAGTCCAAGACTGTGAGGCCTCTGGTCAGAGAGTTGATCTTTCAATGTTAGGAAAGCAAAGAGACAGTTGGCACCCTGTAGCAGGAGCAGGTATCTTCAAGCTCTGAATGATCCAGAATTTTATGTCTGGAGATCCCTAATAGATCACTCCTAGGCATCGTTGGTGCACATGTGACTCTGCTATCCCTAGGCAGCTGGTTGATAACTTTTACACGTATGCAAATATGTCCTCCCTAATATGTGAATCCTGATAAAAGCTATCACTAGAATAGAGACAACTCATATATATTGGTGTTGATAATGTACTAAGGACAGCCTGGGACTTAAATTCTATATTCTATACTCATATAGATAGTCTATACAGGATTTGCCTTATAAAGGTAGACTTCTAGGCACATCTGCCTTTTTCTCACTCGTCTCTTAAGCTCTTGATGAGTGAGGCAGCACTTTTGCCTCCATGGGCTGACTACGTAGATGTCTAATCTGTACACATTCTCATTCTCAGGTTCAGAATTGGGGTGGGAAAGGATAAAGAAGGCTAACTTTAATCTAAGGCCCAAATTGCATTCTATAATTTAGCTTTGCCATAATAAAGATGCATTTTAATTCACAACTAACTTTCTGTGTTCATTTTCAGATCAGTTCAAAAGAGAAGATTGGCAATTAGTGAATTCTCTTCCAACCCCAACATTGGGTCGCAGTGAGGTTTAGCACCTAGTAACAAGGCTTGAACCTAGTTCTCAGAATTGAACATTATTTCAGAGCAGGTCTGACAAGGTAATTTGATGTGCCAGTTTTGTGGTCCTAACACTAGTAAAAAATGACATTCACTTTACTGATATTACTGTTGAAAACTCTAGTCTGGGAAAGTTGAAGAACTCAGTTAAAGAACTGAGCAATGCATAGTCTTGAAATTGATTGAGGCCTAGAAGGCAGGATGTTGTGCTATTTTATTAGACTTACTCTAACATTAGTTTGATGTAAGTGAGGTCTAAACAACATAGAAATTTCTTAGATATAGATTAGAAAAATATGTTTCTTTGCTTATTTTTTGAAAGAATTTTATCTGTAAAGAGTTTCTGTGAGGGGCTGTTCTTGGGTGTAACTTTCACTGATGTCTTCCTTGGTTGATAACATGGACTGCTTGAGAACTAGCCAATAACACAAAGTATATAAATTATAATTAATTTTAACTCACGGATGTTTCTTATGTAAAGATTATAATATAAAGCTAGATATGAAACAGTGATCTATGGTCTTCCAGAGGTTCATATACTCTCTTTAGAGTTATTGTCTTGGGTCAAAATGCCATTCTATAAATTATCCCAAGTTACCTGGAAGCAAGATTCTAGTTGCATAGGTACTGACTATATCTAGGAATGATCTAGGATTATTATTAGGAAGCTTTATTTTGTGCTAAAAGAGTTTCTTTGGAGGGTTAATTTGGGAGGAAAGAGCCATCTAGCCTCCCTTTCTCTCATTGATACTTTATAATCTTCAATTGAAACACACCAATAAAAATAAATATTTTCGAATTAAGTAGAGGTAGTAGTTGCACAATATTGTGATTGTACTGATTGCCACTGAATTGTTCACTTTAAAATGGTTCATTTTATGTTAAGTGAATTTCACCTCAATAAAAAAAGGAAATTATACATTTAAGAAGTTTAGTGTATTCTATAGAAAAATCTCAAATGTCTCAAATTAAACAGGAAACTTTGTCTGCAGTAAAGGAAGATCAAATGGTGCTACTGTTCACAAATGACTTGTGCAACTATGGTGCCAAAGAGCAGTTGCAGTACTCTGGCTCAAGAATCCTCAAATGCTCACCCTCCGTGTTAAGTGCCTCAGTTCAAGGTCTGTGCCCACCCGTGTCCCCAACACCTAGCCTAGTACCTAAGACGTTGAAAGAAAGCAATAATTACTGAATACACACACACATCTAGATTCTACTTCACTTATATTCAAAGAAGTCAGAAAGAGGTAAGGGCATGGGGGTGGGTGTTTACTTAATTTCTCTGGGAAAATATTATGCTATTTGGGTAAAAAGGTAGTTACCAAATATTTTATAGGTATGTACCAAATATTTTCCCATTCTGTTGTGCATGTTCTTTATTTTTATGAATTCAAAACAATTCATTTTATTTTTTATTTTTATTTTTATTATTTCCAGTGAATACTTTTATTTACTACCTCACCTAAATAAATTCTTCTTCCTTCTTGTAGTCTTTGATTTATCTGAAATTCATTAGTGTATTTTTTGAGGTATGGGTCAAAAGTGATTCCTCTCCACCCTGATATTAATTGCTTTTGTGTTTTTAAAAGCTATTTGTTTTCCCATTTTTTGTGTTCCTTCTTATTTTGTGTTGCTGATAATATATGCAAGAAACGTGACTCAGAATTCCCATCAGTGAAACATAGGACTCTAACAAGACTGGCCAATAAATGTACATTTATGTGTTTTAAGTTAAAACATGGAATGGTGGTCCTAGTTTTAAACAACTCTTTTTACTAATTACTAGTCTCAACTGCATTTGATAAGAGGGGTTCTTTCTGCAGTTTCTTAAGAGAGACTAAAAATAGACCTTGTTGTATTCTCTCTGGGAAGCCACTTCTGTAAAACTGATAAGGGTTTCAAAACACTTGATTGCTGTAAATAAATTTAATGTTTCTGGACTAGCCTTCTGCTCTTGCTGTGTAACTTAATTTAATACAATCGTGAGACTTTATGCTTTTTCCCCCTCAAGTTTTTATTTAATTGTGTGAATTCTGGAGAGAGATGGGGGTCAGGATGGGGAGGAGTCTAGGAATAATGAAACGGGTAGAGAAGGTATATCAATGTTCTACTAAGTGATTTTGTTAACAGCTTTTACACCATGTTGTTTCAATTAGAAGCAGTCCCCCAAGAAGGCATTTGATAGCCAGTGGTTCTTGGCAGAATGCCCCCATGCCTGATTTCCCACCTCCACCCACCATTCTGTACAGGATGAAATCTGTGAACTCTGGGCTGGATGGACAACTTTTCAGGGTAGCCTGCCTCTAAGGAGAGGCAGTCTTAATTGTGTTTCTACTATTAGCCCCAGGTCTTTCAATCCATTGTCATCATTTCCCATGTGTCCTTCCCAATAAACCACCATCTTTATGTGACCACCCAGTCATATGAGCCCAGTAGCTCTTCAAAACTGTTGCATTATTATACAATCCCTTTCTGAAGGTTTTCTATATTCAACCTATTATTCTACATCTCTGATAAATGTCATTATGTTTTAAAATCTGGTAGGATGAGTGCATCACCCCATTTGCCACTTTTTCTTTAGAGGAACTTCATTGTCTGATATAATTTTTTTAGGAGGTACCTGGGACCTTGTACATGGGAAGCAGGCACTCAAACCACTGAGCTACACCCACTCCCGTCTGATATTATTTTAATGTTAAGTTGGTATAAAAATAAACGTGCATGGTAATTCCTCACATATTTCTATATTACTTCATTTGGTTTTCCTAGTAATCTTTGGTATGCCTTTTTTCTCCTGTTTTTTTTTCAAATTTCCAATTAATAATCAAATATTCCAAATAAAACAGATATACGTTTATTACTGTATTACGTCACTAGAGTTGCTATTAATTGTGTGACTTTTATTTCTTAAAGTTTTGCATCTGGGGTAATTTAGTTGATTTCTTGAAGTACTCCAAGTGCACATGGCATTGCTCCATCCCAGGAATACCCTGTGTGTTTGGGTATAATTGATACTGGGTAGCTTGATTGATGTGTCCTTTAAACCGTGCCTCAGCCACTCCTCTCCCCCACCTTCCACCTTCCCCACCCACCCCTCACCTTCCCACCTCCCATTACCCATCCTCCCCTCCCACCCCACCCTTCCCACCAACCCACCCCATTGCCAGTGGACGCTGAAATGATCAGGACACAGTTTGACTTAACCACTAAATCTTTATTAAGTGAATTTGATTACATCAAACAGCAATACAATATTAGTAAATAGAAATATCAAGAGCTACAGCAATAAAATGAGCACAGTTTCACAGGGGGTAGGGGTAGGGAGGTGGGACGGATAGGGAGGAGGAACAGGGCTAGGGAGAAGAGAAGGAGTGAGGAGGAGGGCTACTGACAGGGGCAGAAACAAGGATTCTTATCACTTTCCTATAACTTCCATGAAATTTACCATCCATTGTTATCAATTTCATTCCAGCAACAATTTTTCAAAGGGTACCTATCCATCCTGTGACTCTCTCTCTAAAGGTTTTGTTCACAACCTCAACCCCTGGAGTTAACAACCCAGGGCAAAGCAGCCTCTATTAAATTCTTTATCCAATCATCTTTTAACTTTCTGCCCCTACAGATTTTTCCACGTCCAATTAGCCCTAAATAAGTTGATCTCTCCACAGTTCCCTCTGAGTTCATGTGAAATCTTTATTAAGAGGAGCAATTACAGGGTAAAGCATCACAAGTAAATACACACGTCCACCTATAGAGATATCTAATACATAATATCATTCTAACTTTCTAACTAATCCCACCCACTTAAGATTAATAGTCCCACCCCCCACTAAAATACTTATGATTATATAGATCCCCTATTACTTAAACTGATTACATGAAGAAATAATAAACAATGCAATTTTCCACAGACCAACGCAACAGTATTCTACAATCTCCAACAACAAAGAACTTTTCAGTCCCACCAGATGTTCTATCTTTAGGTGAAAACCTAGCATGGCTCTCAGCACTCTTCACTTCTGCAGGTGGTCCTCCACTTCTGCCCTGGTCTGTCCAGCAGGGTGTTCTCTGTTGCCAATCTTGGAATTGTATCCGATGTGAGATGTCTGTGGTAGGTGACAACCGGATCAATTCAGGAGACCGACAGGTACCTACAAATAGAAATCCAGACCGCACCGCATAGATGGGCCCCTCTGATTTTGTGCACCTGCCAGTTTATCGTGCTACCACACATGATTTAATCAAACAAGCCCTCAATTTTCCAGTATCTAATACAAAGACCTCACTGCTCAAACGAAATTGATCCCTCAAAAATGTATATAAACTTCCTGTTTCAATATCTTAACAAGATAACCTTAGCTAGCTCTCTCCAAACTCACTTAACAATGGGAGCTGTTAATTATTTTTTTCATTAACACTGCAAACTTGGGCCAATAGTATATAAATTTTGTCAGTTTGTTTCTAAGAATTGACTACTGGCTTCTTAACAATTCTGATGTTTTAATTTATCTATCTCCTTCATGTTTTTATTTTGCTCCCTTTCTAACTTCTTTAGAGATTTAATTCCTCTGCCTTTTCCTTTCTTATGAATAAAGGCATTTTTGTTGGAAAATGCCAAAAAAAAAATTTGAAGTATCCAATTAACATTAATTTGACCAACAGCAACAAAATAAATCAATGGGGTGAAAGGAAACTTAATCAAATTCAGATACAATAGTACAATAAATTTGAGATTACTTATCCTTAACATCTACATCTATAGATAATATAGATAGCAATAGAGCATAATATATACTGCCAAGAAGTTATTCACAAGCTTTAACTAAAGAGCCGAACTTGGGTCAGGGTCTTTGTCTGTGAGTTGGTAACCCACACCAGCATGCTCTCCCTGACCATTTCTGTCATTGGCCAACATCTCCAGACTCTTGCTTGCAGTGGTGGCAAATGTCCGTGTGCCTATGCGAGGGCTGCAGAAAATGGCCCAGTTCTAGGCCCTGTGCAGCCTGAAGGTCAACTGACAACTATAAATTTGACACAGAACAACTTTATTTCAAATATATGGAGATGGATTGATATCTGAGGTAAACTGAAGTGTTGCTTCAAAAGCATCCAGAAGCACAAATGCACCATTTTAAAAGAAATTACTCTAATAAAACGAGTGACTCACAAGCTTTCTGATTCCATTGAAGAAAAAAAGGAAAAAAAAAAGTTGTTTTGGATTAAATAAGTAGCCAATTATGGGACGTCCTTTAAATTATATATCCTTTCCTGTGATTTTCAGAGGCCCAAACAATAAAACTGAAATTATATGATGTTACGATTAAAGATGAACAGGATGAACTATTATACAAATACTCCAGTTCTCAGGAGCCTCTCATTCACAGTGTTGTAAGAGAAGTTCACAGTAAAGAAACATTTTACACTATGTTACTCATCACTTTCACTTTAACTCTAACAATTAAAATTGGATACGACTTTGTTATTCATTGGAAATAACTATTGAAAGCAGAATCACCATTTTAAAATACAGTTAAAGGACACTACTGACCTACAGCTAAAAATTCGAAGTATTTAAACATGCAGGGATAAGGGTGGATGATAATGAATATGTGAAAGATGATGCTGATGAAAACGGAAACTTCACCATTAAACTCCTCTTCATGATGGAGAATTTGAAATATACACCATGTTGTGTTCTACTGCTCAAACTATGTTTTGGCAAGTGCAGACTGTGTGTGTGTGACACCTGCTCCTTGAAGTCTACCTCTTTCTTCTCCGTGGTGGCAGCAAAATGGAGTCTCAGCAACCAAGGTAGATGGATGACACCCATCCTGCAGCAGGCTAATGGCAGTAGTAAAGAACTAAACAGAAACAGAGAGGTTAGACAAAGTGCTCAAGGTAGGAGCAAGGGACCAGGTTAAAGGAGGTCAGGCATTCCCAGGTTAGCACAAAGCAGCCAGAAGACACCAGTGGGTGTCACTGGACTATGGACAACTCTGTGTTGTCTGTTGCTTTGAGTCATTTGAGTTGCTTTCTGAGGCCTTTTATCCATTGGCAGCTTCATGTTGGTTCCATCCCCTAGAGAGGACCCCTTTCCACGAGATGGACTCTGATTCCTTTGAGGTGATTATTCATAGAAACTTAATAGAAAGGTCAGGTCATCCAGCTTGATTTGAAGCTCACTAAAGAAGTCCATATCCTCAAGACAGTGTCCAGTGCCCTAATTTCCTCTTCTTCAGCAATCCCTCCCAGGCATATGGAGTGTGCTCTGGGTGCTAAAATCATTTCTCCTCTTTTAGCATCTAATACTACAGTCTAGTGAGGGACTGATGACAGAATGCCCAGATGCATATGGGGGCAGAGACATGGAGAGATGCTTCCAAAAACTTCAGGTGGATGCTTTTCCAGCCAATTAACAACACTCATGAACACTCTGAACCATAAGGACAAGTAAGTCACATTAACCTGGAGTCTCTTTTAAGGATAGCGTACGGGATTTAGGAGTCCTTTTGATTTGCTACTCTTAGCCTTGGCAATCACAACATTTCACAAACATCCGACACACCTGGAGCCACTAACAGTCCGGGTTTAATGTTTTGTGGAAGCCATTACTGGCATGATGATGGCAAGGTATTGTGACAAAGCCAGAGTTCTTGGGTACATGTGATTTGCACCAGGATGTGAAGGCACACTCTTTAACATGCAAGTGTCCATCTGAGAGGGCACTTCCTTCTCAGGCCTGAGGTGTTTCATGTTGCAGGGTTTTGCCTGCTCCTGGGAGAACCGGTTGAGTTGCTGCTCCTTGAGAATTAACGGAACCATGAAAGTGGAGTTTGAAGATGGTGAAGTTTCTAAAGGGTGCAGCAAAAGGATCACGGAAGCCATTTCATACTGCACCGATGATAATTCTGGCTTCCTTAATAAGGCGTCGGTCCTCCAGTATTGTACAGAAAGTACCGAAACTGCAAGAAAGGTCATGTCCTCCTCTACCCCTCCTCCTCCATAAAGAAAACAGCACTTCCTGTGTTTACATCAGCTTCTCTGTAAATGTTAAAACAGGACACCTGGTAGCCTAAAATTCAGATGGTGACAAAGAGAGGTTTCCAGGATTCACTGGAAAGTAAACTTTTAAGTATTTTAGTTAGTTTGGCAGTCAAGGTGGAAAAATGAAAGAAAATTTGTTGGTCAATTGTCTGTTGCTCCCAGAAAATGTTGAAGGTCTTTTGGTGCTTTAGGATGTGTGCCAGTCCAGGTGGGCCTGACCTTCTGAAGCCCTTTCGGAGAAGATGTACCTAGAGATTGGTCGGAAGGTACAGCAGTCCAATTAAGCACACAGTTGGTGACTGAGAAGCTACACAGGTATAAATTTTGAGGGCAGAGATTCTGAAGGACATGACAGGTACTTACATGGTACTGTAAGATGGAGGCGGCGGCGGAGGTGGCGGCGGCGGCGGGTACTGTGGTACCGGAGGCTGGCGGTACCAATGTGGATTCCAAGTGATCATAACAGGTACGTATAATGATCTTCCATTTCCATCTCGTCCCACGGGGTACCAGGCGAATCCTACTGGGTAGGTCGGGTACGTATGTGGGTACGTTGGGTATGTTTGGTATGCAGGTACTTGAGGTACATACTCAGTGTACGTTGCCAGGTGAGCTTGGTCTTCTAAATTTGGAATAGAGAGCCGAGGATACTGATTCTGGATGGTGAAATTGTTGGGAGCTCGGCAATCATAAGAAACTTGCAGTTTCCACCCCCTTTTCACTTGGAGAACTTGGGCTCCATTCGGTGCAATTGTTGGAGTAATTAGCCCATCTTTCACATTCCTTGCCACGAAATCTCGAAGAGCTGCCATTTCCGGTTCAGACAGTGAGTACACATGTCCACTAGGAATACTGTGTGCTCCAGGTATCATGTCTATACTGCTATCCACCAGGCGGTGATCTGGGTAAACGTGCTCATCTACTGGAGTGTACACATTCTGGACATAATAATACCTCACAGGTTGGTAAACTCTGTATCCATCCATTGGGTAGTAAATTGAGGGTTGTGGTGCTGGTGGAGGGGGTGATGGTGGAAGAGGCGTGTACATCCGGCAGTGGTAGCGACAATATTCAGAATCAAAGACGATGGAGCGGGTGCTCCAGGTAATGTTGGGATCATGTGTGCTCAGCCAGCGAACCCCGAGGACCACGGGGAAGAATGGAGACTGAGTCACGTCAAAAGACAGCATCTCACGGTGATCTCCCATGTCAACGATCAGGTCGTGGGTTTCATGGACAACTGGGCCTGATGCTATGGGGCGGCCATCAATTGCTTCCACAAGTATTGGCCATTCCTTAACTCTTAGAGGAATTCCATTTTGGGCGACGTATTCGTGATCAATGAAGTTGCCAGAAGCACCAGAATCGATCATGGCTCGGACAAACAAGGTGTGTCTGCCCGGAAGATGAATCTGGAGTACAACTTGCAAATGTGGAGTTGCAGCATCATTTTGTGGGGACCTTATTATTTCTGGCCCGGTCGCTGAAGGTCCCTCTACAGCGGGGCCGGGGAGTTTCCCGCCGGCGAAGCCTTTGAGGCTTTGGCAGGACAGCTGTCAGCGTAGTGACCTCCTGTTCCACAGTAGAGGCAGAGGTTCAGCTTTCTGCGTCTTTCTTTCTCTTCCTGGGTCAGGCGCATGCGGGCACCTCCCACGGGCTCAGTCGGATCCACCTGGTGGTGGCCTGAAGTGTGTGGCAACATCAGGGCGCGGGGCGGGGAGCGCTGCATGCGAGCTGCAGCCGCCCTGGCCATCCTCCTCTCGATGTGGATGCACTGGCCGATCAGCGCAGACAGTGTCTTGGCAGCTTCGAGGTGTGAGAGCTCCTCCTGGATGTGGTCGCTGAGGCCCTCATGGAACTGATCAATCAGAGCAGGCTCATTCCAATCCAGGTCCTGGGCAATCATCTGGAAAGCATTGCAGTAGTCGATGACTGACCCCATGCCTTGGCGCAGGCGTCTGATCTTGCGCTTGGCGGCCTCTCGCCTCTGAGGGTCTTCAAAGACATGCTTCATCTCTGTCATGAAGGCTGGGTAGTTGTGCATCAGGTAATTGGATTGCTCCAGCTTTGCAGAGGCCCAGCGGGCGGCCCGGCCAGTCATCATGCTTGTCACGAAGCAGACGCGGACACGATCAATGGAGAAATCCCTGGTGCTCTTTTCCATGAAGAGCTGGCACTGGGACATGAAAGGAGCCAGCATGTCTGGGTTGCCATCAAACTTCTCTGGGAGGTCTTCTGGGCACTCTTCCTCGCATGGAGGGGGTGGGGCAGCAGCCGCTGCAGCACCACGGAGCTCAATGTCATCATCTTCTTCCTCCTCAGCCTGAGGGGTGGGCTCCACTTGCTCACGAAGAGAGGTATTCTCCTCTGTGAGCTTCTGCACCTGGCTCTGCAGGTTGTTGTTCTCCTCGGACTGCTTCATGACTTTCTCCCGCAGGGAGTTGATCTCTTCAGAGAGATCATCCCTCTTGCGTTCGGTCAGGTTGGCGTACTGACCCTTTTGGCCGCAGTGTTTGGAGCAGGAGGAGGAGGGGTGGTTGGGAGGAGGAGGGGGAGGAGGAGGTGGGCAGTCGGGCCCCAGGGTGACGGTTGGGGTGGGAGGAGACCTCCCAGCTGTAGCTTCACTCCTGAGGGGATGGAGGCCTGGATCCTGGCCTCCTCTTCCGCCCTTTCGCCGTTTGGTTTTCAAAATCCGCTTATTTCTGCAAATGAAGATAAAAGTGTAAATTTAAACACAGCCATTCAAAGTAGCACAATACAAATACAAACAAGATTTAGTATTCAAAATTTCTTTTTGCTGTAATTGCTTACATTAATCATTTTAAAAACCTGCAAAAGAAAGAGAGAAAGAAGTTAATTAGGACAACATAAAAAGCACCCTACTTTTTGATGTCCAAATACCCTTTTCTTCCTCAAAAGTCACCTGTTTATTATGATTTAACAATACATAACTGTATTAATGCATGCTTACCTTTCAGACTACAAAAGAATGCTGAGACACTCCAGAAAAGCAGTTCTGTACTGAGGGAGCAGAGCAAGAAACTTTCAAAACAAAGATGGCTACCAAATAAAGCATACAAAATATCAGCAAAGTTATGTGAAAAATTGCTAATATTTCAACCAATAAGGAACCAAGGGGTATTAAAATCACAATGGCTATATTCATCAACCCTGACTATTGTGCTTGTGGGGGTGGAGGGGACAGCTCTGGCCAACTGTCATGACCCTGTTTTACCCCTTCAGAGAAGGTAACTGGTTATCAAAACAAATAAGCAACAACAACTACCACAAAAACCACAAGACTATTTACCTTTCTAACCACATAAGTGTCCCCTCCTTCTTTCTCCTTTCCTAACACCCCCTTCTAATCCCTTAGGCCCTCCCCTGCCCCACTCCCACCACCCAAGCACCATCCAAGGCCAGGCTCCCTATGGCCTGTGCTGCTAGTATGGCCCCTCCAAGAGTGACTATACAGCAAGCAGGATGCTTCAGAGACAGGGATTACTGGGTCATTTTAATAATTTTAACCCTGTCACTTAATTACTGTAATAATTTAGGCTGTAAAAACAATGAATAATTGACAATCAAGGTAAAATATTCAAGTTTTTGGAACAAATTAGAACACACAATGAACATATCATAACCTGTGACATTCAGTCTCATTTTTCAACTCCCTAAAGACAATTTTTTGGTGACCCTCACAATGTAAGGTCACAAAATAACACACTTAAAAAAAATTAAATTAGAAGTTTTAATGTCCCACTTGAAAAAGTCTAATAAGCACAGGACAGGTGACTCAGGTGTCACTTCTGTCATCTAGACATTTTAATACATTCAAAGCATGGTTGCAAGACTTCAGGAATATCATTCACAGCATGACCCCCAGGTCAGGAGGGTCAACAACCAAATGTCAATCACAACCTCTAAGGTTGACTTTATAGAGGCCCAGGCCTGGTGGTTTTAGCATCTGCAAAAAATAATGATGGGAAAGAAATAGCAATAATTAGGAAATCAGCAAACAATCACTATATCGTTTAGGAAAACAAAAGATCAATGAGGATTGAAAATTCAAATGCCCTTGTTATATAAGAAAGTAATTTAAAATTGAGAGGATGGGGTAGGGGTTAAGACAATAAGGAGGGACTACAACTAAATAATTTGGGAATGCATATCCCCCAGAAAGACATTTAATTCTTTTTTACTCTTTAATACAGTGCTGGTCAAACAAATTCAGAGACTTATTTAGCATGCAAGGTCACCAGTTTGAGGTCCCTGGCCTTACCAATATCCCCTGGGTGTTTGTCATTTTGAGGTGGGACTCTCAGTCCTAAAAGGAATACTTATTGCCCAGAACAGAGTAGTTTAACCATTATAAAATAATAGTGTATTGGGCAGTTAGATTAACAATACATTAATTCAAAAACTATAAGTAAAGTATAAAAATGTTTAAACAGCAACTGGAAAACAAACTGAGTAGAAAAGAGGATTGTAGACTGAAAGCTAGGATTACGGTAAGCACATGTTTTCCACAAATTGTATATACTTGTTTGGGGTAGCTGAGGGGTGACAGAAATTTTGGGGAGCCAAAGCCCTCAACATCCCCTTACAAAGGTCCCAGTTCATGGCTTGTAATCTATGGAACTGGGTTTTTTAATTTATTCATTCAGTTAGAAACAATTTTTAAGTGGTGCATCTGATTGGCAGACAGTTATGAATTTGTTTTATTTAGATGGGCCAGGCTTAAATTAAGACAGCTAAAACACTCAACTATTTAATACTGTAATCACTTTATATTACACAAATTTTAAGCAATACCAACACATACCATTAAATGATCCACTTGTTCAAAATTTAAATAATTTGCTTTTTATTCAAAAACCAAATTATTATAAATAATTTTTTAAAGATCCTGTAAAATGTGAGGGAGATGAGGCAATAATTGCAACCCAGGACAACAAAGCACCATAAGAAATAGACATGAGCAAAAAACTCAAAACTCCTGAAAACACCAAACAAGACACTATAACAATTTCTTCTGGCCATTTAAAACATAGTTAATGAGTGCCTACCATGTGCCAGGCACAGAACTGTCAGCAGGCAAGTTAGCCAAGGCTAATTTCTAGAGTTTGAACCAAAAAAACCAGCTTCACAGACACACAAATAAATGCCTCATCTTCATCCTCACCCTTGCTCAGAAGCCAAGCCAGCAGCACAAATGCGCCACTTGATAAAAACTCCCAAGAAAACAAAATTAAGTTATTCCTTATTTTGTATCCACCAAAGCATCCGTTTTCCAAAGGACTCATCACAAAGTTCTCAAAAAAAGTTTTTAAAATTTTTTTTGTCTCAAAAACATAAAAATCTTAAATGTGAAAATACTTTTTAAAATTGTATTTATTTCTTTTAGCAAAAATACTTGACTGGATTGCCTTTATAGGCACCAGCCATGTCAAACTAGAAGCGCTATTCAAAGCCACTATCAAGAGTTTAAATTATGGCATCGTTATTCAATATATGCAAAATGTTTCATAAGTAAATATGTATATATAAAGCACTTCTTAAGTAAAAAGGAATAATTATTATTGTTGTTAATTATTCTTCGTTATTATTCTTATATTTATTAACCACTAGAGGATAAAAATCAAAACCTGCACGAAAGAAACTGTAAGAGGGGTCTGTGCAGCCAGGCTCAGACACAGAAGGCGCAGGCACAGAGGAAAGCGGCCTGATTCGGAGGGGGGCTCACTCTGCGCAGGCGCAAGCGGGCTCTGGGTAGGCCAGCTCTGAGGAGGTAGGCTCAAGGTGGGGCCAGGCACTGGAGAGGAGGGGTCTGGACAGGCCAGATCAGAGAAGGCGGGCCAAGGGAGGGGCCAAGCTTTGGGGTGGCGGGTCTTAGGCCACCCCAGAGGAGGCGGGCTTCGAGGCAGGGTCTGGATAGGCCATCTCCAATGAGTCAGTGCTGGAGAGGCGGGGCCTGGGGAGGCGCGCTCAGGGGAGGTGCGCTTAGAGGAGGCGCGCTGCAGGGGAGGCGCGTTCTGAGTAGGCGCCGGGCGAGGGAGGAGGCGCTAAGTGCTCTAGGAGCAGATACTGCAGAGAAGGCGTGCTAGGGTGGGCGGGGCTGGTCTGAGACTGGCTGCTAAACGGCTGCAGAGTATCTGCTCGCCTCTCCTAGGGGCCCCCCTCCCAACACCCCTCCCATCGGCCTCCAACAGCCAGATTCATTTCTCACCGCAAGAGCAATCACCCCCAGATCCAATTCCACCCTCCAATGCTCAGGAAACCAACAGTTTCCACAAACTGTTGCTGGACGCCAATTCCCGCCACCACTACAACTACACCGCCACTTAAAATCAAGCGCAACTAAGCTGGCAGCCGGTTCTGCCACCACAGAAAGATTCCCTTTTACACTCAAATCAGCACCTCTCCACTCCTGCTTTAGCAGGAATAGTGTGGGCAGAATGTTAAACACAATTTTTGCCCGGGGCTCCATTTTGTCTACCAGCACCATCATGCAGAGAACTGTCCTGTAGAAAAATATAGTGGGAGCCATTCCAAAAGGTGTGTTAGAGACAAAGGGTGGGGTCCCCCTCCAAGAATAAAGGGTAATCTCACTCTAGTTCCTGTCCCTAGACAGCTGGATTTATTAGTAGCACAAATCAATCTGCAGCTTCTGTACCTTTGCAGCTGTTACCACTTTTAGGAGAATTTCAGGTGTAAATTGTCCTGCAGCTCATGCTCTGCAGTTTTTATGGTTTGTAGCGCAATGAAGTGCGCTTTTGTAGTGTTCATGGTATCGTTTTTGTAGCGCTTTTGTAGCGGTCATCTTTTGCAGCTCAGATTTTGTAGCGCATTTAAAGCGCAAATCAGTCTTCAGTCTGCAGCCCGTGTTATCTCTGCAGTTCATAATGGTTTGTAGCGCAATTGAAGCGCTTATGTAGCAAATCAGTTATGTTCATCTGAAGCTTTTAATAGTTTATCGCACACTAAAAGTGCACCAGCGTGCAGCTTATCTGAAGCGCCCATCAGTTTGTAGCGCATTTGAAGCGCTCATTAGTTTGTAGCACACATCCCTTGGTAGCGCATTTGAAGAGCAAATTGCAAATCGATCTCATGTCCGTCTGCAGCTCATGTCTGTCCGCAGCTCATATCTGTCTACAGCCCTTATCTGGACTTGGGTCCTGAAAACCAAAGCCCTGAAGGCTTGGTGTCCTCATTCTATTTTGGGGTACAGCCAGTGAAGGCTTGACAAGGTTTGCGCGGAGACGATCAGGGGCACTACTCCATCTCCCGCAGCTCCCGATAAGAACGCGGTATGAATGTGATCTTAAAAAAAAAAAAAAAAAAAAAATCCTCACCGCATACTCACCACTCGAGGACCCCTCTGCGAAGACAGGAAGGTTGGGGTCCCACACCTGCGCAAGGCGAGAGCTCCGCTGGGTGCTCTGCAGCCCGGAGTGGCTCCGGACGCGAGCCCGCTCAGCGGACCTTTCGCGAGGTTCGGTGGACCCTCTTGGCTGTTCTCCCCAGGTCACAGTCAGGTTTCTTCGACACACACCAACCGAAGTTGAAGCGCGTGTACTGAGAGCGCGGATTGGGTGCCTTATATAGGCAGAGTCGAGGAGGGGGGCGCCAAATCCCAGCGTGCTCCGCGAGTTGGGGGCCGGAGGGGGGACGGGGGAGTGAGTGTTGGGGGAGGGGGCGATGGCCACGCTACCCTTGCCCGCCGCTAGAGGGAGTACGGGATTAGGGAGGGGGTGCAGGATGCTGATGCTGAACTGGCCAAGCTGGGAGGAAAGAAGAAAGGGAGGGGAGGAGAGAATCGAGGACCGACGGCCTAGCCAGGCCAAGAATGCAATTGCCCCGGTGGTGGGAGCTGAGAGACCCCTGTGTTTGGACGGGACAGGGTCGGGGGACACGCAGGATGAGCCCCACGACCACAGGCACCTTCTTACTGACAGGTTAGTGCCCCGCGCGCGACGGGAGGTCCTGGGGCCAAAAGGCCGCTGCTTCCCCCTCCCCCGCCCAGGTTCCGGGAACCAGGGCGCGCCCTCTTGCTGCTGCCGACCCTACTGTAGCCCTGCTCCCGGACGCCCCGCACCCGACTTCTTGGGCCCTGCGCGTTCCACCCCAGGCTTGACCTCTGGCCTTGTCTTTTTCTCGTCGCCCCTGCGCGCCCCTCCCGGTCCGGCGCGCGCAAATATCCCGTCTCCGGTTTCCATTCCCAACACTCCCGCACCCCACTCGGCCCCAGCGCCTCCCGCCGCGGGCCTCTCCCGGCTCCTGCGGCATAGAGCTGGGGCCCGTTACCCCGCGATCCGGGCTCTGCGGCCGGGATGCGAGTGCTAGGAAATGGGTGTCAATCCGCGCCCTCTTTTACAAAAATATCTGCTCTCGTTTTCTCGAACCTGATCGGGAGAGAACACCAAAATGTGACATTACAAAACACTAACCCTCCTACTAAGCGCATTTCTCAGCGGCGGAAATCCCTTTTTCTTAGATTTTACGGAGCAGGGAACCGGAATCATGAAATGCTGGGAGCTAAACAGGGCGTTCAGGTCAGTGTTAATCCTGGCTGTGGACCCGAGACGCTGCAAACAACATCGTTTGCCCCACCAAATGCATTATTTCAAGAAAGCAAAAACTATTAAAAACAGCTGTGGATGCTTCCAGTGTGGTTGGCGGGTTTCGGAGACTCCAGCTACAGGCCTTTGGTGGTGATTGCGAGAATTACGCAGAGATCTCGCTCTCCCTACAACGTTACATTTTGCTAAATCTTGTAGGATTGAATGAATGCGTTTAGTCACGGTAACCGCATGTTTAATCCTTTCAAGCGTGTTGCTGAGATTCGGCCACAAATATTTGCATGTATTTATACGTAGGAGCATACACATTTTACGTTAGAAAAAAATTGCCAGGGTTTACCAGACTCTGAAACACTGATGAGGAAGGATGCTAAAAACAACTTAAAAGCGGGTTTCCATGTAAGCGCCGCAAAGTGTTAGGCGCTGAGAAAACTGGCCATCTGTTGATAATCCTGGTAAAAGTAGTTTAAGTTAAAATGGAAAACCAAGTTGTCTACAATCGAGTGAGGTTCCTAAAACACGAATGAAACACATTCGTATTTGAAGGCTAAAAATGAGCATATATTAATAACATTGCTGCAGATTATTGTATACATAGAGGATAAATAAGAATTTGACCCGGTGTAGATAATGGCAGGATGGCAGAGATCACTGAAGTGAGACTTCCTAGGAATAAGCAAAAGTGTAGCACTCTTTAAAAAACTGAGTTCCTTTTTATTAGAAATAAAATGTTGGCCATCAGAAATATTAGTGAATGAATTGTGGACTTCAAACAATGAAAGACTTTTTTTTTTCTAGGAAGTTGGGTGAGTGCAATTATAATTTTTAGAAGTGTCTTTTAATATTTAAGATGCTTACCCTCTTCTGCAAGATATATTAATTTCAGGAGTCCTTATGTATGGTAAAGTATTGTTTGGGTGACCACAGACTGTAAATTTCTTAGCAATTTTCTTTTTTTTTTTTTTTTTAATATAGAAAAGTTATTTCACCTAGTTGCTAACTGATATATTTCCCCCTCAAAAAAAGTGACAGTAAAAAGCAATGTAGAGAAAAGTAGAGAAAATTCAAGATTAAAAATCTATCCCAAGACTTGGAAGTTTGAACAAGATTGAACAAAATTGAGGCTTTTTTTCCTTAAAAGCTTTATTTTTGTCGTAATAAAATTATTCCTGCTCATTGGACAAAATTCAGGGGGAAAAACCCCCAGAAAACTATAAAGAAGAAAATCAAGATCACCTGTAACCTCATCAGCCTGAGAGCCCCAGGAAACATTTTGGAGTCTACTTTTTCAGACTTTTCTCTATGTATACATATGTTCCTAAATAATATATGTTTTCATAGTAGCACATAAGCTATAATTTCTAAAAATTAAAAATAGGACCAAATTAATTATTCCTCATTTATTTTCTTTCCAAGGAGTCTTAAATGTCAAATAACATTAAATTTGTAAGTTTTTTAAAAAGTTAGTAATACTCACTAAATTTTCTAATTTCAATTTTAAATGACCTACCTAGTACATTAAAAACAGAAAACTGAAAGGAATTACCTCTGATGTCACTATTCTAACATTCACACAACTATCATTTTGGTATATTTCCTTGTGTTTTTTATCCCTCTACATATGAACAAATTTCCACTTTGCTTGGAAATAGAATTTTAAAGGAAAAAAATCAACATCAATAGACATGTTCTTCAGATAAAATTTGTTATCTAAAACAACAAAACAATACTAAAAACAAAAACATGAGTAAACACATTTTAGATAACTTTTTGTTATATGAAAGAGCAAAACAACATTAAAAACCAAAAAACCCATACCTTCAAAAATTAATAAAGTACATTGGATAAATACTTTTTGACAGTATCATAAGTGAATTTTGGATTTTCTCAAATATTTATCTTTGATGCTGAATATCTCTTACCCATTATGAATAAGATTACATTCAAAGCAAAAGAGGTGCTAATATGCATTATTTATTTTATCAAATAATAACTGGACTTTGTATTTGGACATTTTATCCTTTTTTTTTTTAGTTTGCTGTGGATCTATAAAGCTGTTGATTGATCACATGTATTTAACTTCTAGTGTGGTGGAAATTGTATTTATAAACAAGGTGGCATTTTCACTTGCCAAATAATAACTAGACTTTCTCTTTGGACATTTTGTCTATTTTATAACAACTTGTTATGCATCTGTGAAGCTGTTGATTTACCTCATATATTTAGCTTAACTTCTGGGGCTGGGGGAGGATTGTATTTCTAAACAAAGTGGAATTTTCACTTGCCAAATAATAACTGGACTTTCTTTGGACATTTTATCCATTTTTAACAACAGTTTGCTGTAGGTGTATGATGCTTCTGATTTACCACATGAATTTAACTTCTCGTATGGTAGGGAAAATTTACTTCTGAGCAAAGTAGAATTTTCAGTTATCAGGTAGTTTCTGAGCTTTGTATTTGGTCATTTTATCCATTTTTATAGCAGTTTGCCTTTAATCTAAAAGCTATTGATTTAGCTCATGTACTTACCTTAACTTCTAGTGTGGTGGACAAGTGTCTTTCTAAGCAAAGTGAAATTTCCACTTGTCTCACAGATTTTGGAAATAGCAAGGCAGCACCGGAGAAAGCTGGTGAAAGCCTCAATGAGAGAAAGATAACATGTATATTGTTTCTAGGACTAGTTTTACCACAGATGAATATCATGGTATAAACTAAATGTTGAAGTACTCAAGAAACCTTGACTTGGGAGAAATTCTCAAGTCAAGAATTGATTGTTTGGGATTCCAGTGAGTACAGTATTTATAGATAACGTTTTCTTCAAAATAAAAAGCCACTTTATTTTTCTTTTTTCTATCTGTCCACACTTCCTCTACCTGACCCCCTTTCCTTATAACTTACCCTCACATTCTCTGTTCCCAAATAGCAGAATGCAAATTCTATCACTGATCTTATTTCCTATTCTTAGTGTAAAAAGCAAGTGAGTAGGTGAATAGATGATATGGGTTTATGCGTCCGCTAGAGTTTTAGCCTGAAAGGGGAGAGCTTCTTTACGTGTTGCTCTGTTTCAGTCCAGAGATTCACAGAAGTATTGACATGGTGACTTTTTTCTTTCCCTCCTTTCCCAATCCCTTTAACAGAGAGTGAGAGATAAGCACAACAGACAGACAGACATGGACAAACACACATGCACACGCACACACACACAGGCTTTTTCCAAACTCCAGGATCTAGTTCTCCAGTCTGCTATCTCCCCAATTTCCAGAAATACCAAGCGTAAAACAGCAGTGCAAAATTCAAAAAGAAGAAACTAGTGTTCAGTAGGGACCTAAAGGGATTAATTCAACAGGTCTTTTCAAATGAATATTTTTCTGGTTGGGGTTTCCAGGTTGGAAGAATCAGAGAGAACTCAATGTTCTTGAAAGCTATTTCACATGAACTGCCTCAAAGCAAACTTCTCTCTAAGCAAAATTCCCAGTTAAAATTTGTAAACAATGTATCTATATTAAAGACAATATTCAATGAAGGAAAACCAACATTCTCTACAGGCTGATACTGCATCATTTCCACTGATGCTTCTTTTCTATTCTTTGTTCCATGTGCATACCGTTTTTTACATAACTATAAATTTAGCATGTGTAGTTTTTTACACTTTGATTTGAAAAATAAGTGAATCTTGTTTTCAGCGAGGCGTTTGTGAAGATTGCAGGATACTCCTGTGTGTAAGACTAATTAGCAGAGAGCTCTTTGAATGTGAGGCAGGTTGAACCAGCACCCGCTGAAGAGTGCTGGGTTTGGGTCAGGGAGCCATCCCCGGTGGAGGATCACAGGCCTTTGCCCTTGGTCTTCTCTTATTCAACATTTTTATGAATGACTTTGATAAAGCTCTAGGAGGCTTGCTTTAAAATCCATGAATGACATGAAAACGGCTGTCACAAATAGATAACAAAATTTAGAATTCACATGGGTTAAATAGGCTGCAATGCTATGCTGAAACCAAAAAGATATTTTATAGCAGTGAATGCATCATAATTCGTTGATGTGGAAGAAAGAAGGTGAATTTGTATGGTGGCAGTTCTTGTGGAAAAAGAAGTTTAATACAAACCAGTGCCATGATGTGGCTGCAAAAGAAAAAATAAATAAATAAAAGAATTTAGGCTCTGGTAGTGGTATAGTGTCCATATGTCACAAAAATTAATAGCACTCTCCTCTAATCAACCACATCTGTAGTATTGTGTCCATTTCTGGCTGTCACATTTAAAGAGAGACGTTGACAAATTAGACAACTTCCAGAACAGTCTGCGGGGATGGTGAGGGGTCTGGAAATCTTGTCATTGGGGTATCCTCAAAGGGTCTGGAAATGTTTAGTCCTCTTGGCTTCAGAAAGCAAAACTAGTATCAGGGGTGAAAAGTAAAGATAGGTTTCAAGTTGGTATCTTTCTAAGAGTGCAGCTCAACAAGAGAATCAACATCTATCACTGATTCTCTATCTTTTAAAATATCAGAAATATTCACCTTTACCACAGTGAATATTTCATTTAAGGCCATGATAACATTCTAGTTTAGGTGGCAAAGATACTTGTAAGTGAAACCTCTATTCTGATAAATAGTCTAAAAAGAATAGTTCTGTCTGTTGCAAGCTGATCTTTTACAACTTGGAAATAGCTGCAAAAGCCAACACAACACATCCCCACTCCTCCTCCCATTCCATTTCTAACAAGAAAGTCTGTGAAGAAAATTAGAGATATTTTTTCCTCTTGTAAAGTGTCCTGGCCTTAACTTGCTTTCCAGAGCTACTCCTTTCATGGTGTTTCTTGCTAGGCAGAGCAGGCTTCTCTGGAAGTTTTGGGCACATGGGCTGGGGGCGCACAGGATGAAAGGGAAGCAGGGGGACTGCTGGCCTCTGGTCCTGTACTGCCTAGCTGCCTCTTACCTAGCGGGGGGAATGAGGGCAATTCTCCGTTCCGCAGTGCTTTTTCCCCCCTCTTGTAACATACCTCCCTACATTACTTAAAATTACAATATTTTGCTTTTAAACAGCAAATCAGAAAGTAACTTCTGCCCCTTGCTGTCTTTTAACTTCTCTCCATTTCAGGTTAGTCTGGTTTCTTACAGCCTCGGGGGCATATTCTCAGTGTCTCAAGCATGTCTTGGAACAGATTTTCCTTTCCTTCTCCGTCTGCCTATTGATTGTTTATTTTGATTACCATGTCTAACTTTGAAAATGTAATTGCTCAAAATTAATTTGCGGGTTATGCATGGCTTCCCTCCAGGACACTTCTTTTGAAGAGTGAAGAACCTGTAGGCTTCTCACTCCAAAGAAGCTGTTTTTATACCCCGGAGCCTTGAGAGCTAAGGGAGCTCTAGTGAGAGATGGCAAGGAAAGAGAGGAAATGTTTTTGTCATCTAATCACCCTTTTCCTGCTTCTCTCACTCCTGCCTGCTCCCCCACAACTACAACTTTCTCCCCTGCTCAGATTGTTAGGTCAGAAATATGGTCACTTAACTCTTAACTGTGTGAAGTATATTTCTTAGTGCTGAACAAGTTTTCTCTCCTCGTTTTCCGTCTTTTATAAAAGTTCCGTGCGCTGTTGTGGGATTGTAGTAATGCACATGGCAACTGGCAATGCGTGGTTCCCTACCCAATTGTTGAAGATGCCACCGGCATACTTGACTGAGCTAATGTTTCCAAGAGCGAAATGTTCCCAGGTGAGCTTGTGGCCTGTTCGTGCTCACCTGATCCGCAGATCGCTACTTGCAATGCCTTGAATGCTGTTTTCTCCTGGGGTTGAGGAGCAAATAATCCACAAAGTTTAAAATTTAAAAGTTAAAGAAGTTATCTTGGGAAATAGATTGCCTTAAAACATTAACTGCTGACATGATTATCAATGTTATATTTTTTAAAACATTATTATGTTAGTAAAAGCTAAAGTGCTGTTTTCTTCTTGGTTCACTCCCTGATAGAATTTTAATTTTTTTCTGTCTTCATCTAAGGAGTAATTATGCAATAGCAGCTTAAATGCATTTTATTACCTAGAAGTGACTAGTTTTTAGTACATCTCACTTTCTACTTAATTGCCTTAGACTAATCAGGATTTTAGAATAAATCTGACTATGTATTACTGTACAATGGGAATCACCACGGCTTCTGTTGTGATATAGAAGGCATAGTCTTTCTGACTGACAAACGAAACCACTCATTTAAAAAATGTTTAGGAGTGAGGCAGCTCCCGTGTAAATTCTTTCCTATTTTTTACCTTTTCACTCATTTACCTGGTCCCTACTTTATTGTGGAGATTTGGAGTTCACTGAGAATTAAAAAAAAGAGATCATAGTAAATTCTCCTATAGCAATTAAAGTGAAATAAAATAGTTTAGTTTCCTATTTCTTCAGCAGAAGGCATAGAAATAAAGTTAATCTTTTGTTTTGGAATGCAAAAGAAAAGAAAAAGAATAGTACCAAAAGGTTTGCTGTTTTTCCTCCTTAGCAAATTAGCGTCTCTTGCTGTGCAGTAAATGATATTGGCTTTTCTCTCCTATGAAATAGTTAATCATTGTAAACTCCTTAAGCATCTTTCATTTTCCATAGTCATATAGTAGATTCCAATCAGAGACCAGTACTGCAGAAGTGGAAACAGAACACTGCTACATGTGCCTATCAAAATATGAAATGTACACTATATTTTTGTCTAGCCGTTTTACTTCTAAAAGTTTAGCTTCCAGATGTATTTATGAAGTAATGGAAAAAAAAAAAAACTAGAAAGAAAATAGTGCTCATCTTTACTAATTATTTATTTGTTTATTGGTTACCGACTAGTTTTGAAACCTCTGTTAGATGCCGGGAACACACGGTCCCAGCAATCATGGAACTTTTACATTAGTAAGGTTGACAAGGATTAATCAAATAATCACATACCCTTAGAACTATGATAAATGCTGTAAGACATTATGGGAGAACTAAGTAGGGGATTTGGCAAAATAGGGAGGTTAGGAAGGCTTCTCTAAGGAAGTGCTCAGATTGAAGGATGAGTATTAACTAAGGGAAGAGGAAATGTGTATTTGAGGTAAAAGGAAAAGCTTGCGTAGAGACCCTGGGGCACAAGGGAGCATGGCAAATAGGAGGCGTTGAAAGAAGTCCAGGGAGGTTCTAGCAGAGAGCGAAGGGGGAGCTTGATGTGAAATGAGTCTAGAGAGGAGGTCAAGGAGCAAATTTTGCAGGAGCAAAATTTGCAGACCACCTTAAAGAGTTTAATCTTTATCCTAAAACAAAAGGGAAGTCCTTGAAGGGGTTTAGGCAGGACGTGACCAGATTTGCATTTCAAAAGAGCATTTTAGCTGCTTTGTGAAGAAAGGATTGGATGAATCAGAGTGGATAGCCCCTGACCAGATGGCTGTTTTAGTAATCTTGGATCGAGATGATGGCAGGTTGATAAGGGAAATAAAGGTAGGAAGAACATTTTGAGAGGTAAAAATCAACAAGAGTTGATATTCAGTTGGACTGAATTTGGGGTAGAAGTTGGAGGGAAGAGAGGTCGAGGATGATTTCTAGATTTCTGTCAAGTGCATGAAGATAGAGGATGGTGACATTTATACAGATAAGGGATGCTTAGAAGAGAATCAGATTTTAAGGGGAATATCATGAGTCCTACTTTGGACACGCTGAGTGATGATAAATAAATTGTGACTAAACTACTCAGGAGAAAGCAATGCAACCTTAAAATATGGTATTATATCATGTAAAAAATGTTCCAGATATATGTTTTATGTAAAAAAAAATCATGTTTATGTACATATGGGTATAAACGTATGTTTGTATATGCGTAGAATATGGAAAGATACAAAACTATTTAGAGTCAGTACCCTAGAGTATGGCATTAAAGGGATTGTCATAGGTAGGTGAGAGGAAACTTTTCTGTTTTCTACCTTCCTGGATATGCTGTTTGAATGTATTATAATGAGAATATATGGCTATTATAATAAAGAAAATTAATAACACTTTAAAATAAATACCCAGTGTAAGAATATTTCTCTTTCAAAGCTTTCTTAATTGGAAAGCTCTTGTAAGCATTACTAATTTTTTTTTTGCAAGGAAATGTTTCCTACAGTTTTACTTCTCTAACCCAACAACTTTTACACTTTGCCTTTTAATCTTTTTCCACTAGATTGCACTATTACACTAAATTTTATAGTCCACATGATATTTTGTATTCTGCTTTTCACTAATTCTGTTAACTTCAAAACAATCAACTTTTAGCAGATGAGGATGTTAAATTGTAATGGTGTGTTTAACTACTGCATGTATTATATATCCTTTTGTTAAGGAGCCCACTGGTGCTCCTTCTTTACCCAGTATTTCTGAGATAGAGCACAGATAGACAGTACTGTATCCAGGCAGTAGAAACCCAAACGTATCTTCTCAGTATATGCCGTGGTTGGGATATTTGAGCAAAGGAGCAAAGAAAGACTCCCGAGGGAAGTGAGCAACCCTTTCTTCTATTCCACCAAACTAACACTTCTTTTTTTAGATATATAAACCTCCCCCCCCCAATTTTGATATTATTTATAGCACCTGACATATTTTTGCTTTTGTTGCATTATTTCCTCAGAATAAATACCTAAGAGTTTATGAGGATCAGAGTATCAATACCAGTGTAAATCTTGGTTCTCATTATATCTGGTTTTCCTCAAAAGGGTTAAACAGGAGCTTTCTACCAGTGTACCTTGGTATAGAGCTGGGGACAGATCTGCTAAGATGCCATCTACTTCACCTTCAGGAAGGCCATGTGGAGCCTGTGACGGCTGGAGTCCCTGGGCTCTTGCCCTGTCTTGAGTGGTCTTCAGTGTTTACTCCACTCTGCCATGGAAATATCAATTTTTCATGTGTGCCATGAGAGTGAAAAAAAGTCATATTATATAATGCCAGTTGTAGTGACAACAATTTTTCACCTGAATATTTAACACGAAAACTCAACATTTAAAGAAATCCAAAATTTCCTTCTAATTAGTTGACGTTTAAATGTAATAATAGCTCACAATTTTTATTTATTTATTTATTTTTTTTGAGAACTTCTTTAGGTGCTAAGCACTCTTCTAAGGGATTTAAGTATGTTATCTCATTAATACTCACAATGTCTCTATGAAGTGCATACTATAATGTCCCTATCAGATGAGGAAACTGAGGCACAGAGATATGGAATAACTTGCCCAAAGCACAAAACTGGGATTTGAACTCCATCTCTCTCCAGAGAGTTTGATGTTAAACACTTCCTTTCTGTACTCCAATTTTATTTCACTCTAAAGTCTCTGCTGTCTCACCTATAGCATGCTAAAATTATAAAATTCTAATTATTTTAAATTGTATTAAATAATTACGGATGCTCTGCCCTGCCAGGTTCTTCTCTTTAACAAGGCAGCCTCTATTCTGATGTCTGTGTTTTATAATCTTGCTGTTACACTTACCTCAGGGATTTCTTTTCCTGACTCCCTTCAGAGGTTGAGGTGAACAGTCCTCAACAAAGCCTTTTTTTCCCATTGGTTCTGACTAACTTTTTAGCTTTCCTCTTTCAAGGAATCACTTTTCTTGCACACATAATACATGGGATTCATTTCTACAGGCATTGCCTCATTGCTGGCTATTTCTAAACCAGAAGTCAGGGGAACCTTATTTTTTTTCTAGAGAGAAAAATAACTTTAAGAACTAGCTATAATAATAATATTATTTCAAACTACATAATCATATAGTTTACAAATTACTTTCCCATCTAACTATCTGGGAGTAGTATTGACATGTAGATGACACAGACTTTGCAGTCAGCCAAGAAATGGGTTCAAAATCCAACTTTGCCACTTATAAATATATAGCCTGGGTTAAGTTACTTAATTTCCTAAGGCTTCATATCCTTATTGTAAGATGGAACTAATTATATCTACTTCACAGTGTTGATTTAAGGATTAAATTAGTTAATATTTGCAAAACCCTTAGTGTAGTGCCTAGTACTGAGAACTCAGAACACTATAGCTAATGATAAGAAGTAATGGTTAACTAACATTTTTTAAAGAGAGAGAACTATAAAAACAACTTGTAATATAAGAAGCAGTTATAAAAATATTGAGAGTTGCAAAAAGATAAGGAAGGGAAGAGAAAAATGTAGAAGTTAAGGTAGGGCCATGTTTGAAAGAAGGGAGGAGATGTGCGGGAGATGAGTTGTATATCTAGCTTCTGAAGACAAAGCCTGCATCCCCTTTGAGTAAAATGTGAAGAGATACCCGAGAGAGTGGACAGAGAAAGACTTGGCAGTTTGGCTCTAACCTGAGTATGTTAATCAGATTAAATTTCATTTGGCATATCCTGCTGTTTACTTGGACAGTGATGTCTGAGTAAGTTACTTATTAGTTCTATTCCTTGATGTTCTGATTAGCTCATCAGCAATCAGTCACTATTCACAGCTCTTCAATTGCTTTTATTAAATAGCAAACTCCTCCTCCCCTAGCTAGCAAATTATTCAGGTTTGGGAAAGTGTACTGTCTCTTCAGAGAGTGCTTGCCCTGGGCCAGATGAAATGTAGTCCTGTTGCTACAAGACTGAAAATGAATCACAGAATCTTAATACAAACTTTAAATATTGTATTGTTTCTAGGGAATTTGAGGGCATGCCAGCCATCTTTGGATTAATTCAGGTTTTGATGATTTTGGAGGGGGCTGGAAGACATTGAGGAGTTGACTAAATTCTGTACTGTGACATGCTGGTTAATTGTGTGAATGTCTTTTTAGTTTGGGCTGCATGCTTCCAGTATGCAAGTTATTCTTTGCTTTTGTGTTTATGAATTGGAGCAAGACTCACATCCAAGTTTAAGTGTAGCACAGATTATCAGGAACCCTGTAAGTATAATGGAGTTCTCTTCTTTCCAAGATTTCTGAAGATGGTCCATTATCTTTGGAAAAAGTCCAGGAACTAGTCTGTACACGTTGACATTTCTTTATATTTATTCTTGAAAACTTATGTGTATAGAACAAATATTTTTAATATAAAGACATTTTTTTCCCATCCTAACTAAGGACATTTCTTCTTACAGAAAAAAAAAATTCATTGGTTCTTTCCTAATGAAAATCAAACTCTAAAATACTAACTTTTTCTCCATGAGCATTCTGCACTTGTCAGTGTACAGATTACAATAATTTTTTATCAAGAAGTTAATCAAGTGGATCCATGATCTTGGACATGCAATTAAAAGCAAATATTTATTCTCCTGTTATTGAGATTTCTTCCTGAAGATGTAGGACTTGAATGTTTAAGCAGCCACACCTTCCATGGCATTGCTACTTGGTTTTAGTGACATTGTCTGGCGAGTACGCCAGGGGTATTAGGGTCTTTCATTTCTACTCCCAGGTCTCACTGATAATAGCCTGAAGTTTTCTTTGTTTTTATTAATCTGCAGTTTGTATTGCATTCTTTTTCATATTTTAGAAGGGAACTTAGTATTTCTCGTAATTTAGTTTAAATTTAAAATAAAATTCACTTAGAAGAGGACATTTATATTTCATCTCTGATTTATTAAGAATGTGGAGCTCTTTCAACATTGTTTCCTATTCTCCAGCAAATGTGTCTATTCTTCATTTGTCTTTTCTTTCTGATTCATGATGTATTTTCATTTACTTGTGTTTACTTGGCCTTACCCATTCTACTTTTTCTTGGATTTTGTCTCAGTTATGCTTCCTTTCTTTATCTTCAGTCTCTTTCTCTTTCTTTACTTTTTTTCCCTCAGTTTAACAAGATTTGTTTCCCCATGCTAAAATAACTAACCTTCTCTCTACTTCACTACTCCTCAGACTATCATTTCATATCCTTGCTTCTCTGTACTGCCAGTGTTCTTGAAAGACTAATGTATTTTTGCTGTATCCACATTGACCACCACTGACATTTTGCAATCTATCGTCTACTCTCACCATTTTATTGGAATTCAACTTTCAAGGAGTCACCTGTGACTTCTAACTTTTCAAATCTGGTTGTCTTTTCTAAGCTTTCATTCTCTTTGACTTTTTTCAGGATGTGAGGATGCTGATCACATTTTCTCTTCTGTTGGCTTATGTGACACTTCAATCTCAATTGCCCAACCTCTCTGGCTGCCTTATTTCTTCTTTTGTTGCTGAATCATTTGCTATCTAAATATGTTTAATAACATGTTCTCCTGTCTTTGCTGTTCCTTCTACTTTTTGTGCATTCTTCTTGCTACATTTCTTTTCTAAGACCGAGGGTAAATCTTTGGGGTACTGCTCATGAGGTATACACTGGGGACCCTTCATCTGAGGTGAACCTAGAGAGAACTTACCTGAGATAGCCAGAGGGAATGAGAATACGATGGGGAAAGCCAATGTTGTAGTCAGAATATATGATGCCAAATAGTTTGAAAGATAAGGATGAAAAATGGAAGAGTAAGCAGTAAGTGGTAGTTTGGATGCTAAGAAACAAGATAGATGAATGGATCAAGAGCAAGAATGTTTATGGACTCCAGATCACTTTTTAAATGGTGCCTATGTGTGTTACCTGGAGCATGGCATCTTTAAGGAGTTGCACTGGACTTTGCCTTCAGCAATCATTTCTCTGGGGATGAATTTCAAACTGGCATCTGAAACCCTACTACATTCTTTTATGAGCCAGAGTTCCATTCCCAGCTCCTTCCTAGAAGGTTTCACCTGGGTATCTAACTGGCACCCCAAATTTTTTAAATCTCAAATTAAATCCATCATTTTTCTCCTGAAACTGATTCCTTTTCTGGGGTTCCTAATGTGTCGCTGTTCTGAGTCATTCTGAATCTAAAATTCAAAGCCATCATTGACTCTTTCTTTGGCCCAACATCCAGCAATTTGAAAGGTATTATCAGTTTTATCTTCATGGTACCTTGTAACCAGCCCCACACTTCCTTTCCTTTGACTTCAGTACCTGATTTGTGGTCTACTCCATCCTATTCATTGCTGCCAGAGAAATGTTTCCAAAATTCAACTGTGAATTTAAAAGATATTTTACCACAACGTTCCTAGCCAGAGGTAATTGTTTCCCCTGTAGTGTTCCTGTAGTGCTTATGCTTTCTGGCATTGTGTGTGTGTGTGTGTGTGTGTGTATTTCTGTATATGAATTTTCATTCCCTATAGTTTGTAAGCTCCTTGGGGGGCGGGAACTGTGTCTTATTTACCTTGTTTCACCATATATTCTTCTGTTGACAGATATTTGTTGAATGGAATTAAATAGCTAGCTGGGCTGGAAGGAGTCTGATCCCATTTAACAGTAGGTGATCTGTGATACTCATTTTTAATCTGACATAATTTCATTTTTTGTGCATTTGTTTTATTCTGCAAAGCTTTTTTATTAAGCTGTGCTGATGGCATAAATGGAACAGTTAACTGGAAGACTAAACAGGCCAACGGTTTTATTATCAGCAGAAAAATGGCTGCTGGGAAGAAAGATGGTGAGTTTAGGTTGTAAATCTAAATCCCTTTTGGGGATTCAACTAAATGTCTACTTCTGATATTCCTTTTTCGTTTTCAGTCATGTGTGGATGTTGTTTTTTTTTTTCTTTTGATAAGTCAATCTAAAAAAATCAAATTTTGCTTTCCTCATCTTCCAAAATGTCGGATCCTCTGTGTTCTTAATGTGTTATTTTCTAAGTTTTATTCTTTTGCTGTAGCTTTGCCTTTTTTAACGAAAATAATTCCTATGTTTTTAACCTGTCCTTACCCTTTATCTAGTCACTAGCTTTTCACTTATAAAAACTGTCCCAATATGGTAATTTTAACAATTCATTTATAAGATTGACAAACATTAAGAGGTACATTTAATATATATCATTTTTTAAAAGCCTTGGAAAAAAATGGTCGTAAAATATTTTGGTTAATTTTGGATGATTTTTGTGTTATGTTTGCCATTAAATAATTAGTTGGCACTTATTTCCTGTTGGAAAGATGACCTGACCCTTGAATGATCAATTGTTCCTTCTAAATTTTTCTTATCTATAAATGTGTCCATCAGCAATTATGCCAGGACTGTTGAAAGAATACATTTCACTAGGGAGAAAAACGACTTAGTCAAAATATTACTTGTTTTCAAAATATGAATCACCATCATGAACTCTGGCTTTAACACCCCCACTCCCACTCCAGTATTGGCTATGTGTGGTTCATGGACAATAGCAGAACAGCAGCCTGGTTTCTATAACTTTGGGGCAACCAACATATCTATAAACATAATAATACTTTTAAAATATTTTTAAAGAACAGTAATTATATGTGATAAAATGGCCTTAGTGCCAGATAAAATCTCAGGGGTATTTGTGGAACTGATTCCTAGCTTACCTCATTTTGTTTCTAGATTCCTGAAATTGGGGTCACTAACCTTCTTCCAGGTGGCACCAAATTATTCCTCAACTGTAATCTTCTACTCCCAGATCCATTTCACAGTGGGACAGAGGTTCTCAACATTTCCCCTTCCCCTACCTTGTTGTCTTTGAAACAAACCCACAAATCATTTTTAAGGACTTTTCATTGCTAATATCTGTAAACAAACATATAGATTTCTAGCTATCACTTCCCATGTAATGATCACAACAATCTGTTTTAAAAGGTACTATATATGCTTGTTCCAGGGCTCTTAGTCCTTTTTTCATAGATCACACTCCCCTTAATTATTCCCAGGAGACTCCCTGTGGTTCCTTCATGGGAATCATCCCTGATTACATTATCTGGCTGCTTGCTAAATCAAGTTGAGGGGCTTCAGCTTCTTTGGCACATCCACCCTTCTTGTTTTATAATTTTCTTTTTAGTAATGGATCCCAGATGGCCTTCACTGTTGCAGTTCTCACTGTACTTCTGGTCTCTCATCTCTGAAAGACTTGGAACCTGCCTGGGTCCTGTTTCCCCATGTAAGATCCCCAATGATTCTTCTCTGGACTCCATATCATTTTAAAGTAAATTTCAGCGATCATTTCCCTTTTCTTTAGTTTCTTCCCTTTTACTTTAGTTCCTAGAACACTGTTCTCTCTTTGGGCATGTCCCTCCTGCTCCCATTTGCTTTGCCAGAAAGGTGGTCTCTAACCACTTGATAAACCCAGTGTAATCATCTAGTATGGTTCTGTACTTAGTGAAAGGGAATATTTCAAGACCCTTTCATAATATGCTCTAAAATCTCCACAAGATAGCTATCTCCTCCTATTTAGAAATTCATGCTCTCATTGGACCTCAAACTGATTTTTTCCTCGGGACCAGAGAGATACTTGTAGTTCTCAAAATAGAAATGACCAATACATCTTGAGTCTACTGAGGTAACTAGTTCAGGTTACAACATTTTCTGATTGCCTCAGTTTCTCCTGAACTCAACCTTTAGATTCTTCTCCCTTCCTAGTCTCATCCTATCCAAATCCTATCATTATAGTTTTGCAATTATCAAAATATCTTATACAGAGAGTTAAGTTTCATCAACTATATGAAAAGTATTCTTTCATCACTTTTATAGTGATAATAACAAGTACTTGTAACCTGTGTAGGAAGGCCATTTTAAATGTAATCTCAGTTATCAAAGGATGGAATCTTTAAGATGTTCTTGACCATGAATCACAGTCATTTATTTTTTTGACAGTTTCTTCAAGAAAGCATCAATGATTATACAAGCATTTATCTAGTGAAAAAACTTCAGCAATTGTATTTTTTTTGTGTGTGCGTAGCTTTCTTTTTTTAATAATAGACCCATTCTCAACTTTAGTGTGGGATGGTGCCTTCTCTGTAAATAGGATTTTGAGGAATTTGAATGCTTCAGACCAACACATTTGACATCATTGTTTATCAACACACCTTAAATGGTTACAGAAATCATAAAAACGCTCTAAATATGGATGTCTTCTTTTTCCTGGCATGAGTGGGGCAGTGTTGGGGGGCGGGGGGCAGTTAAAATTTATTCTGGGAATAATTTGAATGTAAAAGGAATTAGACTTCACATTAATCATTTATATACTTCACTTAGATGAACATGTTCAAATTTTCCTATCTTAGGGCAACTCAGTTTCTAAAATGGGTTTGCCTTGGGTTTACTGCTATATTTTCATTGTTTTTTTCCTAAGGAACTAAGAGAAAGTCAAAATGATATCCTGATTTCCTGATTACTTTCCACTTAAATTTTAAACTTTAATCAGACATTCATGGAAATGGAATAATGTATACCCTGAATAACTTGACAGAATTCTCTTCTAGTATCTTAAAAGAGGCTCTTCTTTGGCTTACTGACATTCAAGGGACAATATGGCTGAAGATTAAGTGTTTCTCTAGATGACTTCTTTTCCCCACTGGCTGGAGAAGAGCAGGAAGTGCTCCTGGGGCTAAAAGTACACATTCTTCTTTGCCTCTGAAAGGTGGCAAAGTCAGAGCAAGTATCTCAAAGTTCCAGGACTGCAAAGGACCACTTAAGAAAGATGGGAGGTTGTCCTTCCAGGCTCTGGCTGTGAGGACTGAAATGTTTCCTCTTCTAAATTGCAGGTTTGTTTCTTTCTTTAAACACTAATTTGTTTGAAACTGTGATGATCAACTGACTTCTTTGAGTTGGACTTGTAAAAAAGATAATTTCATGAAATAATAGAGTGAACTTAGCCTATCTATTAAATTCTGGTTTGTCATAAAACAAGGGGAGATAATCAAGAAAATGAAGATGTTTTGCAACATAAGTTTACTGTAGTGGGATGTAATAATAGAATGTGTAATCACCAAGTATATTAAATTGTGTCTTAAAATCAGCAAAATAAATGGTGACACAGGTTCAAGTCCTGGCTCTTCCTCTTACTAGTCCTCCAGGCTTGAAATGATTATTCAGTCTCTCTAGGTTCAATTTTATCACCTCTAAAATGAAGGACTGGACTCTCCAGGAGAGCAAATGATTGGTAGTAACTGTCAGGAATTCTGGGTTGAGTGAGATGCTGAGACCGCATTCAAGCTCATTAGGAATTAGTGCTATGATCTTTCTCTTAGTAGGGAAAGAGATTTGGCATACCCAGACAGGATGACATCTAAAGCCCTTTTCAACTGTAGCATCCTGTGAGACTAAGTATATTGATCACCAATTAGCAATGGTTTATAATCTCTTTCCAGTTGACATTTAAGACCAAAAAAACCCACCATGCAAATATATAGGTTAATCAAGTTATTTAAATCCAGTGTAAGAAAATTAAAGTAAGTGTCTTTGGTTGGAAAAAAGCATCTCATGAAGAAACCTTTTCTGCTTTTTGTAGAAAAAGACTGAAGTAATGATTTCTGTTATACCTCATGTAAAGAAAAATGGCCATATCTCTTAGAGGAGGACTGAAGTTTAAAAAAGTAATCTGGTGCCTTCCCTGTGATGAATCCCACAGCCTAAGCAAGGTGAATGGACTATCTGCAACTGAAATGAAAAGAATAGCTGACCACCAAAAAATGATGGCTTGCAGTGCTTCGATGTTGAGTATCTCAGAGGTGAAGGGCAGAATGCCGAGAAAAGCTTTTGATTCAAAGCCAAGATTTATAAAGCTGAATTGATAAAACACAAGATAAATCATAGTAAGACAGAGAACAGGTTGTGTACCTGGGTATTGATGTCTCTTAAAGTATTTTTCTACAGTAATTATCAGGTTTAATAATTAAATATCAATGTGACTAGAGAAATAACCTGTTAAAATATAAATTAGGAAGGAGATAATAAATTTATCAGGCTCTGGAAACCCTGGAATGAGTTCCCTTGATGCAGAGATAGCAAATGAGTTTCATCTCTTGTAAACAATTCCGATTAATTGGTACAGCTTCTTGGAGTTCTGTGTACATGCGGACTCCGTTTCTCATATAAATAGGTTTTTTTTTTTTTTTTTTTTTTTTAGGTACCAGGGCCGGGGATTAAACCTAGGACCTCTTCTGTGGGAAGCCAGCGCTCAACTACTGAGCCACATCGGTTCCCTTGAATTGGTTGTTTCATGTGTTTGCTTATTGTTTGCTTTTATTTATAGGAATCACAGGCGATTGAACCCGGAACCTCCCATTTGGGAAGCAGGTACTCAGTTGCTTGAGCCACATCTGCTCCCCTCATAAATAGCTTTTGACTATTGAAGTCTTATTTTTTCCTGACAGTTCTTAAAATTTTTAATTATCAAGGATGATCACACCTAGCTGCTTGGCAAAATATGGCTTTTAAAGCTGTACCAAATAAGTGGCTATTCACTAATCTCTTTAAATTCTAAGTGTATTTAAAATTCTTCATAATTCTTATCCAAAATCTTTTTTTCTCAGATAAAACTTACCACTAAGGCAATACTGTGGAGAGTATCATTTAGAAATAATTGGAAAATATACACTATCTTATTTAAGTCAGTTGTGCTCAGATTAAGCACCTCTGTGATGCTTTGTAATAAGAAGCTTACATCCTAAAACTCTCTGGTAATAGAAGCAAATTAATAAAATTGAAATGCTTTTAGAAATAGACTTTAATTTCTTATTAAAAATTATTAATTATGTTTTCTCACAGCATTCTTAGGCTGATTTAGCTATTGCTAAGTGTAATATATCATTTAATCAATAGATCTCTGTTCAAATTATGTAGTATATTTCCCCCATACCAAATTCGTAAGAAATTATACAGCACAGTAAGTCCATCCATATTGATTTGACAGTTTATGTTTACATAATATGTGGGTTGGATTAAGACATTTATTTATTTCTGAATGTATTTAATATGGAGCTGTATTGCCATCACCACAAGTAATGGCTCTATACCAATTACAGTAATGTCATCTGTTCAGAAGTATACTGCATCAAGTAGGAACCAGGAAATGCACCACAAAAAGATCATTGGGCAGCTAAAATAGATGCTGCGAAAGGCAGGCTCCTGATTTTTACTTCCAGCAGAGCTCTATCCCCTTTGGTAGTCTAGTTTCTAACCCTGCAGCAGATTAATAGCAGCAAATTAGAAGGGATAGAGAAGCTGCCATAGGGAACATACTGAAGGCAATGAGAAATGACAGCTGACAACTTGCCTTTAGAGAAGCAAGCAGGAAATCTATAAAACACACAATCTTAAAAAGCATATCAGACTGGGACCGGCCCGCATGATCCGTAAATGGCACCCAAACCATCCATAAGGGCGTTACTGTATAATAGAGCAGAGTGCAAAAATTAATGTGCAAAATGATGACCTTAAACCAGCAAGAAAAAGGATCCACCGCTAAGTGATACTCCTTTCTCCGGAATGATTTGTTCCTGGGGTTTCCTGATAAACTGAGATCTTATTCTACCACTTTAAGCCTTAAAAATTAGAAAGTGATGATATAAATGTACCTTTGAAAATGATTAACTTGTTGATAAAACATATAAGAGTGAGACATGCTTACAGATAAACACCTGATAAAGGTCACCTGAACATGAATATTGATAATACTCGACTTCTCAAAGATTTCTAAAGGGAGAGAGCCTAAATCTAGTTGGAACTTGCAAGGTCTCACATGCAGCAGCTATTATACTTTTATAGCCATGTGCCTTTTCTTGATGACACAGAAAAGAGACTGGTACATGTTCTCTGGACTTTTTTTGTGGCAAAGGGATTGCAAGCCTGCCTGTGCACACACACATCATTAAGAATAATCATTATAATAATTATGAAATTATATGCCATAGATTCATTAGCAATGCATCACCATAGTCCTTTCAAAATTTAATGTTTACTAAATACATCAAAATCTGATTTTGTTTTGAGGTGATTGTAAATAAACACACAGATACACACCCTGGTATTTTCAACACAAAATTGATTTTGAAGAAAGGACATTTCAAATGGACGATTTATAAAGAAAGACAGAGTGCTATTTAACTAGTAAGTGGTCCCACTTTATTGCTACTACTAGTACATTCTGTTACTTGGTTTTTGGCTCAGTGCTGTCACGTAATCTGTGGATGTTGAAATGGGCTGTAGCTTCTAAATCCTATAACTGAAATGTACAGAGAACAGTTTCATGAACAAAGATTTTGGCATCAAAGTGATGAGACTTTGGAGCTACATTTAGGGATTGTGAAATAATTTTCCCGGCCACTTGCTCACACACCCCTGTGGCCCTTCTCCACTCAGATAAGATATGTGTCTTTTTCCTAAAAACAATCCCATTCTTTATGACTGTCTTTGGGAATTTTTAGCCTTTGCAAATCTCGCTAACCTTGCTATTCGAAGTTGATGTTGTCCATCCCCTGTGGATTGAGTGTTCAATTTAATTGTTTTTCCCATTAATGGTGATGGATTTGCACGGATTTAGCCACACCCTGGTCTCCAGTTTCATTTGTATCCAGTGGCATGTGTTTGTAGAGGTAATGGATTTGCAGCTGTAGAAGATTGCAAAGCCATGCGTTACACAGAGAGGCCAGACCCGGTGACCTTGGCTTGATTAGCACAGCACTGTACACATGTATGTTTCAGACGTAGTATTGTGGCTTCTTAGGAGTGTTTAAATTTGATTTTCAAGACTTGATCTTACGAAAAAAAATATGCCTCAGGCTTACAGTTTGTGAGTACTACCGAGGCATAAATGAATGCAACGTGTGTTGACTGTTAGGAACAGCCTTTGTGCGTGTTGGTGCAGACCCCATCAGCATTTATTTGTGTAGCTCATGTTTAGAACGAGAGCCTGTAGCTTCTAATTCTCTGGGTCATTTGTTGTTTTTGAAAGGAAGCACAAGTATAGATCTACTGCCCAAATAGGCTCTCTTGGTTGTTTTGCAAGAAACAAATGGCAAAAGATAAAGGTAAAGGGCACCTCTTTATAATGTTGTGTGGGTGCCCATAATTTAAACTGATGCTATAGAAAGGAAGTATTATTTTATTTATTATATTCCAAAACATAGTGGCTTAGTCATTTTCCATTTCTGATGATGAATGTGTCATACATCTATATCATGTTTTTCTCAAAGTGAATGACATACTATACTTAAAGTGAAACAGGCTTTACTGTGGAGTTGCCAAGGTAACTGACCAGCAAGTATGCAGTTCAGCAGATTGCAGAAAGGCAATTGAGTACACATGAATAAAGAAATGTGCATGTCATCTTAAAACCCAGGAGGGCCATGGTGGATTGTGGTTTGGCTCTGTGGTTTGTAGAAATCTTTTGTATGAAAGCAAAACCTGAGATCTTCTCTACTAGACCTTGAAGCAAAGGGTTATGGAATAGCCAGTACACTTTTATGGTTCCACTTCAGGCCCTGCTGAGGGCTATATATAAATAAAATCATTTCAATATTATTTAACATAAACTGGTTTTTTTGTTTTATTGTGCTAGCTTTCACCTGCCTTGTAGCAGCAAAAACTAAGGGATGTTATTAGTAATTTACGATGTAAATGGAAGATAGAAATCTGTAAAGTGCTATACACAAATGATGATTTATTTGAATTGGAAAAAATGAAATTTAAAATATTATATATATTTAGTCAGCAGACAGAAGGGAAGTGTTTACTTGTACTGTACTTTTTATTAGAGTATATTCATCCATTCAGTAAACATTGATAAAATTATTAAAATATGCCAGGCACTCTTCTGAGTGCTGAAAAAATAGCAAAAGTAAATAAAACTCAGTCAAAGGGCTAGAATTCAAGCTGTTTATCATCTCTAAAAAGTGATTAGATAAATTAGATAAACTCTGTAGAGATTCATTGAGATTATTCAGAATATTTCTATGCTCTGCTTACAGGGTGTGATCTAGAATTTAAACATCTTTACTTATAGAATGAAATGACATCTCAGAAGGAATTCAAAGCCCCCAAATTTGACTCTTCTTTTCTTCCCAGACTTTCTTCCTGTACCTTAAATATACCCCAGGATCTAGCATCGCTGGCTTAATTCCTTTTCTTGAAAGCGTTCCACAGTATCTCACTACTGTATCTTACATGTTTTCCAGTGCTGAATTGCCTAAATTCCCCTTCTCTGAGGTTCAGAACCCTATTAGTGTTTTATAATTCAACTTCTTACATAAATCTTGCCCAGATCTTTGCAGCCTCAATTGCTCCTCACCATCTTTCTAGGTATTGCCAGTACACTTTTACCCCTCTGTGATAACACCTGGTTAGGGGAGCCTCAGTTGGTCTCCCTACTCAGATGGTGAACTCATGGAACGCAAAGACTGAGTCTCGTTCATCTTTGCATTCCCCACATCTTCTAGCATTCTGGACACGTTGCAGAATTAAACTTGATGAATGTCACATTCTCTTCCTCACTTCTCTATTATTCATTCATTCTTGTTTTTGGAAAATAGTGGGACCATTTCCACAGGTGAGTGCTCTCAAGTAGAAGTTGGGTACTCTGAACGCTAAGGGAGGACCACTTATGAATACTGGTATAAAACAAGTCAGAAAAGAATGAGCGTCTCCCTGATAGCTGCAGCTTTCCTTCCCTCTTTGAAGTTGTGTTTTTAGTAGTAAAGCTATGGCTACATGAAGCTACAAGCCAAATATTTTCGTTCAGTTCCCTTTTTCTTTGGCAGCCATCCACAGAACTGCAACAACAAGTTTTCACAGATAAAGAAACATTTTGTGGGCGTTCCTATTTTTATGCTGAAAAATTTACTGTCAGTGATCTTGCTGTCCAGAGCTTTTAGTAAGTTGTGAGACTGGAGCAAGCAGCCTTGGCGTTCCTAAGGTTAATTACTGCATTTACAAATCCATCAGTGACTAAGAGGAAGAAATGGCCTGGTAGAGTTTATCTGTCGAAAAATCGAAAATAACAGCCACTAGCCAATCAGGAAGATAGAAACTCAAAAGAGACTGTAGAGGTGACAAGGATAATGGCAATAATGTGTTGGTGGAGATGGCAGTATCAGAGAAAAAACAGTAGGTGGAAACTAATCAAACCAATTTGGCCAATTTAATGTATCCATATCCAGCTGTCTTAAGTGACCAGTAAATCATGAAATCTGTCCCCATTTCACTTACAGAAATTATTTGTATTGAATTTTATTATGTAATTGTTGTTGCTTATTTAGGATGTAGCATAGTATAATAGATGATATTTGAATTATTAAATGTCAAGATTGGGGAAAATGGAATAAATCATTTCTAGGTGAGGTGAGCAATGAATACTCATAGAAAAACTATCAAGTGCATTTTTATAAGTGTATGTGAAAGTCACCTTACATATGTTGATGGTATTATATAGTCTGATGTACTTCATCTAGCCAGCAATTAATACATTGTAACTTCTTGCCATTTAAAATGGCTCTGTGTACTTTGCTTGGAAAAAAACCTGTAGCAATTGATGTAGTCGGTCAGTCCCCACGATGTATTTTGTTGGTAAAAATTTCACCTCAAACAAACCGTAAAGGTACTGTGACAGTCTTCATTATTTAATAACAATTAAAAATATTAAATGTGCCTAATTTTGTATTTGTAGCATAGTATTTGAAAAGACTCCAAAACACCAAGTTGAAGGAACTGCTACATGTTTTATCCTAACATTACTTCCCTGTTAAACAAACTGTTATTAACAATTATCTTGCACGTTGCTTCAGTGTCCCAGAAATTTCTATATAGTGAAACCCTTCACTGTCATGTAAGGTGAATTATCAAGGGCATATCTCACTATTTGTCTTTCTCGTATCTTTACTCTATGTTTTCAGTGTACACTATTTTCTCGAAGGTGCACTCCGATCGGAATGTATACCCATCTGCTGGCGTCCTCTTTGTTCATGTTTTGGAAAGAGAGTATTTTAAGGGGGAATTTCCACCTTACCCTAAACCTGGTATGTTCTTGGTGGGAAAAAGTGGTTAATTTGCTAGATCTTTCTTTTTTTTCAATGTGCATTACCTAGAAGGTATATGGTCAAGTATCACTAATGTATTTTGAAATGGTCTCAATACATGATAAATTGGTTGCTGCAGGATATTTCTCATTTTAAGATTAGAAATTTAATTACAGAAGAAAATAATTCATTTTTTAATTTTAAAGAAAGCATATTTCTGGATGTCTAGTCTTGAGTTTCATGCTTCTGACAATTGAGCTATCTGTATTCACATAGAAATAATTAGGCTGTACAATTATGATTTTCAATATTAACACTTAGATTCTTACACAGGACATTGATTTTTGAAAAACTATACATATGTCATAGAAGAGAATGAAATACGGTGTTAAGAAAGTTCTCAAAAGAGCTTTTACAATATGAAATAATTGTATATAACTTCATAATTGTATAATGGAGATTAACTTTACCTTTGAAGTAATACCAGTTATGAAGTCTTATCTTATTTAATTCACTATTGGTTAAAATGTATTATGTTGGATTGTCACAAATACCATCAAATTTATGAAGATACAGAGAGAATAGCAAGGACAAACATTAAGTTACTATAACTTTTACTTAAATAAATATGAATTTTCTGAAAATTATGTTTTGTAGAAATACACATTTAGCATTAGAATTAATATAAATATTCTTTTTGTGTGTTACAAAATATGTCATAAAATATAGCCAGTCATGATCTCAATAGCAGTTGATATATGGTATGCAAGAAAAAAGGTAGTCTTTTCATTGATTATTTAAAAAATGTTTTTTGAGGCATTCCATGTTTGCAAAACTCTATGGCTAAACCTCTTGAGCAACAATTCCAACATTTGAGAAAAAGACATGTCATTAAGAACATAGTTCTTTGAGTCAGCCCAGGATTAAATTCTAGTTTACCATTAATATGACCTTGGAGAAGTTATATAATTTCCCCAAATTATATATTCCACTAATAAAATTAGAGGTAATAATAGTACTGCCTTCACAGTTATGTTGTGAAAATCAGATGAAATAGTACCTGTAAAGCACTTAGCACAGGGCCAGGTACGTGAAGCTATTATTATAATTTATTTTTAATAAGTGCTGTCAGTATTACCGTTGTTTTGGATTTGTAACATCTACTTCATTCCAACCTTTAATATCTTTAAATTACATTTTTTAAATTTGAGGATACTTTTATAATTTTGAGACACTCCTTAAAATTAGTTTGATAGTATCCAGAGTTTCATCAAAGGAAGTTTTCCCAAGAGTATGACTACATCGGTATAATTAGGTATTTTCCTGAGAGATAGTTGTCTCACTGGCAGAACTGTCATACAACTAAGTGACCCCCAAAAAACCAAAAAGCCACAGACCTGGAATTTGCTTTCTTGGTGGCATCAGATTTCTAGGCAAATCAAACAAACCAAAGGACTTTTGCTTTCCATGACCCCCTTATCTAAATTCCCAAATGGATTGTTTTCTCTGTGTATTTAGTTTGCTACAAATGTAAGGGAAACAAATACATAAAATTTTATACATAAATGTTTTGATTGAAAGTAGCAAAGCAAAATTTGTGAAACAACTTCCATATGTCTTAATTCTTTGTTTCTTATCTAGGCGAGATTAGTAATGATCCCATAACGTTTAACACAAATTTAATGGGTTACCCAGACCGACCAGGATGGCTCCGATATATCCAAAGGACACCATATAGTGATGGAGTGCTATACGGGTCTCCAACAGCTGAAAATGTGGGGAAACCAACAATCATTGAGGTAATTTATTTACAAGGAGTAAAATTACAGTTTTGCTTTTTTGGTCATTTGAGTTTCAAATGTTGAACTTAAACTTATCTGATGATGGATTTTTTAGTATTTTGCACATGGAAACACACTAGATAACATTTGGGAATGTACCATTTCTTTCTATGCATCTATAGAGTTTTTTCTTCCAGCTTTTATGTAGAAAAGCTCAGTCTCAATTAGTGAAAAAAAAAACAAGGCATTTTAAGGAACTAGGATTACTATAATAAGAATTCTATTTAAAAAAATAAAGGCAAATATAAAACACTTATTTACCCCACTCTTCAATTTCAAATCCCAGTTTCACTCAGCAGATATCTTCTGGGTCCTACCATGTGCCCAGCATTGTGCTAGGTGTTGGTGATAGAAAGATGAGTACCAGATGAGCCCTGACATGTCTTTATGGTCCAGGGGCTGGAGCACTGGGATGGAAATACATGCTTAGCCAACACTGTGACAACTGCCGTAAAAGAAATGTGCCGTTTGGTGCCAAGTTGTGAAAGTATAAATACTTCACAAAGTAGAAGGAAGGAAATCTCAGGCAGAGGCAACAGCACATCAAAGTCATGGAGGTATAAAAACATCACATGGTGCCAGAGGCCAAGTATGACTAAGAGGATAGAATGTGCCCCAGTGGGCAAATGATGGCAACTGAGGTGTCGATGTTGGTAGAGGTAGATCTTTGAGTGCTCTGTAAGACATGCGGATATGTATTTGGTCTTTGCTTTAGAAGTGATGGGGATGGTATAATTCATCAGTTTTTTACATTGTACCAGGAAAATATTAGGAATTAAACAAACAAAAGAAACCCACTGGTCACATTGAAGTTTTAATCTGCCTTAGACTGTGGATATAAGCTTCCATGTCAGCCAAGAGAAGAAGACTTTTCTCCATTTGAATTGATGTTTGTATTAATGTGACTTTTCAGTGATTTCTGTCTATATGTCGGCTTTCTTAAGCCAATATAGAGACATAGTTTAAGAAAAAATTATTTGAGTTATTGCCAAAATTAATTTTTGAAAATATTCAGTAAATGTTATAAAAGAAGTGTCTAAATGTAATTTGCCACATTACCAGATGAAAGGAGAAAAACAGCATAATCACATAATCATCTTAACAGATATAGAGAAAACACTTAGTAAAATTTAATAACCATTCTAATAAGAAAAAAAAACAAACCTCTTAAACTAGGAAGAAAAGTGACCTTCCTTAACCTGACAGGGATTTTTTACCCAATATGATAGCAAGCATCATTCTTAATGAGAAAACATTAGTGAAAAGCCATTTAAATTGAAAACAAAACAAAGATGACCCCCTTCACTCCATCCATTATTGGGAGACCTAGCCAGTACAGTAAAAGAAAGAAAAAGAAATTAAATGATTCAATGTGCAAGAATTTGAAAGAGAATAAATTGAAAATCAATTATGTAATGAATTTATAGACTAATTGTTAAAATCATAAGGCTAGCATTGTGTCTATAGAATCAATATAAAAATTCAGTTACATTTTTATACATGAATAACAAGTATTGAGAAAATATATGCTTTAAAAAAACATTTCTAATAGCAGCAAAAATTATAAGGTATCTAGGAATAAATCTAGCAGAAGGTATGCAAGGTCTGTATGGGGAAAATTATAAAACTTTATTTATATTAAAGAATACCTACATAAATGAAAAGACATTCCATTCAGGGATAAGAAGACTCAAAATTACAAAGGCATCACTTTCCCCTAATTGAGCTATAGAATCAAAACATTTCCAATCCAAATCTCAATAAGGTATTTCATGGAACTTGGCAAGTCAATTCTTAAATTTATAGAAAATAATAAAGGACCAAAAATCATGTAGACACTCTGTTGTAGACTGAATTATGTACCCTAACAAAAGACATGCTCTTAACCTTTGTTCCTGTGGGTGGGAAACCCATTTATAAATAGGATCCTTTGAAGACATATGATCAGTTAAGGTCTCCACTCATTTGTGAATAGGATTGTCTAAGATCCTATTCAGGTATGGTCAGGTTGAATCCGATTAGGTCTTAATTCTTATTACTGGAGGCTTTATAAAGACAGGAAATTTGGATGTAGTCAATTAGTAGAAACTGGAAGAAGCCAGAAGAGGTGGAAGCCAGAAGTCAGAGAAAGCCACAGGAGGAGACCAAGGACAAAGCTATGTGATGGAAGACTGCTGTCACCAGAATGCTACCTACTCCAAAGAGAAAGCATGGCCTTACTGACATCTTGATTTGGGATTTCTGGCCTTTAAAACCATGAGCCAATAAATTCTTGTTGAAGCTCACCTATTGTGTGGTATTTTCCAACAGAAGAAAAAAAGAGTGAGGGGTCTCTTGCCTTTCTGGATATCGAGATTATATACCTATAATAATTAATCATGCAGTCGTATTGATACAGAGATAGACGATAACCAATCAGTAGAATAGAGCCAAAAAAACAGATCCATCTGCATAAGGATCAATGATATATGTATGTCAAAATATTGCCACAGATCATTGGGGAAATGAGTATCTATTGATTGATATGCACACAATTAGTTATTTGTATGGAAAATGTAAAATTAGATTCTTTGCACTAAACACAAAATTATAGAGAAATTAAATATGAAAAGCTAAATTTTAAACTATTACATGAAAATATCGAAGAATATCTTTCTGATCTTCTTAAGGAAGGATTTCTTAAAGAAGACTAAATTTTATATGTAAGAGAAAAGATTTTACTGTATTAAATTGGAGAACTTTTGTTCATCAAAAGAAACCATTAAAAAAAGACAAGCCACCAACTGGGAGAATATATTTTCAACACATAAAGCTGACTGAGAGAATCTAAAATATGAAAAGGAATTCTGTGATTCAATAAGAAAAAGACACAAACAGACATTTCACTAAAGAGAAGACACAAATGCTGATATGTTAAAGTACAGAAGATTAATCGTATTGGTAATAAGAAATATTCCAATTAAAACAACAATGAGACTTTTACCCTCAGTAAAATTCATTGTGGGTGGGTACAGGAATTGGCACAACCACTCTGGAAAACACTACTGAAATATCTCATATGGTTGAGTATCACTATACCCTCTGATCTACCAGTCCTACTTTTAGGTATCTACCCAAAATAAACACTTGCACATGTCCAGCTGGAAACATGTACTGCTGTGCCCATTGAGCAGTGATCACCCAGCAAAACACTGCACACGCACAAAACAGGGGAGACCCAAAAGTCCATCAGCAAGAGAATAAATAAATTGGGGTATAGTCACACAGTGAGTGTTTAGTGACAATGGCCTTAAACTTGCCAAGCAACATAGATAAACTTTGTCAACATAATATCAAATAAAAACAGCAAGTCCCAGAAGACTACCAACATTTTGGTTCCATTTTTTGAGAGGTCAAAAACAAACAACCTAAACAATATATTTTTAACCATGTGTACATTTATAACAAAACTATATTAAAATGAATGGGATGATAAACAAAGTTCAAAATGGTTACTTCAATGGTTCAAAATGTTGGGGAGAGGCGAAGTACTAGGATAGGAAAGAAACGTGTGTTTAATCTTCAGTTCACAGGTGTTCATTATGTTCTCATACCTTAGTACTAACATATAATGTCACATATATGTATCAAATAATATACAAATGAAAAGATGATGACATTTAGCATATCTTCTATCTGTAAATAACTCATTTTTTTACCATATATACTAACATTTGCAGTACTTAAAATATTCTATTAATTAATATGGTCAAAAGGTTTTCGTGTATCCTAAACTAATATTGAATCCATATAAATCTATTGATTTGATCATTCAATAAGCATTTATTGAGCATCTAAATTGTATGAGCCACTGTTCTAGAAACAGGGGATCAAAATAAAACACACACATATACCCTCTGCTCTCAAAGACTTTACATCATAATAAAAGTAGAATTTGATTGAGGATATTGCAGTCTTTAAACCTCTCATTAGAATTGAAAGAAGGACTGCATTCTGTGATATCTGTTAAATTAAACACTAAATTCAGATAATAAAATTACTTCACCTGATATGAAACGTTCTTCATTCCCTTCATGAGCCTATAATTTAAAGGAAAAAAAACTTTTTAGAATTTATGAAATTTCCAATAATGAAATTTATGATAAATATGGGAAGACTTAACTTTAAAAATATTACAATTAATTTGAGAATATCTAATCTTCCTTTCTGAGCTAAAGTTTCAAAATATTATAACATAGTAGAGGATTGGTACTTTTTTGTTGAAAATATGTTTTTTTGCAGCATAACTTTTAAAATCATGAATATTCTCAAATAAAACTTTTTTTTTTTTTTTTTTTTTTTTTATCATTTTGTATTTGCTTCTTTGGGAACAGTAGTTCCTAGTATATTTTAATGGCCGGTATTAATTTTGGTTTTCAGCATGAGCCTAATTAATCATGTCTCTTAACAGATAGCAGCAATGAGGTGATTAAGTCCCCTGGAAATTAGAAATATTGTGGAAAAAGAAGTTCTTTTAACTTCATGGAATAGTATGCCTTTCAGAAAAATGTACCTTTTAGATCAGGGTACTTAACCAGGGGTCGGGTCTGTGGAAAGATTTCAGGGGGCCCGTGAGCTTGAACTGAAAAAAAATCAACTTATCTTTTATTTTCTCTGACCTCTAACTGAAATCTAGCATTTCCTTCACTTATGAATATATACAATAAATAAATTATAGTAGTTTTCATTTCACCTGACTGGCAAAGGGGTCCATGGAACAAAAAAAGTTAAGTAGCCCTGTTTTAGATATTGTTAATGGTTTGGAATTATTCCAAAATTCTGGTTTTCACTGTTCTGACTGTTGAATAGTATTTCCAATGTGTATAGTTTGTTTCATTTGAAGCACATATATGAGGCTATAAAAATTGTTGCTATTTGTTTTTAAACGCACAAGATATTTCTTTTTAGATTGCATCAGTTTTATCTTACTCTTTTGTCTCAGTGTCAACTACAGCTGCAATAACTGCCAGAAGGCTAGTGCTGGGATTCTAGGATTTTTTACACAACCTTTTGCTTTTTTGAGGTACTGCAGATGTGTCTGAATGACTTAATATCTTATATAGTTAATCAGTCCTTGATTTTTGAAGCTATATCCTGTTGTTGGCCTTTGCTTTGTTTGTTGTTTGCAGTGGCTGTTTCTGAGTTGAATTTGGTGTAAGTTCATTGGCTCTGCAAATGTTTACTAATATTTTATTTTATGAAGGGATTGATTTGTATTATTGAGTATGTGCCATAAGCTTCATAGACTATGATCCTTACTGCTTTACCTTTATCATAAGTAAGATATGATTTTCTAAAAGATTATCCATGACATTTGACTTGTTGGTGTGAAGTTTAGTACTAAATGCAAACAAAGCAGAGATCTGCTTATTTTAAAGTATACTTCCCAACATAATCCTTAAACTCCATTTAAAAGTACGAAGGTATATTGTTTTGTTTTTTTTGCCTTAGAAAGTCATTGCTAAGTAACTCAGAATTGCTAATCCATTTACTAATAATGCATCTGTGTTGCTACCAGCTCTTTGGGCCTTCTGTGAAAGAGCCTATCTGAGTTTTACTCTATGTTTTGGCAGGTTAAATAGACCTGACTAATGATTTATTTTCCTATAATATTGAGTTCTTATTTCCCAGAGAAAGAATATTTCCTAGGTATATAAATAAATAATGAAAACAGAATGACAGTTCATTTTTATTTTATCCTTAATTTCATTTTTTTGAATAACACTCTACTTCTTTAATATGATTTTTTTTTCCTAATAGATAACTGCCTACAACAGGCGTACCTTTGAGACGGCAAGGCATAATTTGATCATTAATATAATGTCAGCAGAAGGTAGGTATGGAAAAATAGGTTGATTGTTTCCTTATTTCAGAAGTCTATTTCATTATGTTTTATAACTATATAGGGGAGAGTTAAGTATTTTAAAGCACCACATACCTAAAATAACTGATGAAATAATAAAACGTAGATAAGAAAATTAATATTTCATTCATTTTAAAATATCATGATATGTTATGGTGGTTAAGAGCTCAGGAGAGGGAGCCAAAGAGAGGCCATTTATTTCTCTAAGACTTGATTTCTTCATCTGTAAAATGGGCCTAAGAATAGTATTTCTCTCATAAGTCTGTGGTAAGGATTACATGAGTTAAGGCTTGAAATGTGCTTAACACAGGGCTCAGCACCCACTCAGTAATTATTAGCAATTTTCATTATTTTATTTTAAAACTTACTGTAGGTGGTAGTCCAATGGAAAGTGAAGATGTTGAGTTGTTGGTATACAGAAATAAACTGTAATTTGGGCCAGGATTTCCTTCCCAAATAGCTAATCATGCATCAGTAATTGATAAAGTTCATCAACAATTTAGAGTTACGTATGCTCAAATTGTAAATGATATCATAAGAATTTTGAAAGTTAGAGACACATGAAATATTCTAAGAATCACACTATCAAATATTTGGCCCTGATTTTGGTATCTGCCTGAGAAAAATATGTACCACTGAAAATTTTGTAGTTAAAATTTATCAATATGGGTTAGTGTTTTTTATACTAAATATCATTTAGGAGGGTGACAGAAAAAGAACTGATAAAGAGGTTTTTCCCTGGAAAATAGTAAAGGAGTTGTGCATCCCTGCTAGGGGAATTCTTGCTTCTTGTTATATTTAGCTGTACAATTAAAAACAAAAGAGCAAACACAAAATATGTTATCAAAATCTACCAACTTTGAATTCATGATAATTCAGTCAAGGCTGGATTTAAAATTGCCTTTGCATTATAGGATATAAAGCATTTTCTAAAGAAGCAACAATACATAATTGAAGAGGTGGCTTGCTTGTAGACTTGGAACCCCCTTAAGTGAATTTTTTTCCAGGTATTTTGGCAGGACCAATATGACGGTGACTATACTGATTTAAATTTTAAAATGACATTAATATATGAAAAGCACACCCAAGTGCCCGTTCTATGGGCCTGGACAGCATACTCCCTGTCCACCTTCCCAAACGCCATGCCCCAAGGGCTTTTGGTAAGCTTTTGTGTTTAGATCTGGAAGACTTTGTTCTTGACTGCAATTGTAATTGGATGCTTGCATGTGGTCTAAGCTGCCCCTATAGAATACCCTTAGTGAGCAGAATAATTGCAAAGTTTCCTTCATCCTCAGGAATTCATTGATATAATTATATTACAGTGGACCTGCACCGTTCTAACCTCACTGTTATACTCTCAGAGGAACTCAAAACCCTTTGACAGAAAATGGCAATATATTAAAATAAGTGGGTATGGTTATTTGGGAGGAGGGTATGTTACAGTTCTCTGAAAGGGGTTTATATTATTTTTGCAACTGTCCCCTAAGTTTGAAATGATTTCAAAATATAAAGTGAAAAAAAAAAAAGCAAAACACCTTTGACAGGTATTGGAATCCCTACATACTGACATAACCTTGTCTACAACATGAGCTTCCTTTATCTCAAGTCTTGTCTCAGTCCTGGAACTACAGAGTTCATAAGGCATTTTTTTTTTTTTTTTTTTTTTTTTAAGATCTATTTATTTACTTTATTTATTTTTTAAAAATTTATCTCCCCACTCCCCCAGATGGTTCTCTCGTCTATCTGCTCATTGTTTGCTCGCCTTCTCCAGGAGGCACTGGGAACTGAACCTAGGACCACCCACGTGGGAGGCAAGTGCCCAACAGCCTGAGCCACATCCACTCCTCACGGGCTGCAGACTCTGTTGGTCTGTGGAATCTGCTCATTTAGGCATCTAGCTCGTTGTGGCAGGTAGCTCATTGCAGTGGGTGTGAGCGTCTGCTCGTCTTCTTTAGGAGGTACTGGGACCCAAACCTGGGACCTCCCATGTGGTAGGCAGGCACCCAACTGGTTGAGCCACATTCACTTCCCACCTATTAAGGAATCTTAATAGGTGTCCTTGAAGTGTGGGGACCTATGGTCAGGCAGATATTAAGTGGAAGACTGCTAGATAACTATAGGATTGAAGGTTGGCTTTTGGGGCAGTTTATCTAAATGAGGGGTTTTGATGCTATGCTGGTGAGGGAGGAAGAGTAGGTAGATTTGGGGAGTCTGTACCTTTACTTCAAGCAGAATTGCTCTGCTGCCTTTTACATTGGGTTCGAGTGGCCCAAAAGTGTATGGAAACCACTGAACTACATGACATACATTTGTCCATACTGGTCTAGATAGAATATAAATGGGCATTGAAATATACATCTTTGAGCATGGCCTGTATCATGCAATTTCCACCCCCCCCAGATAAGGTTTAGGAAAAGAAACCGCAAAAGTTGAATCTGAAGACAATTATGCTCAGACAGCCTCCGTGCCCAGATGTCTCCTGCTCTGAGAGACCTAATGGGAAATTAGTTGTGTAGAATCACACAGCATGGAGCGCGAGGAGAGCAAATAAAGCGATTCTCCAAATTGGGTTTTAGCGCTTCAGAGGCCTGCCACCAATCTGTTAGCCTACTGTTCTTTTGGCCTCTGTGATGTCCAAATATAGCAGGCATGGGATTTCCCCAAAGTTAGAAAGCTGTTGTGACTCATCTCTGGGAGCCTGGCAGCAACACTTGGCTGGGTAGACAGCAGGCAGCTGTGAGGCCCAGAGCCTCTGAAGGGTGTGGTAGCAGCAGCAGGCACTACAGTGGGTTTCAGGAAGGGAGCCACAAAACAGATCCAGCCCACATGGATCAGAGAAAGGCAAAAAACTCCTCCAGAAAGGGCACTGAAGATAAGAAAAAAAGTTTTACAATCCTTTTTAGAAAACTGAATGCAAACATACTGAATAAAATTAATAGATTTCTAGCATACTCAGAAACTATATTCGTTATTATTTACATTGATTATATTATTAATTGCCAAGAAACTGCTTCATGACACAGTTCTGCACTACTATTACTAGATATGGGGAAAATGCTGCATGATTAAGTTGCTATTTATCTGTATAAAACAGGAAATGCATTTATTTGTATGAAGCAGGAAATTTATCTGCATAGAACAGAATAAATATGTCATGTTTTAGAAAATTGCAGATAGACTATATATCAAACAAAGCTAACACAGTCATAAGCAGAATAAATAGGGTAGGAGATAAATAAAGGATCTTCTGTCATTAGGGCCTTGAAAAACTAAATCTTTAGGAAGAGATAACTACATTCCAGAAGACTACATTCCAGAAAACTACATTCCAGAAAAGAGTGAAGTACATTAGAGATATATTAATTTTGTTTTGTTTTGTTTTGTTTTTAGGAGGTACCGGGGATTGAACCCAGGACCTCATACATGAGAAGCAGGCACTCAACCCCTGAGCTACATCTGCTCTCCAATGAGAGTTGGTTTTTTTCTTTTGTTTCTTTTGTTTCTTGGAAGGACCAGGTATCGAACCCAGGACCTCATACATGGGAAGCAGGCGCTCAACTACTTGCACTGCATCCACTCCCTAAGAGCTAAAATTTAATATAATAAGCTCTTACTGTACATTAGTGGCTCTGCTGAGCACTTTACATATACAAACTCCTTTAGCATACATAAAAATCATCTGAGGTTAGTTCAAATTATGAGTTCCTAAACCTATCTAAAGTTCATCTTTTTAATTTGAAAATATGGAGAAAAATGCTAGTACCTACTTGCTTATTGTGAGGATTAAATGTGAGATAATTCACCTAAATCCCTTAGCTTGGCCAGCCTCATAGTAAATATTCAAAATCATATTAGCTTTTATGATTACAGAAAGATTATAAAATAAAATGAAAGCTCTTTCTCATCTTAGTAGAAAAATCAGAATATAAGAAGTGATGGCTCCCAATTCAAGAGTACCATTTGAGAAAATGAAATATTTTTATATTTATTTAGAAATTCTTATGCTGAAAGTCTGAATTTGGCATTGGGTTGGCTTGAAATATTAATTTTGGAATGATCAGAGGAAAACTTTGATGAGATAGTAGAGAGGGAACAAAGCTAAGTAATATACAAAATTTTATAAGAATTTTAAAATATAATTTTTCTGGAATATTTAGTTATAGAGTGATCAAAGTAGTGAAACTGTAATGATTTTAGAATTCTTATTGAAAATATCACTATTTAAAAAATAATAATGTTTTAGTATGCCCCCCCCCAATCAGTAATATTACAAATGTAAAATATGGCATTTCAATCATTTATATAAACAACCTATAAGAAGTACAGATCTTTTGTAATATCTTCTTTGTTTGGAAAGGATGTCAGTTTGTACCTCATCTTCCTCCTCTGTTCAAATGGGGATAACGTTACCTAGGGTCATTTTAATAATTAAATGAGACAGAGTTTGAAAAAGATTTGTCAATTCCAAAGTACTACAAATACACAATATTATTTCTACCCATGTAGAGTTCTAGAAATGCATGTTCTGAATGGGTAAATTGAAAAGGGTGAGGATGCAGGTGGGTTGCTGGCAAGTTAACCCAAACTCAGAGTTTGAGGCATATTTGGCTTTTTTTCCTTTTCTTGACCAAATCCTACCATTATAAACTGAACTGCTGTACTTCAGATTTGATTATATTATAGGTAAATTTCTGTGTCTAATGTATGTAACGCTTTTGGATACGCCCCCGTGTTACATAGAAAGCCTTTACTTAGAGTCAGCATTAATATCTTTCTCCAAAGCTGGGACTTAGGATAGGATGAAACAAATCTTGAATCGTTCTTTTGTTTCCCTTTAAATAACTTCATAACAACTTCATTAAAGATGTGCATATCTTTTCACCTTTTTTCACCAAAATCAGACTTCCTGTTACCATATCAAGCAGAATTCTTCATTAAAAATATGAATGTAGAAGAAATATTGGCCAGCGAGGTTCTTGGAGACTTTCTTGGGGCAGTGAAAAATGTGTGGCAGCCGGAGCGTCTGAATGCCATAAACATTACATCGGCTCTCGACAGAGGTGGCAGAGTTCCGCTTCCCATTAATGACATGAAGGAGGGGTAAGCAGTCCTGTTTCTCATTGCCTTAAATATGGATTTTTAAAATATGGTGATCTTATCAAACTTATTACAGATAGAAGATGGTCTATTGTATTCTTCTTTTTAATAAGAAATAGATATTGTAAAGATATGAAAATACTAGCAATTTTCTATATTGACAAAGAGGTTATGTTAATGGTTCTTTATATTTCAAATTCCAGGTCCTGTGAAATCTAATTGTAGATCAGGATCAGCATCATAAATTACAACACTAAGTCTTTTGTACCTTCCATAGAGAAGCTGATTATTTAGGGCCCTGAATTTCAAAGGAAATTGATGCCCCACTTATCAGCTGCAGAAGTACATGCAGACTGCTAACTTTATTCTAGGAAACTATTTCTTTGCCTTGAACATTCTTTCCACCATGTGTCAGTGACTGATGGCTGGGATAGATTTGAAACCCATTCCTGTGAGACAAGAACCTAAAGTCTGGCCCTGTCACTCACAAACTGGTTGATATTGAGCACATTTCTGAACTCCTCTGTGCTTTGACTCCTTCATCTCCTCCAATGGGAATTATTCTCTCTCACAAGGTTGTTGTAATGATCAAATGAGGCAGTGTATTTGAAAAGGATTTGTCAGGTCTAAAGCCTTACAAATACAAAAGTGCAATTTGGTATTTAGGTATACCAAGGTAGAGATCTAGAAACGCTCCTCTGAGTGGGTAAATTGAAAGAGTGGGTGAGTTAATGTCCTTGTCAAGTCAAACTTTGATTTCTAATCTGTAGGTTAAGGTGAATTTACTCTTTTTTTTTTTTTTTTTTTAATGCCAGTCCTATAAAAGTACAGGCTGTGGAATAAATCACATTTTGTGCAGCATACCTATCCCTTTCCAACTCCCCTTTCGTCCATATTCCTGGTAACACTTATATACAGGGAATATCGGATAAGAATTCCACTAAGGACAGCTTTAAAGGGGAACTTTTTTGGAAATAAAAGAAAAGATCACAAATAGACATAGATAAAATCTGAGGGCACAGGCAGAATAGGGATAGGGGGGAAGCAGTGAGCTGTAAAGTCCAACTTAAAAATTTCAGAATTAAATTGTATCCTCAATGTTATGGCAGTGGATTTTGGAGTCAGTCAAGCACATGTAGAAGTGCTTTGAGGAAAATAGTTGCTTTATCTCTTGTCTGTTGGTTGGCTGGCTCTATGAAAATATAATTCTAGAGCTTAAATTTTCACTTCAGAGTTACAGCATATTTCTCTCTTTTTATTTTATTTTATTTTTTTGAGGAGGTATGGGGGATTGAACCCCAGCCCTCGTACATGGGAAGCAGGCACTCAACCACTGAGCTATACCCGCTCCCCCAGCATGTTTGTTTTTTCCACTGAGGACTAAAGCAGAACCGTGGCAAGAAATGAATGGGGGTATCTCCCCTGAAAACATTCTCTAAATATGGAGGTCTTCAAAATTTTCTTAATGTCATGTGTTCCATGATGATTGTTAAAACAACAACAAAAGATGTTGGAGAAAACAGTATGAAAATTAAACACTGATAGCGTTTTCCACGGCTGTACTTTTTTTCTGGGCTAAACCCTCTGCAACCAGTATTTTAGAACCCACACAAAACTGAACTAATCTAAATTGAACTAAGGACTCTCTAAATCAAACTCTGACCTCAAGCAATGCTTCCTGACCATGTCTAGCCTAAGAATTGCCAGTAGAACTTTATTGAAAATATAAATAGGTTCCTGGCTTCCAGTCCCTCCTAGAGATTCTGATTCTTTAAGCCTAGGGTTAGGCCTGAGCTTGTGACTCTAAATTAAGAACAGAATTTTTGTTCTACAAGAACTTGCTAGAGAATTCCATCATTAACTGACTGACCCCCAACACCTGCTAACAGGCGGCATATGCTGTCAGATATTTGAGAGTCAGGCTAGTGGCATTTAGTTGGACCCATAGTCTCAGATCCCTTCCCAACTTGAAATGTTTTCCATGGGTTTTAATTTAATGTTAAGTCTTAACCTTTACAAAGTATTCATATGAGCAGTCTTTTAAAATAGCATTTCTATAAATTGTAACCAATGCCTACTCTGTTACTCCAGTGTCCCTATACGAGCACCAGTGAAAACAAATCCTGCTTGAGTATAGTTCCAGAAGAAAAGTTTGTTCCTAAGAATGATTTAGCATATTTTATTTAGCTGGCATATAATGTCCTGGTAACAAAACAAGTTTTTAGCTCTAATGCCTTGCATTTAGAAACAAATCTAGGCTTAACTTATCTCTGGTGACTGCCTTCCTTTTTGATAGTGTATATCATGGTTTGTAATTCATTTTTATTTTCAAAACTTCTTGCTTCTGTACTTTCTTTTAAAAATACCAGGGACTATAAATCTGTTTTAAAACATGAAATAGTGAAGAGATATAGAGGAAGGATAAGAAATATCAAAAGAATTTCAGCCGTTGCTTTTCTAAAATTTTATTCTAAATAGTATTCATATACTTCAGAAGTATTGGTTAAGTGCCTAATAAATGTGTTCTGCTTAATACTTAGTATATACCTTGGTTCCTGATTTTTAAAAAACGTTTATTAAATCATTGCCTATTACTCTTGGCAGCCACAATCCACTGACTGTAAATTCCTCGGTATTTGATATGTATAGTCCAAAGAATGGCAAATGACTAAGAATAACTCTCAGTAGTAGACCCTCGGAATAAACCTACTACCCTTCTGCAACCCAAAGCACGATTGCCAATCATCATCATCCTACTTTGCAACATCTCTACTCCTCATCCTTGATGAGTACTTCTTCAACTCTGTAAAACTCGCTGACATTTGAACTTCTCCTTAATCAAACAGAAAACAATTGTAAAGATTTATTTCAAAGTGGGTAAGCTCCTGCAAAGGAAGACTGAGCCTCCTGAAAAGCTTTGTCTTCACTTGCCAGATCCATATCCCCAAGGCAACTGTACTCTCTCTGGGCGTGGGCTTGGGCTTGCTTTTGCTCCTGACACTGAGCCAGAGGCTAAGTACACGTGTATGTATTTAGCCTGGGATAAGCTGGTGGAAAGAAGAGCAGATTCATATTTCATTTTAGGCATGTCATAGCTGCCAACCAAGGCTGAGTGATGCAGTGTAAATGGTGGCTATGAGCGGAATGATGGGGTGTGAGGATTAAAGAATATACTCACTTTTCATAAAGGATTGTCAAACCTACCACTGTTTCCTCTGGTTACCAGAACATGTGGAACTACCTTCAGTCAGCAATAGAGAATCCCAGTTCATTCTCTAAACCATTTCATAAAGTATCACCTCTAATTAATTGTCTGCTTTTTGCTCCTTATCGAAGGCCTCAGTGAGAAATGATTCTTGGGAAAGAAACATTGGTCTGAAGCAAGTTTGTGATCCTGAGCCAGTTTGTAGTGCTCTGCTAAAATTCCCGCCATCCTGGGTAATTTACAGGACTATCCTTTATACTTCAATTATGTCCCTTCTATATTTTTGGTGCAGATATCCTATCTTTTATGGAATAATGGTGATATGAGATAGGAATTTTTGTAAAGGCCTTTAATAAAATAATTGGAAACATTCATAATTATAAATTTTAATTAATTAATTAAATCAATAATAAATGAAATCAATGTAACCATATGTCTAATATCCGTTCTTCTAAATTTTAGACATAAGAGTCATTTTTTTCCTTTCATATTTTAGCATTTATTAAGTTATTTACTGTGGGGAAATATTGTAGTGGTCCCTGGGACACAGTGATTTAAAAAACAGTCTATGCTCACAATCTAGTAGGGACCAGGCAAGTATCAGATAATTAAAATATACTATAATTGGGGTACCCACAGAGAGGGCTCCTCACCCACCCCAGATCCATCCTGGAAAGGGTTCATAGAGGAGATGAAGCCTGATCTGAATCTTAGAGTATGATTACAAATTAGCCTTATTTTTAAAAAAATGAGAGGGGGAACAGCTTGGACAAAACGCCTTAGATAAGAGAGAGTATGGAGGATTTGAAAAACTACTTAACAGGGAAATGGGGGGAAGAGATCAAGAAGTGATAATTACCAAGGAGGCAAATACCAGGTCATATAAAACCTTGTATACCATGAAAAACAGTTTGAATTTTATCTTGAAGCATTAGAGACCTTTGCAGAAAATGTTTTAAATTTTAAATTTAATTTTTCGTTTTAGAGAGATCACATATGTTGTGAAATAAGGGGAGGACTGAATGGAGTGAGTTCTGAGTGGTGGTAGGCATTGGGATTTTAGGGGACCCCAGAGCATCCATGTTATCTGCCAGAGGAATATGAACCAATTGAAGGATAAGTATCAGAGAGATGGCTATCAAAATATTTGCTTTATGAATGATAAAGATACTTGGAAAATGTGGCTTAGCTCTGAATTGAACTTATTCCCTAAAACTGCCAGCCTCCCCTGTTGGGGTATGTGGGAGGGAAGTTGGACAGAGCCTTCCCTGTTAAGCCAGTCTCGTGGTTGAAAGAGTAGACCAACCCAAATGCCTCCTTTTTGCAAGCTGGAAAATACCCCCCAAAAAACTAGAAGAATCTGAGCCTTGTTTGCCTGTTCCCTCTTCCCGTAAGATAATCCTTTCCTTCTTCAATGAGGGGGGTGGGGGGAGTAAGTAAGGGATGGAATTAGAATCTAGAAGTGTTATTCTAGCCAAATTCCTGTTCCTGGTTATATGAGACACGATGGATAAGTGTTGACTACAACAGCAGGGAGGATGTTTTTTTAAAAAGTTTTATTGGCGATTCAGGTAAGATAGATGGCAAAATAGTGACATTCAGCAATATATTAAAAAAGCACAGAAACAGTGAATACTAAGTTAATCCATGTACCATAGTTAATAGTACAATGATAAAAATGTGTTTTTTATCAATTATAACAAATGTACCACAGCAATGCAAGGATCTAATAATAGGGTGGTATGTGGAAATCCTGTATTTTATGCATAATTGTTCTGTAAACCCACAACTTGTTTAATTAAAAAAAAAAAACAAAAAACCCAACAGTTCATGACCAAGTTGGGCCTATTCCAGGAATGCAGTTAGTTTAAAATTAGAAATTCCATTAATATAATCTGCCTTATAAACAAATGAAAAGAGAAAGGTCGTATAATCATCTCAATAGATGCAGAACAAGCATTTAATAAAACATAACACATATTCATGACAAAATCTGTAATGGGCCTCTTAAGCTTGTAGTGGTTGCCAGCATAAAACCTACAGTAAACATGATTCTGGATCATGAAACATTTGAAGCAGTTCCTGAATTCAGGACAAAGAAAGTAGTGACCATTATCCACATTTCTATTCAGTCTTGAACTGAAGCACTGAGTTAGCCCAACAAGACAAATAAAATAATCAAATGATGAAAGAATTGTAAAGGAAAAAACAAAGCTATTAATATTCACAGACAACATATAATTGTGTACATAGAAACCTGAAGAGAATCTACAGATAAATTATTACAGATAATAAAAGAGTTGGCCAGGTTTGCTGGATATAAGATTAATATACAAAACCAATCACATTTCTATTCACCAGAAACCAATACTTAGAAAATGTAATCAAGAAAATAACCATTTGTAATAGAAATAACAATAAAAAGAAAGAAAAGGAATCTATAAATCTTATAAAAGATGTGCATGACCTTTACAAAGAAAATTAATATTGAAAAGCACTAAAGAACACCTCTAAATTGATTGAACCCCATGAATATCTTAATATATCTTGATGTTCACTGAATTCAAATCAAAATCCCAACAGGGCTTTTTGTGGTACTTGATAACCTAATTCAAAAATTTATATGTAAGACCAAAGGGATAAGAATATCCAAGACAATTTTGAAAAAAAAAAAGAAAGTGAACATGGTGGAGAGGGTCTGACCTGCCAGATTTAAGGCTAATAATTATAAAGTTAGAGTAAGTAGGGTAAGTCAACACAGAGATAGACAAATATAATAGAATAGTACAGGGAGCTGAGAAACAAGAAATTATGTATGTGTAAAATTGATACATTTTACTGAGTGAGCATTGCATATCAGCAGGGAAAGATAGGCTATTTAATACATAATTTCTATTTGGGGGAAAATTATTCCAATTCACTTACTCTACAAAAAGTAGCAGGTAGATCAGCCTCCTAAATTTTAAAAACAGAACTTCAAAAACAATTTTTAATATGGAAGAATATCTTTATGACTTAAGGATTAGGAAAGGATTCCCTTCAAATCCTTCACATTTAAAATTTTATCAATAGATAGCATAAAAATAAAAAGTCAAGTCACAGACTGAAGAAAGATATTTACCATACATAATCAAAGATTAATTAGTTTCAAGATAGTAAAGAACTCCTACAAATCAATAATATAAAGTCAAAATATAGGAATAGATGATTCACACAAGAGAAAACCCTAATAGCTAGTGGCCACAGGAGATGCTCAACCTCACTAGAAATCAGAGAAATGCAAATTAAAACATGAGGATGCACCATTTATCCATCCATTTGGCCAGAATTACAAAGTCTGATGATAAATGTTTAGGGAAGATGTGTAGCAATAGGGACCTTTACACTATGTTGTGAGAGTGTAAATTAGAGAAAGAAATAGAGAAATTGAAAATACAATTTGCAATCTTTTGGAAAGCAAAAGTTGTACATGTCCTGTGACCCAGCAGTTCCACTCCTAGGTAAATATCCTGGCCTAAATCACATACCGTACATGGAGGCAAGGAAACATGCTCAAGAGTGTTTTCAGAGCTTTCACTATTAAATGATGGAAGCCACCTATACATGTACTAACAGGAGGATGGATAAATAAATTATATATATTCATACTATATACCAAGTGAAAACAAATAGAACTATATACAGCTGTGGAGATGAATCTCAAAAACAATGTGTAAAAAAGTTGAGGAAAATATTCATTATGATACCAATTATATAAAGTTTGAAATATGGAAAAACATATCTACATATTGTTTATGGCTCAATACTGTAAAGTTACGAAGACATGCCTGGGGATAATAAACTCTTAAATTCAGAAAAGTGGTTATCTCTGGAAAGGAGGGAGATGAGTGGAATCCGGAAGTAGTTAGCTTTAACCCGGTTTGCGGGTTTTTTCCCCTCAGGTTTGGGAGGGCAAGTTCATGAAGGTTCACTATATTATTCTTCATATTTTAGTTCATCTCGGAAATATTCTAATATTGAAATGAAAGAAAGAAAAATTTGATTAGACCATAAAATAACTTTTATTGAGAATAGAAATATTTAATCATGAGCCAAAAGTTACATATATTTTAAATGAAGATTGGCATTGGCTAGCTAAGAAGTCATTGGGTGACCTCACTGGAGCAATGGCAGTGAAGAAGTGCAGCGGAAGCCAGACTTCAGAGGATGGAGGAGTGAGCAGGAGATTAAAAGTGCAATCATTGTCTTTTATCTCCTATATACACAAAATAAAGAATAAAATATGGTTGTTACTTAGACAGTTAAGAAAAAATGCAATTATTGTATCCATTATCTGGCTATTGCTGAGAAAGGCTGTTTCGAGGGAAGTGGATGTGGCTCAGCAATTGGGCTCCTGTCTACCATATGGGAGGCCCCAGGTTCAATTCCCAGGGCCGCCCCATGTTGTGGAGAGCTGATGCAGCAAGATGGCGCAACAAAGCGAGATGCAGAGGAGAGACAGTGAGAGACACAGCAGACTGGGGAGATGAGGTGGCTTGAACGATTGAGTACCTCTCTCCCACACCAGAGGCCCCGGGATCGGTTCCCGATGCCTCCTAAAGAGAAAAAAGCAAACACAGAAAGCACAAGGTGAATGAACACAGAGAGCGGACAGCTTGTACAAAACAACAAGGTGAGGAGGGGAATAAATAAAATAAATCTTAAAAAAAAAAAAAAGAAAGAAAGGCTGTTTTGTCTTAGATTATTTACTTGTTACTTGATTCTCCACATGGTCTGTTTCAAGGCCTCAGTAATTACATTTTACCTCAAAGAAGGGAAATTAAGTTGTCAAATTTCAAGAAAAATTCCTTTATAAGGAACAAGTTCTATCTATTGTTGACCAATTTCAAACATTCTGAGGCACAATGTTTTGTTAACACTGCTTGAGAGTCTTGTACTCGATATTACTCTCCTATCTCATGTGTTTACAAACATTTGAAATTTTGAAGATATTCTGCTAAAGTCATAAAGATATCGCCATTTCACTGCATAAAAGTTTCAAATTTCTGAATATCAAAATGCTAGCTACAAAGGAAACATCAGATTACAAAAAAAAACAACAACATAATTTCAGCATGTATAACATCATTATTATTGTTATACATGGCCTTATACAAAATTATTTAAAAAGCCAACTTGTTCAAACTTATCAGTTCTACAGAAAAGCAATAAGTACAGTTCTTTTACCTAAGAAGGCCAATCCAATACCCACTGCTCTTGTACTCTCATACTCTTGTTTACAGTTTAAGCTGATATAAAGCTTTTCATTCATTCATTCATTCAGCCGACAGGGACCCAGGGACCAATGAAGAGAAAGACTGGGTTAAAAGAGAACAATAGGGGCTGTTGATTCACCCACTGTGGAAGGTGACAAAGGTTAAACTAGTTTTGTAGCAGTGTGGATGGAAAAAAGTGGACGGGTGTGTATGAGAGTTATTTCAGGGTAAATGTCAGAGATGATGATGGATTGAATATGTGGGGAGAGGGAGAGGACTTGAAGATGATGGTCCTTGAGTTTATGGCTTGAACATTTGGGGATGCCATTCACTCAAAGAGAAGGAGGAACAGGTGAAGGTGGGGTGGGGTAGAGTGATGATGAGCTCAGTTCAGAACATATTAAGTTTGAGAAGTCTATGGATCATCCAAGTAGAGATGAAAGTAATTTGGCAGTATGAGTCAACTGTCATGAAAATGCATCCATTTCTTTTCACTTATAGTAACATTAAAGAATGTGCCCAGAAATAGTCTTTGCAATATTATTTATAGCATCAAAAAATTGGAAGCAACTTACATGTCCAACTCTGAAATAATTGCTGAATAAATTGTGTGCACTTAAAAAATTATGTTGCCATTAAACTATAATTACAAAGACTGTACAATATGGAAAAAGGTTATGATGTATTAAGTGAAAATGCAGGATGCAAATTTATAATTTTGGAGATGATTGCAATGAAGTTAAAATATGTACATTTGAAAAATATTCTGCAGCATACATTGAAAAATGAAAATAGTTGTCTTGGCAATAGTTATTTTGGTTTTATATCCTGAATTTTCTGTAATGTCTTTATTTTGCTTTTATAATTTAAGAAAAAAAAAAACAAAGCATTTCAAAACACCAAAAACACTTAATGCCCATTACGTTATCTTGGAATGAATTAATTTTAAAATATTACCACTTATAAATGCAAATCAGTGTCATGTTTAATTAAGAGGGTTATGAACAGTTTTAAGAAATACTCGTTTTAAATTGCTTTTATGTGAAGCTTAAAAGTAATAACATGTTTTAATGGAATATGTTAATTTTAAGTAATCCTCTAAATACTTTACCAATGATTTCTCATATCTACTTTTGTTCTGAATTTTTCATTTTTAAATTGATCTTTAACTTTAGTCAAATTTATTCTATTTGTGTTCCAAAGGTACCATAGTTTTCTTAACGTTCTTTCAAATAAATCTTAAGTCCTAATATGTTTGACATAAAGAGCACCAAATGAGTTTGTATGGGACACAGTTGTCATCTCAGGCTTGGAAGTGACTTCATACATTTACATAGCTTTGAATTTTTGTACTGCACTTTCATTAATAATAGCCTTATTGAGATATAATTCACATGCCAAGCAATTCACCTATTTAAAATGATAATTTAATGTTTTTTTTCATATATTCATAGAGTTCCCAAACTACTACCACATCAGTTTTAGGATTTTTCTCATCCCAACCCTCCTTTTTATATCCCTTAACAGTCACCCTCCCTTCGTGCCCTAGGCAACCACTAATTTACTTTCTGTCTCTATAATGTTGCTTATTCTGATCATTTCATATGAAGGGAATCATACAGTATATGCTCTCTTGTGACTGGCTTCTTTCACTTAGCATAATGTTTTCAAGGTTAATTCATGTTGTAGCTTCATTTTTGTTTATTGTTGAGAAATATTCCATTGTATGATATATCCCCTTTTCTTTATCTGGTAATCATTTGATGTACATTTGGGTTGTCTCCATTTTTTTACTATTACACATAATGCTGCTATGAACATTCTTGTACAAGTTTTTTTTTTTTTTTTTTTTTATTATGGGTAAAAATCAAAATTCTCACAATACATACAAACATTTGTAAAATGATATATAAATATATATGCATATATTGTACAAGTTTTTATATAGACTTATATTTTCATCTCTCTTTGTTATATACCTAGGAGTAAAATTGCTGGGTCATATGGTAACTCTGTGTTTAACCATCTGAGGAACTGCCAAACTGTTTTTGAAAGAAGCTGTACCATTTTACATTCTCATTAGCAGTGTATAGAGTTACAGTTTTTCCATATCCTCACCAACATTTGTTGTTATCTGTCTTTTTAATGATAGCCATCCTGGTGGGTATGAAAGAAGTATCTCATTGTGGTTTTGATTTGCATTTCACTGACAGCTGATGATGTTGAGCATCTTTTGTTTATTGGCCATTTGTATTTCTTCTTTGGAGAAATGTCCATTCAGATCCTTTGCCAATTTTTAAATTAGATTATTTGTCTTTTTATTATTGAGTTGTAAGAGTTCTTTATATATTCTAGATACAAGTTCCTTATCAGATATATAACTTGCAATTTTTTCTGCCATTCTGTGGGTTATCTTTTCTATTTCTTGATAGTATCTTTTGAAGCACAAACGTTTTTTAATTTTGATGAAGTTCCGTTTACCTATTTTTTTTGTTTTTGCTTACGATTTTGGTGTCATGTCTAAGAAACCTTCTGGTCTAAATTTCTTCTCAAACTTTAGTAGTTTTAGGTCTTATATTTAGGTCTTTGATGCAGTTTAATTTTGTATATGGTGTGAGGCAGGGGTTCAGCATCATTCCTTTGTAAGTGAATATCCTATTATCCTAGCACTATTTATTGTAAAGACTCTTCTTTTCCCCACTGAATTGTCTTGGCATCTGTGTCAAAACTCAACTTACTATGCATGTGAGGGTATATTTCTAAATTCTCAATTCTATTCCTTTGATCTCTATGCCCATACTTACGCCAGTGGTACTACACTGTCTTGATTACTGTAGCTTTATAAAAAATTTTGAAACTGGGAAGTATGAATGTGCAACTTTGTTTTTCTTTTTAAATATTGCTTTGGCTATTCTAGATCCCTTGAATTTCCATATGAATTTGGAGATCCATTTGTCAATTTCTGCAAAGAGACAGCTGGGTTTTTGATAGGTTTGTTTCATTTTATAAGTAGATATAGCATTGTTATTAAGGAAAAAATATCTAGAGAATTTCTTCATTTTCTCCTTTCTTTTGAAAGGTCCATGAAATGCCTATCTTCTCAGGCTGCTCCAAGATTATTTAAATGCTATTGTCACTATCTTCTGTTTTATTATGAAAAGCTTATTGGGCAACTAAGTAAAGTTCCTTCCTCCTAAATACTAAGATACATACCAAAATATTTTTGTTTGCTTGGTTTAAGTTTACCAAACAATAGTTTTTCTTTTATATTAACTTCATAGATAAAAGATTAAGAGAAATTCTGATGAGGAACCAAGAACATAAGTGTTTCATAGTAGAAAATTTGTCAGACCTAACCATCAAGTAGAATAGCAAAATCTGCTAAACCCCTCAGGCCTCCAGAGATGTAATGGCAGAAACTTACTAAAATGAAATCAAAATGAAGATTGATTGCTTATAGTTATTTATTATTTTAATGATCATATTCTTTTCTAAACAATTTCCCTAAAGTAACAATTTTTTAATGTCAAGTGAAAGAAATCTATGCAATGTAGTTATCAGAACTTGACACATGATTATTTTGAATTAAAATAAATAAGATGAAATAATTTTTTTTTTTTTTTAATTACAAAGACTCAAGGTAGTGTCTGGTCTACGGAGGCAGTCAGTAAAAATCAGTTGAATAAAGGAAAGAATGAAAGAAAGCCCCTCCATGAATCACCACTTTTAAAGCCCAGGCCCCTGCCTTAGGGATGATTCTAGATAATCCCTCAATTCAAAAGTATAAATCCTGCTTTCAGGGTAGATTGTTTTTCAGCATTTCCAGTTTTTTTAAGGGATAACCTGAGAGTTTCACATTTTTACAGAGTTTATGTCATGGTTGGTGCCGATGTCCCATTTTCTTCTTGTTTACGAGAAGTTGAAAATCCACAGAATCAATTGAGATGCAGTCAAGAAATGGAGCCTGTAATAACATGTGATAAAAAGTTCCGTAGTCAATTTTACATTGACTGGTGTAAAATTTCACTGGTGAGTCTTTGTTTCGTTCTGTTTTTGCAAATGAAATTAGTAGTGATGTGGCTGGAGATAAAGTTTGACTAAATCCTGAATTGCTTTTAGGGGCAAATCCAGGCTTTACTTTGTTAACAGCAATTTACTTCCCTTGAATTTAAGGATTTGGCAAGCTTGTTGACAGTGCATCCATTTAGGAAAGAGAATCTCCACTTTTGTACTCATTCTACCCTTGATTAGTGGCTGGGGCTGGATTAGCTTGGCAGGTGGTCCCAAGGAACTCTGGACAGATATCCAGGTAGTTCTTAGGGTAGATTATAGAATCAGGGTGGCATGTGAAAAAAAATATTTTCTTAAATATGCTGCTACTACCTCACTTTAGAAGGAGAGGCAAAGGTATAATAATAAATCTGAAAATAGAACAATATTGTGCTGTGATCCAATGTCTTAGAAACTCAAATTGTAGGGAAAGTTCAAGGGACAAAGAAAGAACTCCAAGTGATGAAAGTCAAAAATCTTACCCACAGCCTTAGGAGTAAATTCAGAAATATTAAATATTTCTTTCTAAGCCACATTTAATTTGCATGATAAAAGACTATGAAAATGTGAAAAGTTTCATATGCATGTAAGGTATATATAATATTTTGGTCCTGCTTTCTAAAAGTCTTCTTTAATGACCTTTAGATTTAACTTCTGTCAACTCTTGATGATTGGCGGTGAGTGAATTAGATCTAAGTATAAAGTTGACATTTAAGAGACATTATTGACACATAAACACAACTGTCACTTCATGTTCGTGGGAGCCAACTGCAGGCAACTCTCCAGGATCCAGTATTGGAGAACATGTTACTCACGTTGCAGCACTTAGCATGTCTTATGGCCTTTGCCCTGGACTCCTTTTCATGTTGCTTGTGTTTAGGAAAATAATGCTCCTTCTTTCCCTTCTTAAATCAAGTGAAATAATTCAGTTGTTGTGGTTTATGTGTACTATAGATAAATGTTGAATTTGCACAGCTCAGTATTTCAGACATGGTGCTAATCGTACTAGGGTGTGAGAGACTGAAGAACTGCAATGGTAACCTAAAAAGGTTCCTCTCATCAGGTTAGATGGCAGGCCCTAACAATGCCATTTTACTTGTGGTTGGGATATAAAATGATTTTATGTTTAGGAATGTTATTCCTAAAAGTTTACAAATGATTTATGCTTTAGAAATTTTAGTTTAGGGGGAAAGGCTTTATAATGGGAAAGGTTGGAAATTTTCAAATTTTATTATATTATATAATAAAATTATATATATATACACACACATTTATATGCCATATCTTATCACAAAAGATCTCAGGAGGCTTAAATAAGAGTCAGACAGTGACAATAAATAAATTATAAAAGAAATGAAAGGTCAGGAGCTAAACTTTACAAATAAGATAACCATTAGGTCAAGTTTGACAACGGGCTTCCTAATGTCCCAGAGAAAATGGTTAGAAATTCAGGTTATTTGGTTATTTTTCTTATAAAGGAGGCAGAGATCAATTCCTTGGCAAAAAATAAAGTTTTTACTAGCATTGTATTATTTTTAAAAATTCTTCAATTGGATTTTTTGGAAGAGGATACTGAGTAGTGCCACAAATAATGTTCTTCCCAATATTTTTTTAAAATAACAAATGTAGTAACAAATTTTACACGGCTACTTTTTTAATGTCTTTGAATAAAAGCTTAGCAGAATTAAATGCAACTTAGTGAAAGCAGTGCAATTAATGTGGAGGTAAATTAACCTGGTGCAAGTATTTTATATATATATATATAATTATTTTATTTTATTTTATTTTATGTTATTTTATTTTTTAGGAGTAATGGAAGTTGAGCCCAGTACCTTGTACATGGGAAGCAGGCACTCAATCACTGAACTACATCCACTCCCCAATGAGAGTTGGTTTTTTTCATTTGTTTGTTTTGTTTTTAGGAGATACTGGGAATCGAACCTGGGACCATGTACTTGGGAAGCAGGTGCTCAACCACTTGGTTACATTTGGTCCCTATTTTATATTTTTAATCCAGGGATAGAAGTTAGTAAAACTGGAGCATTGGATGAGTCACATGTTCCTTACATTGTCTTCCCTAAAAATTACTTCTGTCAGCTGGGCAGCAGAAAGATCAAGGTTGTACCCACTCAGAAATTGGCCCTCATTTTTTCCCTTTTCTCTTTAACCAACCTAGTCACCATACCTGGTTATCAGCCACTTCATAGTTTGCCACCTATGCAACAGAGGTTTGTCATTAGGAAACAAGAACTTTACATAGTAGTGTGAGGAACATTTGCTTTGGAGGAAACTGAGAAAGAGCAACAACTATACATGTACGTTATTTATAATGTGGAAAGGACATAGAAAGTAGGCCACAATGAAGCCTTTCATTTATATTATTTCATTCATCACCTCTCCCTAACTCCAATAAATAATTGCAAATTCAAGATGAAAAGTCATTGGAAAAGATTGCTTTCTAAGTCAAAGTATGTTATGGTATTTATAGATCATAAAATTTTATAATGTTTAAAGCTATTAATTTGATTTGTAATTGTCTTCTTTTGTGTCAGGTTGATAAAACAAAGCAAGTGTCCACCTATCAGGAAGTGATTCGTGGAGAGGGGATTTTACCTGATGGTGGAGAGTACAAACCCCCTTCTGATTCTTTGAAAAGCAGAGACTATTACACGGATTTCCTAATTACACTGGCTGTGCCCTCGGCAGTAGCACTGGTCCTTTTTCTAATACTTGCTTATATCATGTGCTGCCGACGGGAAGGAGTGTGAGTACTTCAAAACACTAATAAAAATTATAGAGTTTACTAAGATAACAGCATATAAGAGTCCATTAAAAGCAGGGTTTCATTTAGTTCATAAACTACTTTATAAATGAATTGAAAATGTGTTCTAGTCAAAACTGAGTACTTTATTCTTTAAAATGAGTTAAGGTAGTCTTGAGTCAACTAAATCAATTTAGGGGATATAATTATTCAAAAATTATTAAGGCAAGATGTAAATTTCTGCTGGTAAAACAGTTCCAAGAATAACTGAGGCTAGATATTTTCATTATTCAAGCCATCTTGTGTGAGCAAAAACTATGCAGAATCTGTAGATATAGTAACTGCACTTAAAATAAATTGTTATAGTCCATTTGATCTGAAGTGATGGTCAGAATTCTCCTTGAAGCTGTTATGCTGTCAAACAGGGTGATACAATCTAAATGTCTAAAATATTATTTTTAAAAAGCAACTTAGGAAGTATATTAATGAAAAGTAAGGTATAATTTGAGTAATGAGTCTTCACTTCATGAATAGTTAGTGCTTTCAGGACATCTATGTCAATTAAAATAATCTCCTGAGATTATCATGGAAGTCAGAGTAATCAAAACCGAGGCAAAAAAAATTAATAAAGCAGCAAGTAACAAATCCTTCCATTTTTACATGTAGCCAGACTTCATTGTCATAGAATTTATTTCAATCAAGAGCTTGATTCTTAGTCTCCATTTTTTTTTTCTTTCATTTTCCTGTGTTTCTCATCAGTATTCCATCGCTATTTGTGTACTCATCCAAGTAATGTCATAAGCCTAGTGGCAAATGCTGCCTGGTTGCATTTAAGAGTAACAGTGTCAGCATTTCCACATGGTGCAAGATCCCATGAGCATATAGTCTTAATGTTCCAAATATCAATGCTATTATTTAATTCATAAATTTTGTTTTGTTTCTAGGGAAAAGAGAAACATGCAAACACCAGAGTAAGTGTCTTCTTTCCTCTTATTTTCTTTGTCACGTTTTTTTTCCCATTTCTCAGTTGTTAATCATGTTCCATACATGTGTATCATACTTTATTTTTCATTTACCATGTTTCATAGTTTATTTCAAAAATGTGAACGCTGCTTTCTAAATAGAGTTATTTAGGAGGGGTAGAAAATAAAAAGGGTTTGAAAACTAAGATTACATAGATAAAAATTAAACCTAAAATATTTCAGATTCAGAATATTAACTTGCCATTTATATTATGTGATTTCCCAATCTGCATTTCTATAAACCAGAGAAAAGATGAAAAAGACCTTTCAGACAAGTTTTCCTGAATCTACAGTAATAACCTACCATAAAATGAAACTTCTGTGAGTATTTATAAATGCCCCACCAGAAGCAACAATATAATAGCTATGGTAGATTTATCTTAATCATAGGAACTGAATAAAATACTAGTTACTTAGGGCTGTAATATTAACACAAGGCTTTATAACTTAGTTTAATGAAAGACTTATTTAATTCAAAATTAATTAACAATTTTCAAGTTTTCTATGTTAAAAAATTCTCTTTCTGAGATAGTTTGTAGAATGCCCCAAGTTCAATCATATCTTCCTAATAAAAAAAAATTTCCATAACATTTTTCAAATTGATGACCCATCAAGGCTATTCCATGGTTTTAAATGTGTGTCATTTTTATTTCTTTTTGACCTAGCATCCAGTTGGTCCATCACAGTGCTATTCAGAAATCTACCAAAGAGCTTCGTGACATGTCCAAGAATAGAGAGATAGCATGGCCACTGTCAACGCTTCCCGTGTTTCACCCTGTAACTGGGGAAATCATACCTCCTCTACACACAGACAATTACGATAGCACTAATATGCCACTGATGCAAACGCAGCAGTAAGTATCACTTAGAACCATAATTATTGTGCATGTATATTTTTACTTAATGTCTGTAAAGACCAGAGCATTTTGTTGTTTTCATTTGTTTATAAATGGAAAAGAAAACACCCAAAAGCACATTGACACTGTAAGCGTTCCAACTCTTGACACAAACCAAATAGAATAATTTCAGGAAACCTTTTTTTTTCCTTTTTAGATTCCATGAAATTAAAAAATTTAAACTTTTTTCTTCCTCAGTCCAAACAAGATCACATTCACTTTAATATTTAAGAAATTGACACTGATAATAAACTAACATGTTTGTTTTCTCAAAGATGAGTTCATTGTGAAATAAAAAGCATATCTAATTATCTTTAGAGTTATTATTAGAATTATTTGGTTTTGTTAACCTATTTCATTTATTCCATTATCCCAGATATATTTAATCTAAATTTTCTTTTACCTAGGATAAAAGATTTTTCCAGGTGCCTTTTGTGATCTGCTTGTATATCAAAACAAATAGTTCCATTTTTGGCTACAGTCATGTATTTTATTAGGCAACCTCTTTGCAGTGCTAGAGTGACCTTGTTCAGACAGCATGTAAGAGGCCTTGTTAAGGAACAGGGGTGGGTGGTGGCAGGTAGAGGAAATTACACAGTTGTGTCTGAGGACCAATGCTCTACGCCCAGAAGCAAGGTTTTTATATACGGGAAGGATAAGTAAAACTGTTCATTTTTACGAACATTGCTCTTCTTTTCTTTTATAACCATATGTTACAATGGACTGAATTCAACTGCCCCAAGGACTAAAAGTAACAAAGTTTGCTTTTTCACTTTTCATAAATAGAATAGATGTAATGCAGAAAAAAATCTTTTACATATACACACTTATACATACACACATAGGCTATGACATCAAACTAAACTCTTATAGATTAAAAATGTATCAGGGATCCCTAGTAGGTACAAACTGTTTCTCATTGTGAATGCTCATTTTGCAACCATGTGGTAATTTGAAGATTAAACAACAATTACTTTGAGTAGTGTAGACAGTCAGACTAGCCAATTTTCTACAAAATACTTTGGAAATCCAAAAATCTTATGAATATTTTGTGGAAGTTCTGTGATACCATTTATTTAGTGTTGACTAGGCCAAGATATGTGTTTCCTTTACATGTGTATGGCATGTATGTATATGTGTGTATGAGTAATTAATCCAATTTCCTTTAAAAGTAGAAAATCATATACAATTAAAATTTTGAATTTGGAGATATCCGTATTACATCAGGAATATAAATATTAAAGTTTCCCAACATTTCGTTTTACTGAATGTAAAGGATGGATTCTGTGTTCTGCTAGTCAGTGGCTTATCCATGATGGGTGATTATAAAACCTACTTTAAGAGAATGAGATACTGATGGAAAAAAATTAGTAAAATTTCAAGAATGTAATAATTCAGCAATCTTTCCTGCTTTTGTTAGTTGAAAATTGTGAACAGCCTTATCATTCATTCTTTTTGTTTTGTTTTGTTTTTTTATTGTTTATTTTATTCATTTGTTCTTAAACTGGAAATAATTTGTATTTATTTTATAAGGCTAGCATTTCTTATATTGTTTTCTGGAATGGTAGTATTCTTTGAAGTGCTGATAGATATATTCTTCAAAAAGGAAATGGTCAAATACACTTAAGAAATAGGTTTTGTTTGTTTGTTTGTTTGTTTCACGAGGTACTGGGAATTGAACCCAGGACCTTGTACATGGGAAGCAGGCCCTCAACTACTGAGCTACATTCACTCCCCTGTTCGTTTTTTAAGCTACAGTAGTTCGTAGAGCCTTTAGTGTGTTGACCTACTTTGTGAATCCATCTAGAAGGCCAGGGTAGGTAACTCTTCAAAGAATGCAGTTTGGGAAATGTTTCCATTGACAAAGTAACAGTGCTATAAAATTTTGGAATAGAAAAATATTTATTATAAGAAGAAGGAGAATTTGCATGTTTGTAAGTCAGTAAAACTCAACTGCTGGTGAAGTTTAAGGGAGGTAAAAAGGTTGCTGTCATTTTTTTAGATACGCTTTCTAACTATATATATTGAGAAAAAGAATAGCTCCTTAAAATTATTTGATTCCCTGTGGTTAGGATTTTGCATTGTTGTTACTAATATACAAGCACAGTAAAATTTCCTATTAAGTTTATAACCAAATGTATCTTTCGAGTCCTGTCATAACCGTAAGACTGTCGGTATGTTGATCAGATCTCTCTATTTGCAAATACAATAAGTTATTTGATTGAACTTATTCCAGTTTGACTATCTATGTTTTTCAAGTCCAGAGACCTTCATATTATTCAGATTTCTGCTAATGTCAAGACACCATTAACTAGCACTTCTATATATATAGGGTACATAGATAATTGATGATGTTCGCAATGATTATTCTGAGACACGGCAAGATCATCAAGTGTGTCTGACTCATCAGAGGAAAATTAAATTACATTCAGTGTAGTTTCAGTGTTGAGTGTATATTATCTTTCTTTTATTCTTGGAAATGGATAATATGTGCACAGTCTCTATGGTAACTCCCTATAAGCCAGAATATGTGATTAACCTCATTTTCCAACCATGCCAGATAATAAGGAATTTATTGTATCAGGTTCGTCACAACTGTCCTTTACGCAGATTTAGCTTTTGCAACTTACTTTAAAAACGCATAGTTTGGTTTTTAAAGTTTTATTTTAGCATCAAGTATACACGTACATAAATATTTTGGTCCTTTGGATTGAACCGAATTCTCAATGTTAAAATGAGAGATTATATTTGATGAGGCACTAGTACTTGATAGCAAGGTTATTTGCTTGAGTAATGATTCTTGTGTTTATTAATTAGCCCTTCCTAAAAAAGCATACATTTCATCTCCTTATATTCATACTCAGTGTACTGAATTTATTATTCATAAACAATTTGGGTAGCTACCAGGATTTTATTCTTCAGACTTGACACCTGAAATACTCAGGCATAGGAATAGGTAAAGTTTAATTTTGAATTCTCAGCAAGACTCAGGAAAGTTCCCTTCAAAGTTGCACAGAAACTGGTTGGTTTTTTTTTTTTTTTTTTTTTTTTAAGAGTTATTTATTTACTTTATCCATTTTAAACCCCCCTTCCTCATTTGCTGTTTTGTGTCTGTTTGCTGGGCAATTCTCTGTGTCTGTTTCCTGCCATCTCTTCTCATCCTCCTCCTCCAGTCTTCACCAGGATTCGATCCCGGAGACCTCCGATGTAGGAGAGAGGTGTTCTGCCACCTGCATCACCTCGGTTCCTGGTTTTCAGAGCTTTCAGAGCATCTGGTCTTGTCTCTCCCCTGCGTCTCTTTCCAGTTACTCATCATCTTGCTGCATGGCTCCCGGGGCCTTGCGGCTCACCGGCACACAGAGCCTGGCAGCCCATGAGCCTTCTGTATATATATATTTTTTATTTTATTTTATTTTACCGGGAGGTCCCAGGGATTGAGCCCAGGTCCCTCCATATGGCAGATGGATGCCCAACCATTTGAGCCACATCTGCCCCTGGTTGGTTTTTTTAAACTAGTCAATATACATTGAGGTATAGAGAACTCAATAATTGTGAAATGAGAGACTGTTACAGTTATTTACCAATATATAGTAATATTTTCTTTTTGGTAGAATGCTTTACAGGACTCTAGACTAGCACCATAAAGTAGACAATAAAAATATTTACTCATTTGCAACTGATAAAAATCGAGACATTGCTAAAAAGACAAAGCTAAAATAGGTCAGAACTGAGATAAGATTATTTACTGATCCTGATATCTACTCAGGGATGGATAATTTGGTCTTTGACCTCAGAAGTATCTCTGATCCTGGATATAATCTACACAATTAAAGAGACAGTGGAAGGGAAAACTGGAGCAGAACTAAATGTAGCACTTGCCCAGAAAGGACGATTTTTCATTTTACTTTTCAGATTACAGAGACAATATAAATAATTTAGTCGTTGAAATGATCACATAGTATAAAAAGTTAAGACAAATTTTGATGTGATCTTTGGCTAATTTATTTATTTTCTTAATAAATGTTTTACTTTCAAATGATTTTAGAGGTACAGAAAAGTTTCAAAGATAATGCAGGTCCCGGATACTTCTCACCCAGTTTCCCCCATTGTTAGCCTCTTACATGACCATGGGACATTTGTCACAACTCAGAAACCAACATTGGTACATTGCTATTAATGAAACTCCAGAATATTTCCAGATATCACTAGTTTTTCCACTAATGTCTTTTTTTGTGTTCCAGCATCCAGTCCAGTCTAGGATATGCCATTGCATTTAATCGTCTTGTCTCCTTAGTCTCCTCTGGTCTGGGACCAGTTTCTTAGATTTCCCTTGTTTCCCTTGACCTTGATAGCCTTGAGGAAAACTGGGCAGGCATTTTGTAGACTGTTCTGCAGCCCCTTAGTTCAGTCAGACTTTCTGCCTCTGTACTTAATCAATTATCTTAGTAACTCAATGAATAAATTTTTAACAGCCGTTAATAGTAGGATGTTTTTCTCCTCCATCGGCAGCCTCTTCATTTATTACAGTTCATTTCTGGAAATCATAATGTAGAGTAAGTCTTCAAGTAAATTGTCTCTGCCCCGACAATCATTGTTGAGGGTGCGGGTTATGTTTGTGACCAAAGAATCCAGGAAGGATGTACTATACATTTGACTGGTATACCTCCAAGATAAACCTTTATAATTAGTTAAATTAAAAAACTATATTTCAAATCATAGAATTTTAGGAACGAAAAGGCATTTGAGACAGATAAAAGAAGGTTGAGAGAGAATTTTTTTCTAGCCTAGCTGTTCCCAAACCAAGTTATACATCAGAATCACCTGTGGAGCTTTTACAAATTGGATCCCAGTGCCCTACTTCTGGGATTCTGGAGTCTGGTGGGAGTGTGGAGCAGGAAAAAAGATTTAGAGTCCCTGATGTAAATACTAAACAACTTCAATTTTAGGATCAGGGGAAAAAACCTTCTGGTATTTCTCTTGGGGTTGTGATTTGGTATTCACACCCCTTTAAACTAGAGCTGAGAAAGGAGAATAGCTTGTCCTAAGTGCCCCGAGGAGTATATATGGAGGTGTGGGAGAAGGGTAATCCACTTGCATTATCCTTGCCTTGAATGTTAAGGCTGTGGGTTTGTGCTTTCCAGCCTTTGGATTTTTCCATTTTCTATCCCTCCTTAAGCTGCCTGTGGAAAAGGGTGCTGAGAAGTACGAAAGATGAGTGCTGATTAGAAAACAGTGCCTGGAGAGGACAGAGAAATGCTCAACTTAGAAAAATGAAAAACCACTGAGAATTGTAGTAATTTTGCTATTTTATTCTTGGGAAAATGGACATTGGGGAAAGGAGGATCCCAAATAGTCAACTTTATAAAAATAGTTTATTGTTAAATTTGTAATGTATCGTGGTTTTAGAGGGTAGATCTGCCTCTGCATTATGCTTTTATTATGCCAACATTAAAATGTTTGTGATTTATCTTCATAGACTACCCTTATGTAATGAATAATAGGGTGAAGTGTCCCACGTGTTTTCTATGAATATTTTAATTGGCTATACAAAAATTTTCCTTATTCATTATATTAAACATAACATCTAATCCAAAATAACCAGGTCTTCCTCAAAACAGGAGGCAGGTTGTGCTTAATCTTTTGTAAATTAACAAATATTAAAGTAGAATTAATTGTCTTCTAATTAAAGATATTTAACAACTAATTATTTTAGCTTTTTTAAAAGTATTTTTCCATTTGTCTTCCCTTTGGCAATAATGAGAACTAACTTCATGGTAAAATTCCATAAAGAAAAAATTAGGTTTTAATAAAAGTTAATATCAGTTTAAGACAATGTTTCAGGGGACCAAGATAGTGGTTTCCTGTTGACAAGAAGTGTCAAGCAGCCAAAGATACTTCAGAGGCATTGACATTTTTATTTTTTAATTCAGCAATTACACACTAAAAGTGATAGATGCAATATCTTTTTGATGGATTTTGGACCTACAGATTTCCACTGCTTCAGTTTAAAACTGTGGGAGGCTTTGTTTTGCCTTTAAACAAATGGGGAAGGGGGAAACAAAAATAAATGTCTCCATTTTCTTTTATAAATTCCATGTCTATTTCACATTGCTTTTACTTAAAATTAAGGTTCTTGAAATTTAAAATTATGATGATGTTTCTGATTTCTTTGTGATTGTTCTTTCTTTTTTCCTTTCCTTTTTCTGTTCTTTCTAAATTCAAATAAAGGCCTAATTCCTTAGTAAAAGTAGTTATATGGTCCAAATCAGCAGTTGTGTTGAAAAAAATTTGTAGAAAATTTAAAGTTTGGGCTGCATCAATTTTTCTGAAATAATTGGGAAATTCAGAAAGTATTATTTGTTGTTAAATCACTTTGTACTAATACAAAAGAAAAGTATTTTATATCCAACATAACTAAATTAATGTCATTTGCTTTCAACTCTGGCACAGATTCTGTGGCTTTAGGCAAATCCCTTAACCTGTCTTTGCTTTTGAGTCTTCAAGCGAGTAGGAATATAAGCAGTTCATAATCACCAGCCTTGCTCATAGAATTACTCTGCAGGATATCTAAGAATGTTAAATTACCTTAAAATGGATGTACAAATAATAAATAATTGTGTATTTCCCCCAAGTCACTTTCTAATTAATTTTCAAATTATTGCCTTTATTTTCTTAAAGAATGAAGTTTGTGCAATGGTGAGTCCACACAATTTTCTATTTAATTGCATGTAATTAATGGGAGTAAAATTAGAAAATAATTAACCCTAATAATTAGAGAATTACCATTTCCTTAAATCTTATTTCTATATAATGCAGTTTTTACATAGTAACCTTTCACTTTACCCATTAATAATGCAATTATTCTAAACAGTTTTATGACTTTATAAAGGTCCTTTCTTTGGAGGATTATAATAAGGACCTCTACTTGGAGGCAACCCCCACTCTCCTTTATAATAATTGCCTTTTGAAGCCTGCTTTTACCAAAGATGGGAATGCTCCCACTTTCTTATCACATTCTCTGCTTCTTAATTCTAGCAGAGCTAGTTGCAGGCATTTTTCCAGTATGCCTGAAGCAGTGCTCCTATGAGGTGCCTCCCTTCAACTCTTAAATAGAATACACAACTTCAAATATGCCCATCACACATATATTAACACTCTTAACACACATAGACTCACATGTAGTCACAAGTTTGGGCAGCCACCAAAACAGAGCTGTGTGTGCACACCTTAGAGACTTGGGGGAAGTTGGATCTCGGCATATTTTGTTGTTGAGCACCTTTTTGCACACATTAGCATTTTCAGTATAACTCCTTTAAGGTTCAGTTGAGGTTACAGGAGAACATGTGCATTGTTCAAACTTAACCAGTTGGGACACACACACTGCAGATACTTTTCAATCCGTAAACCAGTTTAATTCATACAGTTGCTTTCTCACATGTCTTCTCCAGTTGCTATGTTTGTATGTGGCACTTTCCCAACCAACCTTTTCTCCTCAAACCCAGCCAAGCCCATTGCTAGTTAGAAAGTTTTGCCACACTAATGAAGGCTGTTTATATGGGAGGTTGTGGGAGGTGTGGGAGGTGGGACGTATGAGAATCCCTATATTTTTTGTATAACATTTAAAAAAAAAAAAAAGAAAGTTTAGCAGAGTAGCAGAAGAGGAAAGAGTGGAAGCTAGAGAAGAAATAATAGGGCAGTGGATTGACTTTGAATAGTGATTTTAAACTGTGTTCCACAGAAGGGTGGGTGAGGAGGGCAAACTGGAGAGAGAGTTCCAATTACCACATCCTCATAGATTTTGAAATTTGTATATCCTTGGCCTGGGGCTTTTAAAAACCTGTATCTTTGTTTACCAACCACTGCTTATGCCAGAACACCTACATTCAGGGCTTTCTTTGTTCTCTTTGCTAATTTGTATTTTGTCAAATATGTGCTGATTTACTCCATTAATAGACTAGGTAGATCTGGAGATAATAGAGGATGAGGAAGTGATTGTGTGTCTGGTGTGTGTGCCTGTATGTGTATGTGTGTGTGTCTGGGGTAAGAGTCGGGGGCTGTATCAGTTTCTAATGTAGAATAGACCCAAATTGGTTGTATCTGAGTAGTTGAAATAAAACTTATCCCCCGCCCCATGCCTATATAATTGCATTTTGACTTATGTAGTTAATGTCTGCTTTTCTGTCTTTAAATCTAGAACTTATTTCCTCTTTGTGGTTTGTAAATTAATCTTTTTACTTTCATGACCAATACCAATATAAATACATTATGTAAAATATAGAAAGAACAAACAAATAAACCAAAAGAAATACTCCCTTAAGTCACACAAGGATAAGTAGGGCTGACAGGTAATAGCAAAAGGAATGTAATTATAGGGATGAACTATTAAGTACCCTCCTAAAAGTTGAATTAGAATTAATTCTATCTTCTTAAGAATATATTTTAAATGGAACTGAAAATGTTTTAAAAATCACTTGAAGTAATTAACATTCCTATGAATTTAAAAGTTTAAGCAGTATTGAACTAGCATGCACTGTTTTCTATTTTAGATTATTGTATTTGGAACATAAATATTTGCCTGGTTGAAATGATTCTGAGCAATGGCTTTCAAACTCTGTTTCTTGGAGATTTCTTAGAAATGTTTAGGGACCAGCACGTGGAGCAAAAGAAACAAAGCAGGCGGATGCCTGCTTTCCTTGTTTCAACCAGGGCATCCTTGCATTTGTCTCTTTTGTATATCACAATTCTGCTTATGATTTCAATTAAAAAGAGTTCCACTGAAGAGAAACAAAAAACTTTGAAAATCCCTGGCTTAGATCAGGCTATCTTCTATATCAACGGGCTTACCCCTAGAATTTTTTTTCACAACAGAACCTAAAGTATACATTTTCATGAACTAATTTTAATATCAAATTTTGAAACTAAATGGGTGTCTGCACATATTAATAAATATGTGCACTATGTAAATTTTTGTAAGTATCTTCACTTTTGCATGTATTCATTCAGAAACCATTTTTTTTGCATGCTTACTGCCAGGGATACAAAACAATATAGGATGGTTCTTAATGTTGAGCTACTTTGGGACAATTGCATAATATACAGGGAGAAATAAAACGACAATCAGCATGTGTAAGAAAGCATGTGAAATGGTAACCTGGTTGGAGGTGCTTAGGGAATTGAGTTGTTGAAGAAGTTGTCCTTGAGGTGTATTATAGTGTGGCATTATTATAAGGTAATATTTTTATTAATATTCCTTGTGGGATTTATTTAATTCCAAGAGTAATAACTGTCCACTGTAACAAATTTTGAGTTAGGTTTTAAGGACAAATGGAAGCTGGTTGGGTGTGGGAGATGGTAGTGGTTGTGGTGGTTGGTTGGGTTGGTGGTTCGTTTTCTGGCAGGCAGGGAGGGCTTCATGTAGGGCCAAGATCTTTTGATGGCCTTCTAGACCAAGCTAAAAAAACTGATACTTATTTTGCAAGTAAGTATCAGGAAATACTGAAAATCATTTTAGTATTTGAATGACAATCAGATTTGTGTCTTAGAGAGAGCATTCTGACGGCAGTGTTTACAGTGAATTATGAGGGAGCAAGAATGGAGATGAGGAAACAAGTCAGACCAGTTGCAGTAATCTAAGTCAGAAAAATGAGAGCCTCAAGCAAGTTAGTAGCAATGGAGATGGTGACATAGGGGGCAGATTCAAAGGAGAACAAGAAAAGTGGTCAAAAATTCCAAGTGATTGGATATGGGGACAGAAGGAGAAGGTAGGGTCAAGGATGACTTCTACGTTTTGATAAGTGTGGCTGGGTAGCTATCAGGGTCATTCCCCGGATGCAATAGAAGAGCACAAGTTTGGAATAGTGAAGGAAGGCAGTTATATACGTTGTTCTATGAGTGTGCATGTGAGTGTGTGTGGGTTCTAGAACTGGATCTGAAAGGGTACCGATTAAGAACACAAGCCCTAGAGTCACTGTGGTCAAATCTCTATCCATTATTTCCTTTCTAGGTAGCCTCCGACCTATAAGACTATTTCCTCATCTGTAATAATATGTACCTCCTGGGGTTGTTGTGAGATATTTTAGAATATAGTCTATAATAAGAGCTCCATGAATGTTATCAAATATTGTTGTTATTTATCCTCCCAGACCTTGGTTTCCTCATCCATAAACTCATGAATGGGGAGGAATAGTTGTGCTGGATTAGATGATTTCTGGGGTATTTTCCAGCTATGCAATTTTTCTCTAGTATATGTGCTCTCTTTACATATATGAAAACAAATATAATTTTACCCCTAAATGTTAATCATTTCTAGGAATTTGCCACATCAGACTCAGATCCCACAACAGCAGACTGCGGGTAAGTACTAAAAATAATAAGTTGATGATTATGGTGGAAGCTGATAGATTAAAAGATAATTATAGTGCTATGTAATTTATGAAGCTTTTGCTTCACCCAGTAAGGCAAAACAGTAGTGTCATTCCTTAATCAAAGTTAGAACCTTAGAATAATAGCTTAGATTATTGTCTAGATTGGCACCAGAGTGCTAAACACAGGGTAAATGATCTTAGACCAGAAACGTCCATGGAGGTCCTGTCTAATTAAGGAAGACTGAATAAAATCCTCTTCCTTCAGCGAAGCTCCCTATTCTTCACCTTGGTTTGAAAGCGTCTTAGCATGGATGCATCCTGGATTTGTCTCAGTAAGTGAGCAGCTTGAAACTGACTCTTACAAAGGGAAACCATTGTGACTAATCATTGAGGCTTCAAATGAGAAATGGTTGGCCTGGTTTTAAAGCTGCTTTAAAAAGCTGTTATAACATGACCAATGACAACAAGATGGCGGACAATTCTCTCTGGACTATTCTGTTTCCCTAAGACTTGCTTTCTTTAAGTTTATTTCTTTCAAGTATCCCTAAAACGTTTCCACAGCCAATTATTTCATTCATCTTGGTACGAGTAGATAACTTATTCATGATTGTCTTCTAATTAGTGGTTGATTCCTGGTTCTAATTCCCAGGCAACCAATAATGCCTTTGTAGCTCTTTTGGAAAAGCAAGAGAAGTTTTGAAAATGTAAGGTGGATGTGGAATTCTGTGTATGAATGGTGGCATTGTAGTAGAAAAGCTATGAACGACTTAAAAACTGCAGGGACATATAGAAATTTATTGAAAGTTTTCATTCAAAAATTATCTTCTCTGTTAATGCTTTCGGGAATTTAAGGAGATTTTCGATTGACAACTTTTCAAAGATTTGAGGCAAGTATAATGAAATTGTTCATCAGATTTTAATTACAAGATAATGTTTATCAGAATTTTTCCCACAATTTTGATTATTTGTTTTAATTAAATGCTAACATGTTGCAACAAGACTGTTCAATATATTGATGTGGTTGTGCTACTGTGTACACATTCAGTAGATTGATGAAGAAACAAATTGTTTTAAACGTGTTGCCTATGGAGCAAAAAAATAAGTGAATACCCAGTACTACTAATTTCATGGCTTTTTTTTTTTTTTTGAAGAGGAAAAAATTATCAGAATATTTCTACAAAGGAAATATTATAACTTCTTCCATATTAACCTCAGAGATTTCTGTCCCTCTTAAGATTTCTTGCTTCTGATTCTTAATTATGTCAAGCATAGAGTGAGTAGGAGATAGTAAATTTCTAGAAAAATAGTAAATATTTCTTTCAAGGTTTTGAAAATCCAAATTTTATATTATTAGGGAAAATAAACTTGAGTAGATGATATTAGAGGGATTTATTTTATAGACATAGATTTTAGCAAATAGACGTGCTAGCGTGCTATACTTTTAGTAATAGGGAGCACTGCTAAATACAAGGACAGTTTGTACGTGAACAATGTGATAAGAGCCAAAAAATACTCCCTAGGGGGATTTTAGGTTGTTCAATCAATTTTTCTAAATAATTTTTCTAAAACAGGGTTTGGAGAGCAGGCATTTTGCTTGTGTCAAAAAAGCTTTGATCTCCTTTTTGGATAACACGGTAGCCTTGTACCTGCTTGTTTTATGTCTTTTTCTGCAATTTATAGCATATTGTCAATTAATGTGCATTATCTCCCCTTGTTTTGTATTGCTTTTTTTTTTGAGTGAGTACGCAGAGTAGTTAAGAGCTAAAAGGAGAAACACCAGCCTACCATTTAAAAAAAATAATTATGATCAATTATTGTGTTTCTGCCTCTGACACATTTGAAAATAAAGTTTTGCCTCCAGGAGAGAAGAGCTTAATGTTTAGATTGCATTCCTTATTCCCATTCTACTCACTTAAATGAAAAAATAATGTTTTTTTTCCCCTCAGTTTCTAAGTTATTCTGTTCTTTCTGTAAATGCATAGATGGTTTCATTATACATATCCCATATTCACTAGGTATCAGAAAATACCCATAGTGTATTTTCATAGTGTATTTTCAGCTTTTCTGTTCTCCCACCCTGTTACTACAAAAGAGGCAGCTATATTTGTGCCTGACTATCATGAAAAGTAACTTGCTTTTTCCAAGTACCTCAAAGCGCTAGTCTCAGAAATTTTTTATGAAGTTAATTTAGGCACAGGGTCTGTCTTTTGGATAGCAAATAATTTTATTGATAGCTACCTATATGGAATTCACCAGGGGAGAGTAGATTTTGAAGTTTGCTTTATTTAGTTAGTTATTTTCAAGTAAATTCTCATCAAAAGTTTAAGAAATGGACTAACTGCTATTGTTGTAGTCCTGGGCTTAGACCCTAGCTGAGATAATTGAGCAGTTACAAGTTGACAATAGCAATACTTTTTACCTAAGCCCGGACCATTAGGTTTGGTGCCCCTTCAAGTTTTCTTCCATTCTCTGCCCTTCCAACCCACATGATATTTCTTTAAAAGCCACAATTTAAAGGTAGAGTCATACATCCCACAATCAAGGTCATTCTTTTTGTTTATTGTTTATTGTATTGAGAAATACAAAACATAGCTTTGGTCCAAGAAGGAGAGGTATCACTTAGAATTTATTTCTGGTTTTTAAAGCCAAATGCAGAGAAATAATGCAAAATCATTTTAAATTAATCTAAGAAGATAGAAAAGTTTTCCTTGCCATAGTTTGTTTTGCTTAAAATCTAAGAGTGTCTAAGTACTGACTAACTCATGGCCATATTCTTTCTTACATATTACAGGTAAATGGTATCCCTGAAGAAAGAAAACTGACTGAAGCAATGAATTTATAATCCGACAATATAACAGTTATATCTTATTTCTTTCTCTTCCAATAATGCATGATCTTTTCTGGCGTATGTTGTGCATGCTGACATTATTAAGTATGTACCAGATAATACTACGTAACTTTCATTTTACTAATGTATTTTTTTGTACTTAAAGCATTTTTGACAATTTGTAAAACTCCAATGACTTTATATTTGTTACAATAAAAAGTGATCTTTAAAATAAATATTACCAATGAAGCCTCATATCTGGTGAAAATCACTTCAGAAAAATATTTGATTGCCTTTTTAGTAAGAATCTTTTAGTTCATGTGTTCATCCCTCTTTCAACAAGTTTTTAAGTGCTTCCTATAAATATATAAAATGTTTATGCTTCTGTGTTCCAAATGAGCAGCTCACTTAAATAATACTTTTATTTTTGTTGCCTGAAAAGCCTGTTACTTTATATCCCACATGATAGAGTGTTTTAAGCCAAACCAGATTTATGGATTGTGGATCTGATGATACCCATTTCACGAAGGGCAGCCCAGGTTGCATATTTACCTAACTCCATAATCAGAGGTTTGGCTGTAGATGTGGCAGAGAAGCAGAAGGGTAAAAACTGTTAACCCCGCCAGTGGGGTAACTGGCAACTACCAGTTCTTGGTAGTTCAAGTGAGCAGAAACAAAGTAATGCATGATAAATTGGAAAATGCAGATCTGGAGTCAGGAATTTTCATTGACCAGCATGTCACAAATCCTTGATAATAGCATTAACCTCTGCAATTCCCACAAAAAAAAAGTAATCTTGCCTCTGACTGAATTTTTTTCTTTTATTGGAGAAGCTATGTAGGTTTACAGAAAATTCATGAAGAAAATACAGTTCCCATATAACACCCCCACACACACAGTTTTCTCAGTTATTAACACTTTGCACTAATGTGGTACCTTTTTTAAAATTGATGAAACAAAGTTATAATAATTATACTATTAACTATAGTCCACACTTAACTTCAGCTGCATACATTTATACATTCCTACATCCCTCTGTACCTCACCTTTTTGTTATACTATTTACACATTATATATTTATACATTGTATGTCCAAAACCATAGATTTATGAGTACTTTTCTTGCATTTGCATTTTGGAGCCTATAAGAAGTAAAAAAGTGCGCATACCAAAAACTATAATGCAATAATACTGGCACTTATAATTATCCATTGAATTACCTTTACCAGAAGTCTTTATTTCTTTATGCTGCTTCAGTCCACTGTCTGCTTTCCTTTCCTTTTAGGCTGAAAAATTCCATTTAGCCTTGCTTGTAGGGCAGGTCTAGTCATGAAGAACTCCCTCAGCTTTTGTTTATCTGTAAATATCTTAATCTCCCCCTCATTTTTGAAAGATAGTCACACCGGATATAAAATTCTTGGTTAGTAATTATTTTCTTTCAGCACTTTAAATATTTTGTCCCACTGCCTACTTTCCTCCATGGTTTCTGATAAGAAATCACTTAATTTTATTGGGGCTCCTTTCTACATAACATGTTGCTTTTCTCTTGCAGCTTTCAGAACTCTCTCCTCCTTGGCATTTGACAGTTTGACTACAATATGTCTTGGCATGATGCCCAGTTTATCCTGTTAGGGATTCTTTGGGATTCTTGAATGTGCATATTCATATCTTTTGTTAAATTTAAGAAGTTTTCCACCATTATTTCTTTGAATATTTCTTCTGCCCCTTTTTCTATTTCTTCTCCTTCTTGGACTCCCATAATGCATATATTGGTATGCTTGATGGTGTCCCACAGGTGTCTTACGTACTGTTCGCTTTTTTCAACTCTTTCTTTCTGTTCCTCAGCCTGAATCATTTCAAATATCTTGTATTCATGTTCTCTGAGTCTTTCTTCTGCCAGCTCTAATCTGCTGTTGAAACCCTTCTAGGAATTTTTCATTTCAGTTATTGTGATCTTTGGCACTAGTATCACTGTTTAGCTCCTTTAAAATTTTTCTATCTCTTCATTTAGATTCTCATATTGTTCATTCATTGTTTTCCTAATATCCTTTAGTTCTTTCTCAGGGTTTTCCTTTATTTCCTTGAGCATTTTGAAGATCATTTTTTTAAAGTCTTTATTCGGTATGTCCAAAGTCTCGTCTTGTTCACTGATAGATTTTATCTTGTTCCTTTGCATGGGTCATCACTTCCTGTTTCTTTGTTTGTCTTTAATCTTTTGTTGCACACTGTGCATTTTAATATTTTAAAGTGTTAATGCTGGGATTTAGTCCCTGATCTATCTGTTCCATAAGTGATCAACTAGTGATTTGCCAGAGATATCCTTGAGTGACAGTAATCAACAAAAGCAAACAAACCAATTCAAAAAGCATGTTTTACAGTCTTTGCAAATTAGCTTCCTTTTGGCTGGTGCCCTCCTTTAGAGTTTATCCTTTTTATCAAGAGATCAACCTGAGGTGAAAGTGATATGCAGTCCTTTCCATCTTTTCTGAGTCTGTATCTTGTCTGGGCTTGTGCTTGCTTGTAGCCCTAGGAATTCCCCTATTTACAGGAATTTGAATGTCCCCTGTACTCCCTATGTTCCACCCCTCTGGGGTGCTCTCCTGTATTACTTAAAGCAGGAAATCTTTCGCCTCAGGTTGCTTCAACTTACTTGTTTCTTACACTGCTTTAGTTATCTGCAAGCTGCTTCTAACTGCAGGGCAAGTTCTGGGAGGTGAGCCAGAGGCTACTTTCCTTGTGCAGTCTTCAGGCTGCCATCAGGTAGGTTGGTACTTATACGCACTGTTATCTGTGTTGGCATTACTCTGCTCCCTCCAGAACAGAGTCAGGGACCCACAATTGGAACACAGGCTGGCCAAGCAAGGTTGTCACAAGCATCTCCTATCATTTTTTAAAACTATGTTTTCTTGATTCGGCACTTATTGCAACCTTTTAATTGTTTTCCAGGTTTCTGATTTAAATGGTTTTGCCAGTTTTTGCTAGTTATTTAAAGATTCTGTGGGCAATCAGCTCCTGGAACATCTTACACTGCCATCTTGGTCAACTGGAAGGATCTCTCACTTAATATTTTGATGAGTACAAAGAGCCCAATAGTTTCCCCTTGGTTGTTTCTGTCCTAATAGTCCTTACCTTATGGATCAAAAATAAATAAATAAATAATGTGGGGATTCTTCTACATGCTGAGGATTTCTATCCCAACTACTCTTTACTCTTACTGGTCAAAATATCACATAGTGAGTTTGGGGTCCCCATGGTAAACAGATTAGAACACCTTTTTTTCAGTTGGCCACATCTGGCACTTGACATAAAAAATAACTCCAGTGGGTTCCTGCATTATTAGGAATTCAAGTAAACTTAGACTAGATTCTAAACATTCCCTAATAGTTTTGGATTTTCCTTTTTTCCAAGATAAAATCCCACAAATAACTTTGGGGAAGGTTTAAACTTCAATTCCATACAGTTTGTACCTGTTACAAGCTTTCCCTTCATTCCATAGGTCCCATGTCTATAAAGTGGCCCTTTAGAATTGACTAGAGGACCATGACCTCTGAAAACACTGACTTTGGTAAGGTCTTTTCCACCAAACTGATTGTATTTATTTTCATTAGAATCACTCCCCTTACCTAGCCATCAGAGGCTGTGTAAGTAGTATAGAGTAATGAGAAACAAGGAATTGACCTTAGACAAAGGTATCACCTGTAACAATGGAATTGGAAGCCCCCTAAAAATTTATTTGGGTCAGAAAATACATTAAAACATCCATGTCTTTAATATGTACCCAAAAGACTGGAAAACAATGACTTGAACAGATATTTGCACACCATGTTCATAGTGGCATTATTCACAATTGCCAAAAGATGGAAGCAGACCAAGTGTTACCAACCAATGAATGGATTAACAAAATGTGGTATACACATACAATGAAATATTTAGCATTAATAGGGAATGAAGTTTTGATTCATGCAATAATATGGATGAACCTTGAAGACACTATGTAGACTGAAATAAGTCAGACACAAAAGGACAAATATTGTATAATCTCACTGCTATGAAAAAATTAGAATAATCAAAATCATAGAGTTAGAATCTAGAGTATAGGTTACAAGGGGATGGGTTGGAGATAGGCAATGGGGAGTTTATGCTTAAATTGTACAGAATTTCTATTAGGGTAGATTATAAAGTTTTGGTAATGGATGGTGGCGATGGTAGCACAAAATTGTGAATGTCATTAACAACACTGAAGTATATATGTAAATATGGTTTAAAGGGGAAGTCATAGGTCATATATATGGTACTAGAATAAAAATTAAAAGAAACAACAGGACTTTACAGCACAATGAGCCCTATTGTAAATGATGGACTACAGTTAATAGTACATTTATAAAAATGTTCTATGAATTATGATAAGTGTACCTCACTAATGCAAGGTGTTAATAATAGGGTGGTATATGGGAATTATATTTTATTTTATATGCATGATATTTCTGTAATCCCACAACTTCTCTAACAAAAAGAAATTACTATTAAAAAATAATCCAAAGGACTTCCAGGAAGATGGCAGATTAGAAAGATATGAGACTCTCTTCTCTTCCAGAAAAATAGCTAGAGGTCAGGCAGAAATGGCCTGGAAAGATGTTCTAGGGTTTAGGACACCAGGAGAAGGATGGACAACACTCAGACGGGAGAGTGGCACAGGAAAAAAATCTTGACGGAAAGACCGGGAGTAGAAGCTGCAGGTGCATTTGCTGGCACATTTCCCCCCATCCTATGGGCAGACAATTTTGAATTCTTTGGCCTTGGGCTGGGTTGCTGCAGAGGGGACTGCAAGGATCCACCTCCCCAGGAAATGGATGAGAGAGGGACATAGCCTAAGACTGATATCAGCTTTGGGCCCACAAATTTAGTCTACTGTGTCCCATGAGCCCTTCCAGGCCAGGAGGGGCCACGCCATTGTTTGCCCTGGGAGCCAGAATGGGACTAAAGAGATCTGACCCTCTCAATCACCCTCCCTACTGACCAGGATTGGATGTTGAGGTTGCAGAGGGGAGTGGAATTATTTCCTACCCAGGAAAAGGGAGGAAGCTACCAACAAAGGTTGGAGAACAATCTCTGAGAAAGTTTGAATTGTGAGGCTCTTAGCCTCCAGGCAGGATTCACTGTCACACTGTAGAGGTCCATGTTGCTGCGAACACTCTCCTACCAGGCTTTAAAATAACAGGGCTGCCGAAGCACACCACCTGCTGGTAAAACAAGAAAATGCAGGTGAGGAAATTAATGAGGCTTTTTCCTCCCTCCCCAAAGCCCTTGGAAGCCACCCATGACTAGGTCCAGGGCCCAAATTGAGCAAATAACAGGAACAATCCCAAGACCTAGAACAAGTTGAACCAAGAATCAAAGAACGGCAGTAACACAGCCTCCCACCTCTAAATCCCTATGAAAGAGAGAGAAATTGAGCATCAGAGTAAACTCACCATCATAATCAGATGCCAGGACATCAGCAAAAAATTACAAGCCATACTAAGAAAATGGAAAAAATGGCCCAAGCAAAGGAATATATCGAAGGCCCAGATGAGACACAGGATTTGGGACATCCTAATCCATGAGATTCAAACAAATTTCCAAAATCAAATTAATGAGTTGAAAGACAATATGGCTAAAGAGATAAAGGACATCAGGAAGACACTGAACAAACACAAAGAAGAATTTGAAAACTTGCATAGAAAAATAACAGAGCTCATGGGAATGAAAGATATGATAGGTGAGATAAAAAACATATTAGAGGAATACAACAGCAGACTCCAAATGATAGAAGAAAGAATAAGTGATACAGAAGACAGAATAGCTGAAATTGAAGAGAGAGAACACAGAAAAGAATGGGAAAAACATGAGCAAGGGCTCAGGGAGTTGAATGATAACACAAAGCACAATAACACGTATGTCATGGGAGTTCCAGAAGGAGAAGAGAAGGGAAAAGAGGCAGAAAGAGTATTTGAAGAGATAATGGCTGAAAATTTTCCAACTCTCATGAAAGAAATGAATTTACATGTCCAATAAGCACAGCATACCCCAGTCAGAAAAAACCTGAATAGACCTACTCCAAGACACATACTACTCAGAATGTCAAATGTCAAAAAGAAAATTCTAAGAGCATGAAGGGAGAAGCAAACCATCACATACAAGGGACACCTGGTAAGACTTAGTGCAGATTTCTTATCAGAAACCATGGGCAAGAAGACAGTAGTATGATATAATTATGATACAGAAAGAAAAAAATTTCCAGCTAAGAATTCTTTATCCAGCAAAATTATCCTTCAAATTTGAAGGTGAGTTTAAAATATTCATAATAAACAAACTAAGAGAGTTTGTAAAAAGGAATCCACCTTTGCAGGAAGTATTAAAAGGAGCCTTATAGCCCAAAAGAAAAAGACAGGAGAGAGAGGCTTGGAGGAGAGTGTTAAAGGCAAGAATAGCAGAAAGAATAATCAAAAGAGTAAAAATAAAGGTAAAAATAAGATATGACATATGAAAACCAAAGAATAAAATGGTGGAAGTAAATAATGCATTTACAGGAATATCATTGAGTGTGAATGGGTTAAACTCCCCAATCAAAAGATATAGGTTGGGAGTGGGTGTAGCTCAGTGGCTGAATGCCTGCTTCCCATGTCCAAATTTCCAGGTTCAATCCCCAGTACCTCCTTAAAAAAAAAAAAAAAAGATATAGGCTGACTGACTGAATTTTTAAAATGAGCCATAAATATACTGCCTACAAGAGATTCACCTTAAACCCAGGGATACAAACTGGTTGAAAGTGAAAGTTTGGAAAAGATACTCTATGCAAGCAGTAGCCAAAAAAAGAGCAGGGGTGGCTATACTAATATTGGACAAAACAGACTTTAAATGCAAAAAAGCTATGAGGTACAGAAAGCCATTATATAGTAATAAAAGGGACAATCCTCCAGGAAGAAATAACAGCCATAAATATCTATGCACCTAACCAGGGTGCCCCAAAATACATGAGTCAAACTCTGGCAAAACTGAAGGGAGAAACAGGCATCTCTACAATAATAGTTGGAGACTTCAACACACCATTCACATCATCAGATAGAACAACTAGACGGAAGATCAACAAGGAAACAGAGAAATTGAACAACATGAAAAACAAGCTAGACCTAATAGACATATACAGAATGTTGCATCCCAGATCAGTAGGTTATACATTCTTTTTCAATTTCTCATGGATCTTTCTCCAGGATAGACCACATGTTAGGTTACAAGGCAGGTCTCAATAAATATAAAAAGATTGAAATTATACAAAGCACCTTCTCAAACCATAGTCAAATGGAACTGGAATGAATAATAGATGGTTAAGGGGGAAATGTGCAAATGTGTGGAAGCTAAATAACACACTCCTAAACAGTAAGTAGGTCAAAGAAGAAATCGGAAATTTTAAGTGAAATTAGTGAATATATTGAGACACATGAAAATGAGAACACAACTTACCAAAACGTATAGGAGGGAGTGGGTGTAGCTCAGTGGTTGAGCACCTGCTTTGCATGTACCAATCCCTGGTATGTCCTAAAAAAAAAAAACTTCTGGGATTTAGCAAATGCAGTGCTGACAGGGAAATTTATAGCCTTAAGCTCCTATTTTAAAAAAGAAGAGAGAGCTAAAATCAAAGTTCTAACTGAACAACTGGAGCAACTAGAAAAAGAACAGCAAGCCATTCCCAAAGCAAGCAGAAAGAAAGAAATAATAAAGATTAGAGCAGAAATAAATAAAATTGAGAATAAAACAAACAAAAACAATAGAGAAAATCAACAAACCCAAAAGCTGGTTCTTTGAGAAGATCAATAAAATTGATAAACACTTAGCTAGACTAACAAAGGAAAAAAGAAGATGCAAACAAATAAAATCAGAAATGTAAGGGTGGAAGTATGACTGACTCCAAGGAAATAAAAAGGACCATAAGAGGATATTATGAGAAACTGTATGCCAACAAACTAGATAATCTAGATGAAATGGATAAATTCCTAGAAACACACAAAGTTCCTACAAGAACTCAACAAACCAATCACATTTAAAGAGATTGAATCAGTCATCAGAAATCTCCCAACAAAGAAAAGTCCAGGACCTGATGGCTTCACAGGTGAATTCTACCAAGCATTTCGAAAAGAATTAACACCAATCCTGTTTAAACACTTCCAAAAAATTGCGGAGGGGGGAGGATTAACCAACACATTTTATGAAGCCAACATCACCCTAATGTCAAAGTCAGATACAGATAATACAAGAAAAGAAAATTACAGACCAATCTCTCTAATGAACATAGGTGCAAAAATTCTCAGCAAAATACTTAAAAATAGAATTCAACAGCACATCAAAAGAATTATATACTATGACCAAGTGGGATTTATTCCTGGTATGCAAGGGTAGTTCAACATAAGAAAATCAATTAACATAGTATACCACATAAACAATTTGAAGGAAAAAAAAACACATGATTATCTCAATCAATGCAGAAGAGGCATTCAACAAAATCCAGCACTCTTTCTTGATAGAAACACTTCAATAGATAGGAATAGAAGGAAACTTCCTCAATATGATAAAGGACATATATTAAAAACCCACAGCCAGCATCATACTCAATGGGGAAAGGTTGAAAGCTTTCTCTCTAAGACTGGGAACAAGACAAGGATGCCTACTGTCACCACTGATATTCAATATTGTGCTAGGAGTTCTATCTAGAGCAATTAGACAAGAAAAAAAAAGGCATCCAAATAGGAAAAGAGGAAGTAAAACTATCACTATTCATGGATGACATGATCCTATATATAGAAAATTCTGAAATGTTTACGACAAAGTTACTTGAGCTAATAAACGAGTTCAGCAAAGTGGCAGGATACAAGATCAACATGCAAAAATCAGTGATGTTTCTGCACACTTATATTGAACAATCTGAGGAGGAAATCAGGAGAAAAATTCCATTTACAATAACAAAAAAAGGACTCAAGTAACTAAGAATCAATTTAATGAAAGAAGTACAGGACCTATATTCAGAAAACTACAAAACAGTGCTAAAAGTAGTCAGAGAAGACCTAAACAAATGGAAAGACATTCCGTGTTCATGGATTGGAAGATTAAATATTGTGAAGATGTCAATCCTACCCAAACTGATTTATAGATTCAATGCAATACCAATCAAAATTCCAACAGCCTACTTTACAAAAATAGAAAAGGCAATTACCAAATTTATTTGGAAGGGAAAATGCCCCTGAATAGCCAGAAGCATTCTAAAAAAAAAAAAAAAAAAAAAAAAAGAGCAATGTGGGTGGACTTTCACTGCCTGACCGTGAAACATACAACAAAGCAACAGTGTTCAAAACAGCATGGTATTGGCATAAAGATAGACACATGGATCAGTGGAATAAAATTGAGAGTCCAGAATTAATATATATGGCCAACCGATTTTGACAAACCTAATAAATCCATGTTAATGGGACAAAACAGTCTCTTCAACAAATGGTGCTGGGAGGATTGGATATCCATAACCAAAAGAATGAAAGAGGACCCCTATCTCACTCCCTATACAAGAGTCAACTCAAAATGGGTCAAAGACCTAAATATAAAAGCAAGAACCATAAAACTACTAGAAGAAAATAGGGAAGCATCTTCAAGATCTTGTGATAGGTGATGGTTTTTTGGATCTTATACCCAAAGCACAAACGACAAAAGAAAAATAAATAAATGGGACCTCCTCAAAAATCAAACACTTTTGCACCTCAAAGAACTTTTTCAAAAGGGCAAAAAGGCAGCCAATGCAATGGGAGAAAATATTTGGAAATCACATATCCCAAAAGGGTTTAATATCCATGATATATAAAGAGACACTACAACTCAACAAAAAGACAAATGACCTGATTGAATAATGGGCGAAAGACTTCAAAAGGCATAGTTCAAGATATGCTCTATCAATTCCCATGTCCTGACTCTACTCAACTGAGTGGATGGATAAAAACCTTCCATCCTAAGAGGGAGCACCTTCACATAATTGCATTTTGGAATTTCCTATGGAACATGCCTACTACCATTTGCTTATTTATTTCATGCCTAACATGTTTATATGTGTCAGGCACTGTTTTAAGGATAAATTGGTGAGCCAAACTAGACACAGGCTCTGTGCTTACGGAGTTTATATTCTAGTAGGAAAGACAGATATTGATCAAGTAGTCATACAAATAAATCTCAAGTTGCAGTTGTGAAATATAGGAAAGAAAATTAATTAGTGCTATAAAAACCTGTCATAAGGAGATTTGACCTAATCAGTGAGATCAGAGAAGATTCCCTAGAAAGCTTGTGTTAATATCAAAAGGATGAGTAGGGTGAAGTGTTAAGAATTCATAAGGTGAAGTGTTAAGAAAGAATGTTTGAGGCAGAGAGAAGATCTTATCTAAGTCCTTTTGGGGGCTCAGTGAGTATAGGGTCCTATCAGAAATTCCAATGTGGCCAGAGGGCCAGAACACAGAGAATAGAGAAGGGATTTTAGGGATATGTGGGGAGGTTGAGGTTTAAGAGGTAAATAGGACCAAACTATGCATGGCCTGAAAGGCAATAGTAAAGAAAAATAAGCCTTTAAAGGATTTTAAGAATGAGGGATAGTTATGTGATCATATTTTACATTTCTATAAAATCAATCCAGCTGTAATATGAACAGATGAGGTAGATGGGCCAAGAGGATGTGGATAGGCCAGTTAGGAGACTATTGTAGACACTTTGGGGAGAAATGATAGCTTTGACTAGGATATTGGTGGGTGAGATGGAGAGAAATTGACACATTCTAGAGCTATTTAGGAGGATTAATAGATAGCAGTTGTTCTTATATTGGATATGGTGGTAAGGAAAAGAAAGGGGCCAAATCTGACACATGGGCTTTCTTGCTCAAGTGATGGTGCTATCCATCGTGATAGATAATACTGTAAGAGAATCAGGATTGAGACAAACATTTCACTTTTATGCAAGGTGAACTTTAGGGGCTTTGAGAAAACCAAGAGAAGATGCAGTTGGGTATATGAATTTGAAGCTCAAAGTAGAAGTCTGGACTGGTGATATGAGTTGGTGAATCATTTGTATAGAGGTAGTCATTGAAGTGATAGGAGTCGAAGAGAAATCTGGTCCTTGGTCTGTTGCCTGTACATTCACTGATCAGCCAAACTTTGTGTTACAGTTATTCCTACAACAGCTAGCAAACAGGAGAGAATAGATGAAGTTAGATATTTGCTAGAATCTAATGATTAGATAAAATTTGGCATGGTATTTTGCTCAAATTGACTAAATTAAAATATAATGGTCTTAAGTTTTTCACAGAAATCTTGTTTATTTTTAAAGTCTTACTTGCATTATAAGGATTTCTGTGGTCAGGTCATTTCACTTTACATTCAATTAATAGGATACAATTAGTTAATCTTTGATAATGTATCATGTAGTTTTCATATTAGTATTTGTATTTGTTAAAATTGTATTTATTCTATGTTATTATCTATGGCAGCTGTGGAGGCATGTCCCTTGGAACTGTCTTTTGGAAAGAAGCCATTTAGTTGCAAGGGGTGCAGTTAGCTGACAGCCTCCAGTTGTTAACACCTTCAGATCTGTCTTAGCCTTTCAAAAGAGGACACTCTTCCTGGCACCCACCTTACAGCAATGACTGAGCATGGTAGGGGTACTAGGGCCTAGCCGATTCTTCCCAGTGTGGGATTCCTCTAATGGGAAGTGTTTGCTCAGAAGCTCCCCAATGGTTTTGCTGAGACTTTGTCAGATTTGCTTCCCAGTGAGGATTTCCTTGCCCAATCCTACTTATTCTCTAACCCATTTCCTTTCAGAGATGTCATATTTGCATCATGGTTTGAAGATTTTTATCTCAGTTTCTCTGCAGCTGTGAGAAATAGCACACAATGTGTTGGCTTAAACAATGGGAATTTATTGTCTTATGGTTTCAGAGGCTAGAAGACTTGCTTTCTCCCAGGGTCGGTAGGGGTTGGCTGGCCAGCAATCCTTGGGTTCCTTGGCTTTCCCATCACATAGCAATGTCCTCTCTTTTCTCACCTGGCTTTTGTTAACTTCTGGCTTCCAAATTCTCCTTGTGACTCTATCTATAAGGCTTTCAGTAATAGGATTAAGACCCATCCTGATTTAGTTGGCCACACCTTAACTAAAAATAACATCTTCAAAAGGTCCTGTTTACAATGGATTCATACCCACATGAATGGAATTAATTACATAAATCACTCTACCATAATTTTCCTTATCCAATCCTGCTTCTTCCCCTCTTATCTTTCAAAAGAATTACCTCTGTAAACTTTTTTCACTACTAATTCTGTTTTGGCATCTGTTTCCCAGAGGCTCCAACTGGTCACTATAGTATTATTTTACATTCCCAATCACAAATGTGGATCAGTGATTCAAAAGTGATTCACTGAAGGATTAAAGTCATAAAAATAGATACACCCCCCCACACACACACACACGTATACACTATTACTCAAAATAATGTCATTGCTCTTTGGGGGTCCCTAAGACCACCTCAGGTTCAATGATTCTCTAGAAGGACTCAGAACTCAGCAAAGCTATTATACTCACAGGTATAGAATATTACAATGAAAAGATAGATACAGATGAAAATCAGCAATAGAAAAAGTTGCACAGGGCAGGGTCGTAGAGACACCAGAAACAAGCTTTTAATTGTTGTCTCTCAGTGGAGTCATGTGGACAGCACTCAATTTTCCCAGCTACTATAATAACATGCATAGAGTATTGCCAACCAGGGAAGCTCACCTGAGCCTTTGTGTTCAGAGTTTTTACTGGGGATCAGCCACATAGTATGGCTGACTGCTCCTGTGAGTGACCTTCAGTATCCAGCCCCTCCAGAGGTCAAGCTGATACCAAGGCCATCTCCATGAACTATATGGATTGGCCCAAGACCCAGAGGTAAACAAAGGCACTCTTATCAGGCAGGATATTCCAAGGGCTTAGAGGTTACCTCCCAGAATCAGGACAAGGGCCAAATCTTTCTTTGGAATGTGTAGACTATAGTAAAGACTTGGCTCGCTAAGTTTATCCTTTATTTCACAGACATAAATATAAGCCATTATTAGTGCTTCTTTACTAATATAGAATATTATATTATTCTATGTACTAGAATAAGTGATTTTGTGAGTCTTAAGTGTTTACATACAGGAAGTCAAAATGGAAAAGTGCCGATCTTAAAAATAGATTTTATTGGATCAGAAATCTATTCACTGGTACCATCTTAGTGACCAGTCTGTTTTTGTACTATTTTCAAATACTGTGCAATTCCTCTCTAATATGAAATCAATTATTTTTATAGGAAAATTAAGAAAAGGCATCAATACAGCAGAGATCTTGAACTAGTTTGTTTTCCCCTCTCAAAACATGTAGTTCGTTTGGGCGGTGATTCCAGGAAGCCAGAGTGAGAAAGCAGGGAAAATGAGGAGATTAGGAGGTTTGGAAGGAAAGCTAACAAAGAGTACATCATTGACCTGGCAATTATTCTGGAAAATGCAAGTCAATCCTGTGGAGGACCCTCTAGTAAACTGTATAGAATACACCTCAAAATTTTTCCTCCAAATATCAGTAGATTTAGACATTCATCCATTGACACAAAATCTTATCACGTGAGAGTTGCATTAACTCCCTACACTTATAGGCTTTGGTGCTGAGTAGGTTAAGCAAGATCGTGAGACTCTGGAGAAAGCCCTAGGCCAGAGAAACTGAAAGATGCTGTGGAAACTTGAGGGGGGGAAACTCAGAAAGCTGAACAAGCTAATAGCAACATGTCTTGATCAAGGGACAGTGTGGGATTTGGCATGGTATCATTGGCATACAATGTGAAAAGTCAATTTACTATCACATACTTAGTAGACATTTCAATTTTCAGTGGGATGAAATCATTGATGGATAGAATACAAATCAAATTGTGACATTCATGGGTTACATATATGAAGGAGAATTGCTTGATGAGGTTTTTTGCTCTATTTATCACTGAAAACTCATGCTATGAGAGGATAGCTTAACACTTATGTAAAAATTTTTGGTTGTTTTGATATGACAAATATACCCCAGAAATCTTGGTGACTTGAAACAATAAAATTTACTGCTCACTAATATCATAGTCTAACATAATTAGGGCAGCCATTCTCCATCTTGTAAGCTACGTCATCTGAAACACATACTATCCAGGATTGGTATGGAAATATCTGTAATTCTAAAGTCCAAAGAACTCAGTGTATTTTCATAGGCTCATAGCAAACCCATATAGTTGTAAAACTTGACCTGAACTGATATGAGGATGCCTATATTGTCTTTATTAATCCTCCTTGGTATGATGCTTTTCTAAGAAGTATTAACATATTTTATTACAGGGTGTTGCCATTAACCTACTGGGTATGTTGATAATATATGGAATATGGCTTATACTAAATACCTTTCTAAAATTTGAGAAAATTAAATAATGAAATATACCTGGTCTCAACAGAGTCCAGTAATGTTCTGTGAACCTATATGACTAATTTTATAAATATTGTGTTTAATTTTTATGTGATTAAAATTTTTAATACCTAACATTGGGGGCAAGGAGAATCCATGTGTGTCTCTCCAGCCAATTAGACAGTCAAGCAAAGAGGAAAGTTTGAGATACACTGGTCAAGCAGATTCCAAGTAAAATAAACTCAAAGAGCTCCACACCTACACACATCATAACCAAACTGTCAAAAAGAGATGCTTTTTAACCTTTTTTATTTTGGAATACTCTCATACTTACAGGACTGTTGCAAAAATAATATATAACCCATATAGAGAACTGCAATATTTCCCACACCCAGATGCTCAGATCCACTAACATTTTTTCACATTTGGAGTATCATTCTGTCAATCCATCCATCTATCTATATTTCTGGCTGTATGTCTATTTTCTAAACATTTGAGGTTGTAAAACATCCTGCTCCTTGAACACTTAATGGTTACATGTACATTTCCTAAAATCTAAGATAGTCACTTATGTACACACCTTAAGTACAATTATCAAGTTCAAGAAATTTAACATTGATATAAAGCTTACAGTCATATTCCAATTTTTTCATAAGTCTCAATAAAGTCCTTTTCAGCCTTTCTCCCTCCATTATTGTATCCAGTCCAAGATACATATTACATTTAATTGTCATTGTTACTTTAGTCTCTCTCTTTTAAATTGTGGAAACATATTTACAACTAAACTTTCTAATCTCAAACACTCTCAATTCAGGGAATTAATCACATTCACAGTGTTATGCTACCTTCACCCCCATTCATTACCAGACCTTTCCCATCATCCCAAATAGAAATCTCACTCAACATGATGTCTTCAAGGTTCATCCATGTAGTAACATGTATCATAACTTTATTCTTTTTTAAGTTTGAAAAATATTCCATTATATTTATACACAGCATTTTGTTCATCTATTTATCTGTTTTCAATTTGGATTGCTTCCATATTTGGCTCTTATGAATAAGACTGCTATGAACATTGGTGTACAAATATCTGTCTGTGATGCTGCTTTCAGATCTTTTGGTTATGTGCCTAGATGTGGGATTGCCAGGTCATATGTTTAATTTTTTTTTTTTTTTGAGGGACACCAAATGATTTTCCACAGTGGCTGCACCATTTTATCTTCCTACCAACAATATATTAAGGTTCCTATTTCTCTGCATCCTCATCAGTACTTGTTATTTTCCATTTTAAAATTAATACTAGACATTCTAGTTAGTGGGCATAAAGTTTTATCTCTTTATGGTTTTGATTTGTATTTCCCTAATGACTGATGATGTTGAGTATCTTGTGTTCTTATTGGCCATTTGTATATCTTCTTTGGAGAAATGTCTATTCAAGTCCTTTGCCCATTTTTAATTGGCAAGTTTGTCTTTTTGTTGTTACGTTGTAGGAGTTCTTTATATATTCTGGATATTAAGCCCTTATCAGATAAATGGTTTCCTACAAAAAGGGAATCTTGAAAGCAGCAAGAGAAGTGACTCAGTAAGAGTAACACTGGATTTCTTATCAGAAATGATGAAGGCCATAAGGATAACATATTCAAAGTACTGAAAGGAAAAAAACTGTCAACCAAGAATTCTGTATCTAGCAAAATTCCTTCAAAAATGAGGAAGAAATTGAGAAATTCCCAGATAAGGAAAACAGAGTTCATTGCTAATAAAACTGCCCTTCAAGAAATACTAAAGGAAAGCCTTCAGGCTGAAATGAAAGGACACTAGACAGAAACTCGAATCCACATAAAGATTGTAAAGGGTACTGGTAAAGTTAACTGTATAGGTAAACAGAAAAGACAGTAAAAGGCTGTATTTCACTTGATATTCTTTTTTCTCTTATCTGATTTGAAAGATAGTTGCATAAACTCAAATTATAAATTTGTGTTGATGAGCACACAATGTAAAAATATGTAAATTAAATGACAATAACAGTTCAAAGTTGACAGAGGTAGGAATGGAGCTTAAAAGGAACAAAGTTTTTTGTATATTATTGAAGTTAAGTAGATATTAATCCCAACTAGATAGTTATAAGTTAAAATGTTAACTGTAGTCCCCAGGGTTATTACTAGGAAAATAACTAAGAAAAAAAAAATAATAAAAGAAACAACAAAGGAATTTAAATGGTACACTAGAAAATATCTCTTTAACAAAAAAGAAGGCAGTAATGAAAGTATAGAAAAAAAAACGACATATAGGGGGTGGATGAGGCTCAAATGGTTGGGTATCCATTTCCCATGTGGAGGGACCTGGGTTCGATCCCCAGGACCTCCTGGTAAAAATAAAGAAAAATATAGAAGGCGTGCAGGCCACCAGGCCCCATGCATGGGTGTGCTACCAGGCCCTGTGAGCGGATGAGCCCCCAAGTCCCCGCAAACAAGTGCGCTACCAGGCCCCATGCACGAGTGTGCCATCAGGCCCTGCCGAGCCATGCAGCAAGATGATGACACAGGGGAGAGCCAAGACAAGACATGCTGAGAGACCAGGAACTAAGGTGGTGCAGGTGGTAGGATGCCTCTCTCCCATATCGGAGGCTCCCAGGATCGAATCCCAGTGAAGACAGGAGGAGAAGGAGGAGAAGAGAGGGCAGGAAACAGACACAGAGAATTGCCCAGTGAATGGACACAAAAACAGGAAAAATGGGGGTGGGGTGTGTGTGGGGGTTAAAATGAATAAAAAGGTAAATAAATAAATAAATCCTTTTAAAAAATGACATATAGAAAACAAATAACAAAATGACAGATGTGTGTCTTATCAGTAATTACATTAAATATGAAAGGACTAAATATTCCAATCAAAAGACAGAGATTGGCCAAATGGTTAAATAACATAATCCAACTATATGCTATCTACACCTTAGATTCAAAGAAACAGATAGGTTGAAAGTAAGAGGATGAAAAAGATATACTCAGCAAACAATAACCAAAAGAGAGATGGAGTGGCTATCCTAATACGAAATAAAATAGACTTTAAGATAAAAATCACTCTGCTTCATTACATAAAAATTAAGAAAAAAAATTTTGCATGGCAAAACTACCATTAAAAAAGTCAAAAGACAACTGACAAATGAAGAGGAAATAATTGCAGCATATATAATAGGTGTATTAGTCAGAATTCTATAGGGTAACATAACCAACAGGAGATTTCTGTAAATAATATGAGATTCTATAAAGTTGCCCCATGCAACTGTGGGGATGCATGAGTCAAATTCTATAGGGCAGGCTGCAAGCAAGGAACTCCAATGAAGGTCCTCGATGAGTTCCCCAGGAGAAGCTGTTCGGAAGCAGAGATGGGAATTCTCTCCCTGACTGCTGAAATTATATCTCCTTTTAAGGCCTTCAATTGAGTGGATGAAGTGTCTTTTGTTGCTGAAGGTATTCTCCTCAGTTAATTGTAAATGTACTCATCCATAGATGCAATCAACACACTGATGATTTAAGTCCAAAAAATGTCCTCATAGTTCAATTAGGCCAGTGCTTGCTTGACCAAGCAAATGGGCACCATTACCTGGTGAAGTTGACACATGGATCTAACCATCACAACAGGTAAAAGCTTAATATTACCAATTTATAGGAACTCTTAGAATTTGAGGATAGAAAGACCAAAAATCTGATAGAGAATGGGAAAAAGACATGAACAGACAATTTAAAAAATCTATATAAATGCTCAAACAGAAAAAGATGTTCAAATCCACTAATAATTAGGAAAATGCAAATTAAAACTATACCAAAATGCTATTTCTCACTTATCAGATCAGTGAAAATTTAAAATTATGACAATACATTCTGTTGTAGGGAGACAAAGGACTTTCATGATATTGCTAGTGGGAATGCAAGCTGGATTTGGTAAGGAATTTAGCAGTATTTAACATATGTATTTATGTTTTTAGCCATAAATTTCACTTGTAGTAATTTACCTGAGGAACACCTCTAACAATTCAAAAAGACATTTATACTAGGTTAGTCGTTATAGCAAAAATTATTTTTAGTTGCAAAACATTAGAAACTTAAAGGCCCATAGGTAGGAAAGTGGCTAAACAGATACATCCATACAATGAAGTACTAGGGAGCTGTAAAAAAGAATGAAGACTAAATCTATAAATTGTTACAAAGTGATATCCAGGATATACTGTTAAGTGAAAAAAGCAAAGGGACAATGTTAAATTTCTTGAACTTGATAACTGTACTTAAGGTGGTTATATAAGCTGCATAACCTCATTCTTAGGAAATATGCATGGAAGTGTTCAAGGAACAGAATGTATACAACATACTCTCAAATGTTTAGAAAATATATAGAATGAAATGACAAATGTGGCAAAATGTTAAAAGTTGGTGTATCTGGGATCTAGGTGTGGGGTGTGGAGTTCTCTGCATGGTTTTTTTTTAAAGATTTATTTATTTATTTATTTAACCCACCCACACCCACCCCACCCCACCCCCTTGTTTTTGCGCTCGCTGTCTGCTCTGTGTGTTCTTCTGTGTCTGCTTGTCTTCTCTTTAGGCAGCACCGGGAACTGATCCTGGGACCTACCAGAGTAGAGAGAGACACTCAATCTCTTGCACCACCTCAGTTCCCTGGTCTGCTGCATCTCTTATTGTCTTACTGTCTCTTTTCTGTATCTCTTTTTGTTGCATCATCTTGCTGTGCCAGCTCTCCATGCAGGCCAGCACTCCTGCATGGGCCAGCACTCTACTCAGGCCAGCTCGCCGTGCAGGCCAGCTTGCCTTTCACCAGGAGGCCCCGGGAATAGAACCCTGGACCTCCTATATGGTGGACAGGAGCCCAATCACTTGAGCCATATCTGCTTCCCTCTGCATGGGTTTTGTATTATTTTTGCAACTGTCCTGTAAATTTGAAAGTATTTAAAAATAAACCTTTTAAAAAAAGCAAATGGAAAACAGTTTCTATAGAGGTCTGTCTTTCATATAAGGAAAATAATGGTGACATAAGAAAATATACATCACTCTGCCAAAACTAATGTGATTGGTGGCCTATGGAGGTAGGAGGTGGGAGATGGGAATGGGGTAGAAGGAATGCAAGGTGGGGAGTGACACTTATTTGAATTTTTTAAAAAGTGTTTTATTATTTTTCTGGTGTTACTCTGACTTTTAGAACCATATTGATGTTTCACATACTTAAAGTAAATAAATAAATAGAACCAACAAGTAAGGGAATATCCAGAATAAAATACAAACAAACACAAATGGATCCAACTGTATTTAAAATGAATACTATCACCCCACTGAAGTGGTGGGAGAATAGAACTAACTTATGTAATTGCAATACAATGTTTTGACTATTTGCCTTAAAGTAATGACATAAAGAACTATAAACAAATATTGTACTCTAGATTAGTAGGTTTACTTTTTACAGTGGTATGGGTTCGCAATTTTGAAAATTACTTAATATTCTAGAATTAAGCAAATAAGTAAAGATTTTATGGAAAAAGGGAGCCAGATTTCTCATTGTTGAGGGGATTTATAAATATGGAAAGGGGAAAGGTTAAAATGAACTCTGTAGTGCTAGATTGGAATTGGAGGTATCAGTATGAATCCATAGATTTTAATAAGCTTATAGATATATGTATGCGCACACATACACATCTTCTATTTCCTAGGAGGGCCTAGAAGCAGTGCCACCCTACAAAATCTAGCACCCAGATTCTTGGTGTCTAGGAGGCAGGCTTCTTTGAGCAAGGGTTGATTTCAGGGCTGGGGTAGGGAAAGTACTAGACAAGACTCAACTATCCCCCTGTGCCAAAAAATAAGGAAATGCTCAAAGAATAAGGGAGATTTGTCAGAAGATCTCAGGGCCCAGCTAGTAGGGGTCACATTGGCTAAATCTGGGACAATTTGATTAACAAAATAAATAATGACAGTAATGTATTATAAATTATAGATAAAAGGTCATGAACTTCCATACATTTGGCGACCACCACAGAAACAATTAGTTCATGCAAGAAGCATCAACAGATGATCACCTAGAATCTAAGATCTAGGCACTAGATGTTTTGGGGTGTCATTGTTTTAAAGCCATTTCCTCAGTGCAAAGTGCTAGGAAATATAAGATGTGTTTACGTATACACGTCTTCTATCTATCTTTATATTAAAATTAGTGGGTAAAAGTATGTGGAAAAGTCACATAATATCACAGTAGCTCCCTATGATTTTTTGATGTTGTATGTACCACAGAAGAACATGTTTTTAAACTTAATCTATTCCTGTAGCTATGAACCCATTGTAAGTAGGAACTTTTGATAAAGTTACTTCAGTTAAGGTGTGGCCCACGTCAATCAGTATAGGTCTTAAAACTTATTACTGCAGTCCTTTCTAAGCAGAATGAAATTCAGACAGATTGAGAAAAAGTCACAGGCAGCAGCCAGAAGCTCAAATTCAATAGAATCCAGAAGAAAAGGGAAAGGCCAGGAGAGGCTGCCACACATATTGTCATGTGACAAAAGAGCCAAAGACCAAATATCACAGACAGACAGCTCCAGAATGCCAGTCTTTGGGAAGAAGGCATCGCCTTGATTTTGACTTTCTTTTAGCTTCAAAACCATAAAAGCTAATAAATGTCCATTGTTTAAGCCAACTGATTGCGTGGTATTTGCGTGAGCTGCCAAGGAAGCTAAAACATGCCCTCTAAGATAGTTATTAATTACAAAGGGAAAATTTGTAACTTTATTGGGTTGAAACCGGTTAAACACTACCTAAACCAAGTGATCAGAGTTAACATCACCAGTAATGACACCATGTGCCTTCTGACATGATGCACTGAGAACACAATCCCATTTCTGTGGTATTCCTGCCAAAAGATGCATTTCCTAAATATGAAAATGAAAAAAATTCTGGCAATACCAAACTGAGGGACATTTTACAAAACAACTGGCCTTCCTCTTTAAGACTGTCAAGATCTTAAGAGATAAAGACTGGGGAATTATTTCGAATTAAAGGAGATTAAAGAGACATGTCACCCAAATGCAATGTGTGATCCTGGATTGGATTCTGGACCAGAAAAAGGACCTTATCAGGAAAACTGGTAAAATTTGAATAAGATCTGTAGATTAGATAATAGTATTATATCAATGTTAATTTCTTGGTTTTGTTAACTGAACTGAGTTTATGTAAGAGAATGTCCTTATTTTTAAGAATTTTCACACAAAAATATTAAGAGGTGAAGGAGAACTATATCAGCAACTTGTTCTCAACTATTTTAGAAAATAAATTTTATAGGTAGGTAGGTGAATAGATAGAGATTGCTTGCATGGATAATATATAGGTATGTAGAGAGAAATGATAAAGTTAGCAGGGTAAAATGTTAACATTTGGGAAATTTGAATATATGGGAATTGTACTATATTTACAACTTTTTGTAAATCTGAAATAACCCCAAAATATAAAGAATGGATAGAAGGGCAAGAAGCTAATGTGAAGACAAAAGAAGAGCAACTGTTTAGGACTAGGATGGGGAGGAAGAAATGATGAGAAGTATATGTCTTTGAAAAATATTTTATATATATATTTGATAGAAGTCACTGGTGAATTGCAAAACAGAAATGTGGAAAAAGGAAGAATAAAGATGATTTCCAAGATTATGAGTTCCAGGGTGTGTTATGATCCATTTACTGAGTTTGAGAAGGCTGGGAGAAGAAAAAGATAGATATCAAGGATAATACCAAGAGTTTAGTTATGAGTACTTTTTTTCTAGTTACAAAAATCAGCTCTTAATAGGGCAAAGAGTGGAGGGGAGAGGCATGCCATCTCAGGAGTTTTTAATGCCATCTGCCAGTTTTTGTGTATATAGATTTGTGGAAGTCTCTGAAACAAATCTTAAGGGCAATCACAGATAGTATCAGTAAAATATTAACTAGCCACATATACTAATGCTTGGCAATATCTATATCAGGGCAAAGCATTCACAGATTCTATCACAGATAAAGATAATAAAGTTCAGGGGTCTTGTTTCAAATGAATGTGTAACACAGGGCTATTTTAGACAAACCTAAAGAGGAGCAAACACATTTCAAAAGCAAATAGTCAAAGGAGTTATGACACTGTGGGTCAACTATTTAGGCTGGATTTGACTAGAAAGCTCTTCTGGTCTTAGCTGGATTCCCTCATATGAATCAGAGTGGGGGAGGAATATAAGATTACAGGGTAGAGGATGGATATGGGGAGGCTATTAAATGGGGCCATTATTGCAATCAGTTTGCCATTGTCTCCACTCTGGTCCTAATTATTTAAATTCCTCCCCTGTGCAAAATATACTAACCCCCTTTTAATACCCCTAAATTCTCATTCAACTATGGCAAAAAGGCTTGAAATACAGGATTTCATGATCTACATCAGGTTTAAATGTGTCTCTTTGGATGTGGTGCCTCTTGATATGGAGACATACATTGAAACTATGAATTATCTTCCCCTTCCCACAGCCCAACATAGAATGGTGAGACAGGGACATGATAAATACAATAGATACTACTTTTTAAATGGGGAACATTGATTTGTGTATTATTTTTCAATTGCTATATAAAAATTATCACAAACTCAGTTGCTTAAAATAATATAAAGGTATTATCTCATAGTTTCCATGGGTCAGTAGTCTGGGTCCAGTTTAACTGGCTCCTCTGCTCAGGGTCTCACTAGGCTGAAATCAAGGGGTCAGTCATGTCTGTGATCTCACCTGATGCTCGGGGCCTTCTTCCACACTCACTGGTTGATAGCACAATTCAGTTCCTGGTGGTTGCAGGACTGATGTCCCTATCTACAATAAACATAACTGGAAATGTGCACGTTTTATATGATTAGAACTTTACCACTTTTTTGCCACTGCTAAGTGACAAAAAATACAACTTGTACAAATGGAAAGATATGCCACATTTTTGGACTAAATAACCAAAGGAAACCATGTATCCTAAATTAATTTATAAAGTTAATGTGATTCTAATATAGATATAATAGATTTTTTTGGAAATAGACAAGGTTATTCTGAAGTTCATTTGGAAAAAAAGCAGGAATAGCTAGAAAGCCTCTGATTAAAAAAAGAGTAATGGGGGCAGATACCATAATCAAAAACAAAAATATTATTTTCTAACATATTAGAATATAATATAACATATTATAAAGCCTCTATGATGAAAACTGTGGGGCTGTTGTATGAAGAGCTATAGTGATACAGAATAAAAACTATAGAAATGGTCCCATACACATCTATAAGTTTAATGTAAGTTATAGGTAATGTCCCAAATCAGTAGTAGAAAATATGGGCAATTAAATAAATAGTATTGGGCTCTTAGATAGTCATCTGAAAAAAAAATTAAGTTGAATCCCTACCTCAATTCATAAAAGTCTAGAAAAATACACACGTGATTTCTTTTATTACCTTGCAGTAGGGAAATCCTCTTTAATTATCACTCAAAATCCAGAAGCCATAAAGAAAATGACAGAATAAGCTATATTTTGCAAAAACACAACTTCTGCAAAGTAAAAACATGTAAGCAAAGCAAAAGATGGATTGAGAAAAAAAGTATCTGCATTTATATCATAAACAAAAGGCTAATCTCTCAAATATATACAGAATCCCTAGGACTTGATAAGAAAAGGACTAACAATAGATAAATGAGCAAACAGTGTAAAGAAACTGTTCACAAAAATGGAAATATTGACTTTTGAATATATGACAAGATTCAAATTGATAACATACTGTGTTGGGAGGCCTATGGGACCAAGCACTCATTGCTGATTGGGAGTACAAATTGCCTTGGTCCCTAAGGAAGGCGATCTGATTACCGATCTCAAAATTGAAAATGTATATGCCCTTCAATCCAGTTCCACATCTTGGAACTTATCTTATACATGTACTTTCACCGGTGCAAAACGATATATAAATATGGCTATTCCTGGCAATAGTATTTGTAAACAGGTAGAAACATGCTCAATAGTGTAATGGCAATCAGTGAAGTGACACCCATACCATATAACACTTTGTGATGGTAACAAAGAATGGGGAAGCTACATATTGATAGGGAAAGATCTCCAAGGAATATTGCTAAAAAGCGCAGAAACCTGGAAAGTATGTTATATTTTGTTAAAATGAGAATTACAGATACATTCATATTTCCTGGTATCATATAAAGAAACTTCATAAGACTATATAAAAAGCTAATAAAAGTGGTTACCTGTCCTGGGGGAGGAGTAGTCATGAGAACTAGGCAGATAAGGGACTATGGAGGAAAAGTAAAAATTTTCTTTATGTGCCCTTAATATTTTTCAAATTTTGAACCATTTAAATATATTCCTTATTCAAAAATAAATACATAAAAAAAGAAATAATGAAGGAACTTGACCTGAAAAGAAGAAGCTAGAGGACACCGGCTGGCACCAATGTCCATTCCTATTTCTGTTATCCCTACATAGCGCCGTTGGTATTTTGAAGAGGACCAGAATGCTGAGAGGCTTACCAAGCCTCTGGTGTCTATTTTTCTAATCTCTCCTTATAACTCTTTTGGTATTTTCAAGGCTGTTACCTTGCCAAAAATGAAGGTACACATGCTCCAAGCAAGAAGTGATGGACTTCTTGCAATTTTAATTTTTGTTCCAATAACATCTCTGCTCATTTTAGGTGGTCCTGTTCCAGTAAAATTAGAACTCAGAAAAGCATTAAAGATAAACACTGGTATGGTAGAAGAAGAGCATGAAAGGTACAAATCAAGAGAAAGAAATAAAAACTGGACCACTCCAACATATTAGAAGAGAGAAAAATAAATCACAATAAAAAATAATAAAATATATAAAATACGATGGAAGTAGAAGGTGAAAAACTGCAGTTATCAGAGTAAATGTGAAAGTATAAAATCTCTCTGGGAAACATCTGGAGTACAGCTATTCTGTTTAACCTAGATTTGAAAGCTCAAATCTAGGTATTAACTGACTGGGGACCTAGGGTTAGGAGAGCCATGCATAGCTGGAAGAGTCGTCACCCTGCCACCACATGATGAACAGAGGGAGTTGTTAAGACCTGGCCAAGATGCTCCTTATGAAAACATTTTTGAATTTGCTCTTAATCACAGACAGATAAATCATTGATGGCCCAAATTTCTGCTCCATATAGCACAGACTCAATAATTTTATTCTGTGAAATGTTTTAGGAAAGTATAACCAAAAGCCAACTGCAGCACATTAAAAAAGAAAAAAGAACAAAAAAACACACAAACAAAAAAACAAAAAAACACCACGACTCAATAAAGCTTCCATAGAATGACCTGCTTTGAGCAATGTTGTTTCCTGATACACCCTCCAAGCTAAACTATTTATGTAATGTAGACCAAAGTAATGGATTGAAGTGATGTATTATATGGAATCATAAACTATTAAACCAGCCATAAGTTGGAGAAAACCTTGTGTTTATTTTTAAGTAAAACTGTAAGACTTCTTTATATAAGGATATTAAAGTAGGTCTATTCGTTTTTAAAATATTTTTTAATTTGCCTTTTAGTTTTTTTATGGCATTTCTTTTGACCAAGAGAAATATTTCTTTTCTTTCTTTTTTTTTTTTTTTTTTTGTTTAAATAAGTGAATATTAAAACTGGGTACATTTTGTTTTCTTCTTTTGCCTATATGCATAAGCTATTTTTTCTATACCACAGATCAGATAAAAATTAAAATGTATTTTCTTCCCTTCCTTTTCTTGCTTATTTGAAATTCTATGTTCACTACATTATGAAATCTCATATATATCAGATTCTATTTCCAGTATTTTCTTCTGGTTCATTGATGTAGCACCCACAGATTTAATATGTTTCTGGGTCTCTTTATTATTATCATCAATTAAAAATGCTCCCCTCATTGTTCTTTGTGATGGCCATTGAGGTGCACTGCTAGGAGAGAAGCCACTGCCAGGACGAGGACGGAAGGAGACAAACAGCCTCCAGCTGCTGCACCTCCAGATCTGCCTCAGTGCTTAAATCGAGGCCATGCTTGCCCTGGGCGGCTGCTCCCAGTCAGTGACTGGGCGTTCCTCTCAACACCTGACACCTCTGATAGGTAATCTTTGCTCTAGGGTTTCCCCATCACCGTGGCCAAGACTTTCTTGCAATTGCACTACAATCTGAAGCTCTTAACCAATCCGACTTCCTTGCCTTCTTTCTCTTATCACAGGTCAAACCTGCATCATAGTGTAAAGGCTTTCTCAGACTACCCCTGCTCCCTTTCCTCTTTATACTTGACAATCATTTCCCCTAGTAAATCTCTTGCTCATCTATTCTGTCTTGGTGTCTGCTTCTAGGGGACCAAAACCGACATAGTTCATACCCAGAGGGGTCTAAGACCAGAGATGGTAAGATGGAATTAAGGGACAGGCTCACTCACTGCTCAGCTGGCAACAAGTGGTGTGTGGGTCATGGAGGCCCTGGCACAAGTTGGAGGCCTAATTGTTGAAGTGTGCACTGGTGGTGACCTGGGAAAATGTCCTGATGAAGAGAACATCCTTGCAAGTGATGATTAGGCTTTTGAAGGCATTGGTTAGGATAATGTCTACAAGGACAGTGGAGATGGTGGGTTATTACTCGATTGTATTAGTGCTCTGTAAATGGATGAGGAGAAACAGGGCTTTAACAAATAGGCTCAGTTTGACAGCCAGGCAGTCTTTTTGGTAGTTTTCAAAGAAGGACTTATACCTTGAAATGGAAGAGAAGATACAGCTGAGGAGAAATTTCAGTATTGAATAGAATCACAGAGCTCCAGAGATGTTTAAATGCTCAGCTACAGTCTGTTACACAATGGTCGATATGCCCATGTGAAACCTGAGATCCTGAAACATGGGTTAGGGACATCTAATTGTATGTTCCAAAGGGTTATGGCTCTGCTTACTCCTCTAAACCCTCTGAGCCTGCAGAGATGGTCCTCTTCTCTCTATTGAGAGCTAGCCTTTCCCCCATGTAGGAAAACACTGCAGAACTTTCTCCCTTGCAAAGCAATAAGTGCCCCCTCAGGAGTTGCTCTCACATTTCCTGGCTTTCAGGCTGATCACTAAAGTTAAATTCTAGGTTAATACAGTTGAGGATATGCTGGGAGTGAGAAGCGAGAAAAGAGATTACACCTTGAAGGAGTTGCAAAAATTTGCTAGCATGTTAGCAGGATCCAGGGGAGTACTCTTGGGATTAGATTTTGAGGGATTTTGATCAAGGGGGACTGGAACATAGGACTGGATAAGCCAGAATGTATTGTGACACTTTCTTGAGACACAGGATTTAACATTCTGATAAATTCACTGTTAGGGTGGCTTTTAGAAGCCTCGAGAAAACAATGGTCCAGACTGAGCAAAGTACAAATGCCTTGCAGATGGTAGGAGAAGAGATACACGGCTCAAGGCAGAAAACATGCTGGAATGGAACCATTATTCAGGCCAGAAGATCCATCAGAAGAGTTTGATCGATGAGTGGGACCAGAGGGCAAATGATTCTGTACTAGGGCTACCAGGACATCCTGGTGAGAGGGAGACCAGCTTCACTAAGAAGTTCAGTGGTGGATCTCCTTTATAGGCCAGGGCTGATGACTGGAAAGGAAGCATCTGAACCAGGCTTGTTAATCACTATGGGGTTGATGGGACTCCAAAATAATAGAGGTCAGGTGGCAGCACCTGACTCTCATAAGTTACTATAACCCTCAAAGTCAGAGTTGTAGCCAAGGGGTGTTGACCTGAAAGGAGTTGTAGAAATAGTTAATGGACTATGGTGAATCTAGGAAGAAAATAGATGGGCAGGAAACTACTAGGCTACTTAACATCAACAATGAGAAAAAGGCAAGCATGGAGGTGCAGGAGGTTGAGTGCAATAGCCCAATAAAATATCATAATCCCTTGCTCAGTTCCAGATCTGAGACAATTTTTAGATCTGGAAACTGATTAAATGAAGAGTTAGCTGGGTCCCCAAGAGGAAGGACTCTGAGTATGATGACAAATATATATTATAAAGATTCCTTCAGTCCTTCCCCAGAGAAATTTATGGACATTGGCTCAGGCGATTGTATGCTGGGAAAAGGGGAATACCCATATTTTAAGGACTATTGGCTGGCAGACCTAAGTTGACATTGATACCTGTAGCCTAAAGTATTGTCATGCCCTTGTTCTTGAGTGTATATTTGGAATTTACATACTTGGAATTTGGAGTCACCCCAATTGGATCCTTTGTCTGTAGGAGCTATCATAGGGATAAGGCCAAGCAGAAGCCTTTGAAACTGAACCCCTCCACTGACCAAGACAGTAAATCACAAACCATTTCTCACTCAGGTATGATGACAGATATTAGTCCAACCATTAAAGAATCCAAAGGCTGCAAGTATGATGATCCCTATCCTATCTTTGTTTAATTCACCCAGTCTGGTCCTGCAGAATCTAGCTGAATCATAGGGAATAACTGTAGCCTACCACAAGCTCAACCAAGCAGTAGTCTGGATAACATCTCTTATGCCAGGCAGAGTTTCATTGCTAGAGTAGATTAGTAAGGCTTCAGGTACATGTCCACTAAGATGTAGTAAATGTGTTCTATTTCATTTAGAATAGGGGATCAGAAACAGTTCGCATTCACACGAAGCAGACAAAAACATTCATTTGCTTCAGGTAACTCTTCAGGTAACCCTCTGTCAGATGTAAACCAAAGAGATCTGGACTACCTGGACATCCCAAAACATCACACTGACTCATTAAGTTGAGGACATTATGCTCATAAAGCAGAACAAATAAATGGTGGCTACCATGCTGGAGTCCTTGACAAGGCACATGTGATCCAGAGTGTGGAAGATAAAGCTTAAGTAAAATTTTTAGGGGTCTAATTGTCAGGGCTGTGCCCAGATATGCCCACCTAAATAAAAGGCAAATTGCTGCATCTTGTATCTCCTACTTCAAGGAAGGAAACCCTTAGTGTCTGGTAGGCTTCCTTGGGTTCTGGAGATGACACATTCTATACATACTATAGCCATACACGAAGTGATAAAGAAGGCTACAAGACTTTGCTGGGACACAAAGTAGGAAAGGGCTTTCCAGACATCCATGGTGCAAGTTTCCCACTTTGGCCTAATGATCTCATAGAACCTATGGTTTTAGAGATGCCAGTGGTGGGAAAAGATATATTGAATATGAAGTTACCAATATGCCCTACCAAGTCCACTCCTAAGTCTACACCCAAGAAAATAAAAAACATGTCCACACAAAAACCTGTATATGAATGTTCACAGCAATATTACTTATAATAGCCAAAAGGTGAAAACAACCCAAATGTCCATCCAGTGATTAGTGGATAAACAAAATGTGGTATATGAATACAGTGGAATATTATTGAGCCATAAAAAGGAAGTACTGCTACAAGCCACAACATGGGTGAACCTTGAAAACATTTTGCTAAGTGAAAAAAGCCAGACATAAAAGGCAGCATATCATATGACTCTATGTATATGAATTGTTCAGAACAGGTAAATCCATAAAGAAAGAAAGTAGATTAGTGGCTGCCATGGGATGGGGGTGGGGTGAGGAGGGTGAATTGGGACTAACTGCTAAGATGTATGGGTTTATTTTAGGGGTAATGGAAATGTTCTGGAAATAGACTGGTGATGGATGTCCAACACAGTGAATATGCTAAAAACCACTTAAGTGTACACTTTAAAATGGTGAATTTATGTTAGGTGAATAATATCTCAATTTTTACCAAAAAAAAGTTAAAAAAATAAATAAAAGAGCAACTGTGAGGGCTATTTTAAATTTGTTAAACCAAGAAGTCCTTGCTAGGGAGGTGAAAATTGAGCCAATTATAGAAAGTTTGGGGATGGAACTTAAAAAAGCATTCCAGGGTGGGGGGTGGGGGTGGGGGTGGGTGGTAAGTAGAGCAGAGACAAGAGCTCAAAAAAATAGAAAAAGATCAGTTCATCTGGAACACAGGGAGAAAGAGAGGATATGATAAAGGGGTCAGAGAGGAGGCAGAGGCCAAGGCACGTAGGGCCTTTAAGTCATGGTAAAAAGTTTGATTTTATTTTAAGCATTATGAGAAACAATGAGAGGGTTTTAAGCTGAGAAACAACATGATCTGATTTATCTGTTTAAAAGGTTAATTCTGGCTGGTGAGTAGAGAATAAGGAGGGAGTTTTAAAAAAGGAACAAGGAGATTAGAGTATTCCAGTGGTCCACTTGAGAGATGGTGTGGCTTGGACTATGGTGGTAGTGAAAAATATGATAATATGTGGATGGATTTGGGATACATTTTGAAGCTGTGACTGATGGACTGTGAAAGGGAAAGAGGGTAACCAAAATCACAAAGAAGAAGAGGAATGTTTTGGATGTGTAGTGAATCAAGAGTCCTGTTTTGGATATATTAGGTGAGATAATTGTAAGGCTTCCAAATAAAGTGTCATTTGGGCAGTAGAACAAATGAATCTGATTGAGAGGACAAGCTAGGGGTACAGATATAAATTTTGGAGTCCATGTTAAATATATAGTATTGAAAGCAAAAGGAATAGAAGAATCATGTAGGTATTCATGGGGTAAAGCATCATTTAGCGATAATGTAGAGGGGTAAGAAATGTCAAAAGATACAACCAGGAAAAGGTGGTATCGCAGGAATTGAGAGAATGTTTCATGAAAGGAGTATCAGCTGCTGAGAGGTCAAATAAGGTGAGAATAGAAAAGTGAACAATGGATCTTGTAGAACTGGCAATAGTTATCCTCCCAGGGCACATTGCAGTGGAGTGGTAGGAATAGAAGCTCAATTCAAGTGGTCTGAGAAGAGAATAAAAGACGATATGTGGAGACAGCAAATTATAGGAAACTTTTCAAAAAAGCTTTGCTCTTAGGAAAGCAGCTAAATGGGACAGTAGACAGAAGGTACAGTATCTGGAGTCCGAGAAGTAACTTTTTAAAGAAAACACTTAAAAACTAGAGCATGTTTTATGCAAATAGTAATACTTTAGGAGAAAGAGAAAATGATGATGCAGGAGAAAGAATAACTGTAGAACCAAAGTTCTTGAGAAGAATAAGGGAAACAGGATCCAGAGTCAAGTGGAAGTGTTGGACTTCACTAAGAGAAGAGATACTTAACTGATTGCAATATGAGGAAGGGCAGATAATATGGATTCAATTGTTATTAGATTTGTTGATTGGGTTCCCATTTGATTGATTCTATTTTTTTTAATGTGGTAAGAGGCAAGTCATCAGACTTTGTGAAAGGGAAAGAAAGTAAGGGAGGTTTGTAGAAAGAGCTTTCTTAATCTACCACTGGCACTGTCACCTTAAAAAGCCATTTATTTATTTTTTTAAAAGTAAACTTTATATCGACTTCAAATAATAAAACAAAAGACAAAAGGCAGCTTAACAAATTATGGAATCATTACTCTAAAAATTCTTTCCAAGCACATTTATCTCATTTAATACTAAAAACAAGCTCAACTGTTTAAGATGATATTCTAATCTACACTTAATATGCATTCATGTTTATATTTAATAAAGAGTCATTTAAAAAGAAGGCCATAATATGTATTCTTACATATACAGATGTACTATTATGGAGGAATATTCACAATATATTGTGGAAAAAAGATGTTGTAAAACAGTATGTAAATACGATCCTATGTAATAAATGTGTGCGTGCATGTGTGTATGTAAAATAGGGCCTAGAATAATATTAGCATACATATTGAACTATTAAAAATGGTTATCCTTGGAGAATGAGAATATAGTTTGGAAAGAGAATGGAAGTAAAGCTACTGCTTCTTACATTACATGCTATTGTATTTTTTAATGATTCTTTTACAGTGAACTTGTATTGTTGCTGTCACTAAAATATACAAGATACAACAAACTATAGAACAGAAAAAAATGATCATGAAAATATATCAGAACCTGTAGATTAAAGACAAAGCAGTATTTCAAATCAAGTTCATAACTTTAAATAGTTTCATTATTCAACAGAAAAAAAAGTTAAATTATTTAATCCTGCAGTTCCTAAATTTATAGAGGGAGGGAAAAAGCTAAGGAAAGGAGAAAGAAAAGAACAAAAATAAATATCCAAAGTTAATGAACTGATAAACAGATATTGACTTAATTGATAGATAAAACCATTTATGTGGTATTTATTCTAGAAAAATAATATAAACAAAACTAAATCTTTAATGATTTTAATCATGAAAAAAGAACTGAATTATGGAAGGTTCGAACTACAAAATGGGCCAAAAATACAAATATGAAATTTAAATTTTTAAGAGAATACTATGTTTAATTCTATGCTAATCCATTTGTAAAATGTCCATGAAAATGGATGATTCCCATATAAAATATAAAGTACCCAAACTGACCAAACAAATAGAGAATCCAAATAAACAGTTACCAAGATTTGATAGACAAATAAAAACCTCCCCAATAATATGAGAGAACTTTCCATATGATAAACATTTGAATCTAGCAGGAAAGGATATATTATTTAACAAGTGGTAATTAAAATTCCTTAAATATTCAAAAAAATTAAACATAGATTAGTACCTCATCTTAAACAAAAATTAATTTGGACAAGTAAAAGATTACATATATTAAGTTGAAGCCACAAAAGAACAATAAGAAAATATGCATAGTATTCACAGATTTTGATGTACAGAAGGTCTTTCTAAGTACAATACCAAACGCTTCTTATAACATAACCAAGTAATAGGAAAATCTGATGGGTTTTATAAGATAAAAAATTAAAACATGTGAAAATTATAATTGGTCAAAATAGAAGAAAAGTGGCAACTAGGAAAAGTATTTGCAACATTGCACAAAGTATTATTATCATTATACAAAGAATGTTTATAGATTACTAAGAAAAAAGACAAGCCTTTAAATTACATATGGATAAAGGAAATGAACAGGTATTTCATTAAGTAAAACTTGAAAACCATAAAATAACAAATTAGAGTTTGAATCTCCCATTAGCCTAACTGCTAAGAAATTATCTCCCCTGAAAGAAACTCTTAGACATGTATGAGAGTTCCCAGAGCTTAAATAGTATCTCCATAGAGAGGTCTTTTCTGACCTTGACAAGGAAAACAGCCTCTTTAACATTGCCTGCTTTTAAAGTGTTTGAGAAAGGAGGTAGGGAAGAAAGTAGCATAACCCCCTATCTTGAGTAGCCTGCTGAACAGCTCCTCTAAATTCCATGTTCCTCCTTACAACTCTCTTCTCTGCCATGAGTCACTGCTCACTTTGCCACAGATCATGGATTGGAATTCATGGATTAGAGCTCCCCTAATGATGAGAGTGCTGTTTCTCCAAAGGCCTCTATGTGGGGAGTAGGAGTTGAGCATGGAGCAGACCAAACCATCCTCCCCAACACCATCACACCAAATGGAAACATTGTTTCACATTTTTCTGAAAGGCAAGGAAAACTAAAGCCACAAGAAGCAAGAGAATTTTATCATATACTCCAGCATTTGTTGGATATGGAGATCTGAGATTATATTCCAGTGGGAAGAGAGCATCTGATTGAAGGTCTTAAATGAAGTCACGCTCCAGATCGGATGCTCTCAGAGAAATAGTCTGATAACGTGACAGCAAGAAGCAAGTATCCACAGAAGAGGTCACTGCTCTGTCCTGAGGGCAAATGTGTACCAACATCTTGAGACCATGGCCCAACATCAGGTTCTCAGCTCAGGAAAAACAATGATAGTTAGGGAAGGAACCAGCACTAATACCTCTGGAGTCCTTGGCAGTGTTAGAAGAAAAAAAAAGGAAAGAGCATTGGCTGAGGGGGAGGGAACTATGTGAAGGGAACAAGAAAAGGAGGACTTTTTTTTTTTTTTTTAATTAGAGAAGTTATGCACAACATACATAAAATATAGAGTAGGAGATAGAGAACTTTTTTGTCTTGGTTTTGTGAAGTGTCATGGAAAAAAATGTGAAAATTTGCTATAGGAACATTTTAGGAGCAATTCACAGACCCTTATAGTGGCCGAATGGACTTTGGAGACCGGAATTCCTGAGCATGGGCACTAAGGAGAGAATAGTACTGTTTGTGTATTATGACTCTATTGCCCATCCTGGCTGGTATGGTCTGAAGAAACACTTAGGACAACCACACTGCATTGTTGGAAAAAGGATATAAGGCAGCTTACAGGGCTATGCAAAATATAGCAAGATAATACCATATGAAGTAGAAGAGAGGGAAAAAGGGGCCAAGAATTAGGTTACTATAAGTAATAAATACCAAAGTACCTTGTTCTCTGGAATGGAGCACAAATTTAACACTAGCTTTTTATCTGCAAATGTGAAAAGCCAACTCGCAGTTTCCATAAGACAGTAGCAAATGAACTGTTCAAGAGAAGCACAAATATTCCAACACAAAGGCCAGAATGAAATAACTCTTGAGAGTTCACATAAAAAGGCCATTGTCTAATGTAATCAACAACAACAACATTCTTACAGTTGACACAATGATGAATTTCATAGAACAGTTTCATAGGGGGTGTGCAATGCTGACCAAGAAGAAATTCTAAGGATGGATCAGGAAGTTATTATCCAAGTGGTCTTTGCTTTGTGTCTGACTTAATTTGGGGGTGCATTTAGGATCTGATAAACTGATAAAAAGTAAATTATTCATGTTTCTTTATAAATACTGCTTCCACAGACAAACCAATAGCTGAAATATATTAACTGGCTGTCAGTTCAATATTGGATATTTTATACCAAGAGATAAACTGTCCAGGGTTTTAGAGAAAAAAGGAGAATTTTGGTCTTAATAGGCCATTGAGCTGGTGTAGGAGTGACGTCTTTTGGGGGAAAACTGAAGAGCCTAACAATCAGTAGTTTCTGAGGGAATATTCTAGAACTTGGCCAAGATTGTCTTTAGGACAAAAAAGTTTGAATCTGCACTCTCACAAATAGATGGGCATTTAAGTTCAAATTTCTGTTCAATAAAACCTAGTCTTAATTAATATTATTCTGGAAAACGTTTAAGGAAAGTATAAGTAAATACCTATTGTGGCCATTTAAAAAATCCTCCCTCACCCCCCCCCCCAAAAAAAAAAGCATCCATAGAAGGTCTAGGTTTGAGTACTGTAGTTTCCTGCTATTCTTCTAAGTTAAATTATTAATGGAATGTACATCAAGGTATGTGAATGAAATGACTTTCTGTAGAGAATTAATCAGAAAACAACTGAAATTTGGAAAACATACTGGTTTTCTAAACTATCAGAGCTCTTTCCATACTCAGGACATTAAATTTTTGTCAAATATTCAGGTCCTAAAGTTTTCAAGTTTGTATGTTTTCTATTTATGTCTTTTGACATAAAATTTTACATTTTTATGTAGAATATAGCAATTCTGGCTTTACCTTTGCTTTGAACCATTAATTACTGGTTGAGCTCTGAATCTCAGCAGAGTTGCAGCCAACACCTACTCTCCAGTTCATCAGACTTGCCCAGGACATCTAACAAAATGATGATGATGGACAATGCCCATCCCCAAAAAACAGATTATCTACAGCTGCAAGCAAGACAGTTCCTTCCATCTGCCCCATAAGACCTATTATTGTAGTAACAGAAGAACTTGTTAACATTGAAATAAAGATAGTGGTTACCAGAGGTTCTGAGAGGAGGGGGAGGAAAGAATGGGTGAACATGGGGCATTTGGGGGCATTAGAATTGTTCTGCATGATATTGCAATGATGGACACAGGCCATAATACATTTTGTCAAAACCTATAAAATTGTACGGTGCAAAGTATAAACCATAATCTCAACTATAGAGCACGATTAGTAGCCATGCTTCAATATTTTTTCATCAATTGTAACAAATGTACCACACTAATATGTTATTAATGGGGGAAATATTAGAGGGGGAGGGGTGTGGCAGTTCAGCATTGTTTACGAATTCCAAAAATAGCTATTGGATTATGTTTGTAAACTGGTCTGTACCTGGGTGTGATTAAATTATGATTAGGGCTTTGATTGGGCCACATCAGTAGGATGTTGAGTCCCCACCCCCTTGGTGGGTGGGAACTCACAGAGAAAACTACATGGCAGAGAAGAAAGTTTGGAGTTTTGATGCAGAGCCTAGGGAAGTAAAGTCATGGAGAAGGAGGATGTGAGGGAATTTTTGAGCTGAAGCCCGGGAAGTAAGCACATAGAGGAGCAGAGCAGCTGAGCCCAGAGAGAATGAGCCCCAGGGAGAGAGACAGAGCTGGTCACCTGATAGTCTACAGTTGGCCTTGTGGAGAGAGCAGGGCAGCTGAGCCTGGAAAGAAACAAGCCCTGGGAAGAGAGGAACCCAGGAAGCCTGAACTCTTGGCAGACGTCGGAGGCCATCTTGTTCCAATACGTGGCAAAAGACTTTGTTGAGGGAAGTAACTTATGCTTTATGGCCTGGGAACTGTAAGCTTATACCCCAAATATATAATACCCTTTATAAAAACCAACAGATTTCTGATATTTTGCATCAGCACCCCTTTGGCTGACTAATACGAGGCATATATGGGAGTCCCCTATATTTTCGATGTAACTTTTCTGTAGTCTAAAACTTCTTTAAAATAAATTTAAAAGTACTATTAAAAAAAAAAAACATTAATCATCTTGAATTTCTATCAATATACTGAGTAAGAATGAGAATTTAGTGTTTCCACCTGTATAATTAAGCAATTGTCCCAGGAATATATAAAGGCGATTTCTACCTTTTCCTAGTAATGTGAAATAATATTGTCACCTTACTCTAATACTACATATATACTAAAATCTGTTTCAGTGCATCCTATTCTGTCCATTAATTCTATATATTCTTATAGCCATTCCACACTGATATAATTCTACTTTAATAATGCTTCTAAATACCCAACTGTACAAGTACTATTCATCTCATTTCTCTATTTAAAATTTTTTTGGATATTTTTACCATGTATTACTTCTTTATAGAAGCCATTTTTAATTTTGTAATTTCTGTTAGGTCTCCAAGTCCATGTCACTTTGTGTGTTTTGAAAGTGCTGGACACCTCTGACTTAAACTAAGTGTTTATTCAGCATGTTTTCTTTCCCAGCAACAGTGTCCTAAAGTGGGGATGAGATAGAAGGAGGCAAGGAAAGCTAATGGCGGGTTCTTAGTTCCAATTTGTGCTCTCTCTCTGTGTGTATATATATATATATATATATATATATATATATATACATATACATATACATATACATATACATATACATATACATATA